>VXBI01010137.1:3022275-3066746 GCA_013397375.1 Toxostoma redivivum | reverse complement strand
AAAAAAAAAAAACACAAAACTACAAACCACAACCAGCCATTAGAAACAATTAGTGGCATGTGAGTAATGCAGCTGAAAGAAATTATCAAATTCCTCTTGCTCAGATTCATGCTCTGGGAGAGAGGTATCTATGAGAATCCCACCACAGGGAGATGCTAGTAAATAGTTGCCAACAGGCTGATGCTGTTTTTCAGGGAGCTAGCTATTCCTGTCATGTTGTTTCCCATTCTGCTTTCAGCAGGACTTCACAGCAGAGGGAATTTCATCCTTACTGTATTTGTTTGCTGTTGCTATAGGATTACTGACACAACCTTAAGGTGGGATAAGCTGCATTTTGCTCAGCTTCTTGGGGCTCAAACTGGCAAAGGAACAAAATCACTCCAGCCAAATTCCCACAGATCGCTTCTTGGCTTTTGCAGTGAGCTGCAGACATGTGAGAAAGGCCATGGGGTGAAGAACAGCTATTGTCCAAAAACTTCAGCTTTGCCTGGATTACAGAGAAAATCCTCCAGAGATGGTGGAAGAACCTGGCTTTGCTCACATGTAGAAAGGCTTAGGAGTGAGCAAGCTCGCAGATGAAGCAAACTATTTCTTCCAGTTTTGGTAGCAGCTGTAATGCCTGAAAAATTAGAAATACAACAGTCAACAACAGTGCTTTTTTCTTGGTAAAGTGTTTTTTGTAACCTTTCGGGCACAGAGCAGCCACTTTGGTGTAAGAAGCTGTTCTCTGAGCCACAACCTGAGCTGCACATGCCTGAGGCACCACCAAATGAGCCTCAGGCTCTAGCAAGCAAGGTCGGTCAGGCAAGGTTTGGTCTGTGCTCCCTACAGCTCAATTTGACACAGCATGACTGGGTCAGCATTCACCCAGACCCTGCCTCACCCTGCAGCCCAAAGGCTCTGCAGAGGTGCTCCCTGAGAGCAGGGAGTTGGATGGTCCACCAGGCCACCGAGCAGGGCTCAGTGCAGTGGGACCAGCAGGGACTGGGGCTACAGCTGCTCTCTGCCAGTGCAGAGATGGGAGATGGAAGCAGAGGCCAAGGAGCATTCCTAGCTTCAACATGCTCCTTAGCTAGGGACATAATGCCTCTCCTATTACAGACCACTAGAGAGAAGGAAACCCCAAACCCAAAACTCAGCAGCAGGGGATTGGGAAGGGAGAACAAATGTTGCAAGAAACCTGAATGCAGATGCCTTGGTATTAGCAGCAATAAATGGCTTGGACTTTATGAGCCTCGGGGGTCACTTCATCTCAGAATATTCTGTGTTCTATGACATTTCCCCCTTTGAAATTACATCAGTAAAAATCCACTTCTCTTTCTCAGTTTTCCCTCAGAAAAGTCCTGAAGGTAATAATTTAAGGAACATACCATCCCAAGTTGCCTCATACCCCCATTTAAATAATGTGTAGAAATTGCCTGTTCAGCTTCTTGCATGAGAGAGACCTGACCACAGAAACAGTCTTCAGCTGGGGCCGGAACAGGCAAAAAATAATTGAGCAACATTAAGCTTTACTAAATGTTAACTAAATTCAAAGAAAAAAATGTTCTTTACTAGTTGGTTTTTTCAATTTTCCTTCATTAATCCTACTACATATAAAGAGTAAGGCAAAATAATAACTCTACCAGAAGCAGAGAAGCATTAAATGGCTTAAAAAAAGAACATCCAAAGGATGTTGTTTTGTACCCTGTTTTACTTTGGAAATAGAATATCGAATCTGTAAACTGACAGACTCACCAGATAGATATTTTTTCCAGGAATTCAGCAATGTCTCTAGATTTTCTGACCAGACTATCTTCATATATCTTCTATCCTGGGAACTTTTGGAGTAACTTTTGGACATTACACATGAAGTGTAATGTCATCTCTTTGGAACAAAAAAAGGAGGATGGAGATTGCTCTACAGCCCAGCAGATGTTACTTCTTTTCAAGCCCAAGGGAATTACAAAGCCTTTTTTTCCCCCTAATAGTTCACAAAAAGTATAAAACATGAGGAAGATTTCAGTCTTACTTCATAACTTAGATCCACAATGTGGTTTTTGCAACTACGTGAAGGAATTAGACTTTGTTAAAGTAGAGGAAGCCAGCCAAACTATTATGACTTTCTCAACATGTTCTTGTAAAAGCCACATAGCAGTTAATTTGTAAGTTCTGTGAGAAGAATCTCATTTTATGTTCTCTCTGGCTATATCAAATGTGTTGAGAAAGCAGAGATCCAGACAGATTTTTTTGTCTCTGGTTGTCCAACCCGTTGAGAAATGCTGTCAGGAATTGAAATTATGCAGGAATTCTTGTCACCTTTTAATGCTGTTTGTTCCTGGAACAAGTAGTGCATGGATCAGGCACTTTCCCATTACTGAGTCTTTTGTCCTGTGTGAAATGGATGCAACCCAGCTACAGCTGCCCAGCACTGTATGACTGAGGAGCAGTGTTTTAGCAACCAGGGCCCTGCAGCTGGAAACTGCTGCCAGTCACTACTCTGGTTGCATTCTAGTGCTGGCACAAATTCATTCACACATGTTGCAAACTAACTGGAAACATCTTAGGATTTAATCCCTTTTTTCCCTGTAAATGTATTTAAGCCATGTCCATCACCGTGTTTGAAATGCATATAAAATTTGCACTTTCCACATCTGGCTACTGCTGTTTCTTGGGCCCCATATTTATTCAAACATTTGTTAAATCCTGAAAACATAAGAAAACAAAGAAATCCATGATTTAGAATCACAGTAGTAGAAATTAAGCCCAAGCATATATTACTTTAGTCAGCATTACTGCAGTCAGCATCACTACTCAGCATCTTGGTCTCAGAAGAGGTCACAGACTCTTTCCAGCTTACTTGGAAAGATGGTAGAGCAGCCTCAGTTTCTGTAAACTCAGTTACTCCGAATGAGGACAGCATTACTGAGGTCAGTTTTCACCACTGGGAGCTTCCAGATTGGAATCTGAGAAAAACTGTAGGATTTGCATGGGAAACTGCTGCACCCGTTCCAGGATCTCAGTTCTTGAAGTGCTCACTGCAGTGTCTTCCACAAACAATATTTTACTCCTTGGGATAATAGACAGGAAGCAATTAGGTCCATATGACATACACATTTATCTTAAGTCCCTTATCTAATGTGTGTGTATCAAAACCTGCAGATGTGTCTGATCTGCACTCACTGCAAGACAACTTTCATACATATATATCTGTATTTATATAGCTCCATAGTTCTATACATCAATTAGTGCTTCCTAAACTAATTTAAAGTCCAAACAAGGGTTATAATATAAATTGTGTAAAGAGTTTAACACTCATTCAGCAATCAACAATCAAGAGCCAGAGTTCACACTGTCAAACTTGTATACTGTAACAAAGAAACATTCCCAAGTATCTGTCATTGCCTGGTATTCTAACTATTCATCCTAATGAAATTCCAGCTTTGCAGTCTCCTGTTACAGAAAAAGTGGAAATGTGCGTTGTGTCTGCAAGGAAAACTATGCAGGACCCAACTGTGAAAGGTAAGAAACTCTTAGGATGACTTGCTGGTCAGCAATACAGAAGTCCAGAATTTTTTCAGGGAATCTTCCCATACTGGGGAGAAGTTTTATGCACTTGTTTACATCAGGTAGGATTGTGTCTGTTAAATGATCCCATTCAATTTCTACTAAAAAGCACTAAAATTTGCTGTGGAGAGGTGTCAGCATAACACAGACATTTACATATGCCGTATTTTGATCTAGTTCTTGCACTTTGTGTACCTTCATGTGGTGATCTTCCTAAAAGGAATGCAATTTAAAAATACAAAATACAAATCAGAAACAGCAGCTGAAGTGAAAAATATTCACCACAACAATGCCTCTTGCAATTCACCCCTCTAAAATATGTAGCAGGTTTCTACCAAATAACTTTTACAAAAGCAAGGGAGAAAATCCAATATCTAATCAAATTCTTAAAGCAGATGCAGCTTTTTGGAGTTACATTTTAAATGCACTTCACAGGCATAATTCAATTAAGTCAAGCAAACAATTTTAGGTCAGTGTTGCTTTTCCACTTTCCCTTATGTCCATAAACAATTTCCAGTAAATAGTCCCTAAGTAAAAAAGAACACAAATAAATTGAACTATACAGCAGCTTGTGCTGTAAGAGCTCTCTTACTTGTTATGAACACACATGGATGATGTTTCAATGAATGTCAGGGGACTGATTATAATTCAGAAATTGTCCCTGAGCAGCCAATAAATTAAAACAGCTCTAACACAAAGACTGAGGGATATAGGATGGCTCAGACAATAGCTTCCTGAACAACTCCTTTTGTTTTCCCTTGAAGTATTTAAGTTTTTAGACATCTGTTAATAACGGGCAAGCCTGGAATTCAAATGATACTTAATGTAACTGTCAGAGAAGGGAGAAATGGGATGCTTAAGATGCAAAGACAAATCAAAATGAAAAAGGCAAGATAAACAATGAGTAAAGGATTTTCTCCTTACAGATGATGTAAAAACATCAATCTATTACCTTCACATCACTAAAATGATGACAGCAACAGTAAAAGCAGATGGCACAAAAATAAAAAACCCACCCTTGTTTACAGGCCCACGGCTGTAATCTTTTGTTCTTTCAAAATGTCAGGTTTATACACAAAGGATAATGCAGACAATTAAAAGGTCATTGAGGTTTCTTAATGGTTATTAAAATGTCAACTCAGACTACAAGCAATACCTACAAGCAAAAACCTATGAAATGGGTATCAGTAGCATAGAAACAGCAGAAAATAGCTTTGTTTTTTAATGGCCACTACCCAGCCTGACACAATGCATCTGTGTCAAGGAAGGCAAAGGTGTGTAGAAAAAGCTACAGAAAGACATCAGCCTGTCCTGGTCACCACGTTAAGACCTTGGCTAATTGCTGGAGTAAGGTGCAGGCAGTGACAAGCAGGACTTGCCTTCTGGTAGGTTCCTGGTCCTACTCCCATTTGTATCAGAAACGTCAAAAAGTGTTTCAAAGCAGGATGATGCTTTGCTTGCCCCTGCCCACTTGCTAAAGAGCAAGTCCCTACTTGGCACACACTGCTGCTAGGCACTGCCAGGAAAAGGTGGTGTGAATTCACAGAGGCCTTGCTAGGAACTGAGAAAACCAGCTTCCCAAAGTGAGATTTAGGAATTAATAATTTTTCTCCTGGACTTCAGCAGTAAGGCATCAGGGTGGTAACTGATGACATGCAGGTTTTGTTAATGCACAAATGTTAAAAAGAACAACTGAACAAATTATATTTTACTGTCCAAAGCAAATAGATGAAAAATATTCTTTTGGCATTGCCAGAGAAGAGGAAGTTAATTTCTTACTCATTGATAATTACAGGAAGCAACTATGGCTGCAAAATGAAACAAAGACAAGTTTGCCATTTTATCATGGGAGAGGAAATATTCTTTTTTGAACAGCAAAGGGTCATTTATTGATACAATCTAGGAAAAGACATTTACTGCAGGCCTCTTAACTTTTTCAGGCCATAAAGTGCAGAGATGGAGCATTATGTTTCCAGTCAGTGGCCTCTGCTCTTCTCACATTCTACCCACAATTCAAGAGGTTAAATGCCTCAGCACTATGAGATATACTGAGTGGCAAAGGAAAGGGGAGAGTGAAGGTAACACATTTGTTTTCAACTCTGAAAGTTTCTTTATGCTTTAAACAGCTGCTCCAGATGAGAAGTTATGGTTAAAAAAAGTGAGTCAGAGAGTCGTAGAAGACTTCAGGTTGGGAGAGACCTTAAAGGTTATGTGGTTCCAATGCCCTGCCATGAGCAGGGACACCTTCCATAGATTAGGTTGTTCCACCCAGCCTGGCCTTAAACACTTCCAGGGATGGGGCATCCACAGCTTCTCAGGTGGTCATAAAAAAGCAGCACTTGTAAAATATATCTGTGGGGATGTGAGGAAATGTCCTCTACATTCCTGGCAAGTGAACTGAATAGTTTATTTCAGAAGAGAAAGGGGAAAAATGGCCTTGTCCTGATGAGAGGGCAGACATTGCAGGCTGGTGGGGATAGCACACTGTTGTTGGTAGATGTGGGCAGCAGTGAACAAAAGGCTGCTCTGGCCCCAACCCTACTCAATGCCTCTGTGAACCTAGTAGCCACATTAGACAGATGATCATTTGAAAAATACCTAACCACAGAAAGACAAAAAACTGAAATCTTAGAAAATCATAGCAAGACTTCTGGCATGACTGACTAGTAGCTTTACCCATCATCACCTGCTCTAACTCCCACGGGAATGGGGAATGATTCAACCAAATCATAATCATAAATGACACTCTGCACTCAGTGCTGCATTCACAGTTCTTCAGGGGATGCACAGAACTCCCAGCCACACTTTAATTCTTTACATCTGGGTTACCCAAATGATAAAATCTGCACCAAAGATTCTGGCATTGCTGCAAAGAGACAGAAAGAACCTTTGTCACTGACAAAAGCAGTATTTGAGGCAGCCAAGTGGTTTATATTAAGATGCTTAAAATTTTATGTGTTTCTACTGTGAGGATTCAGGACTGGAACACGAACAAAGCAGTTTTGAGGAAATAATTCTCTTTATCCAAAAAGCAAACAAACAAACAAACAAACAAACAAAACCACCCAGAAAATATAGGAACAGGTCAAAACTCAAAGCTTTTATCAGATCTCCCATATTTTCATGGTTCAGACATGGCAGAACCTGAATTTGGCTGTGTTCAGATTTTAGAAGATAACAGACCTTGGTTTAGGTACCCAGCCAGAATCTGGGAAAATTAATCTGAACTGCCTGAAGTGCTTACCCTCCCTGCTTACCAACAGCAGACAGAAAAAACAGCATCTTAAACAGGACTTTGGATTGGAGACAAGGACAACATAGTGATAAAACAGGATGAACTACATTACATACTCCTTACCTAAATCATTGCAACAACTATTAAATCCTCCACTTCCTTCAGCCTGCAATTGTTACACCAGTCAGTTATTCCCCTCCTAGCAGGAATTCTTCATTTCCAGTTTTGGGGTATGAGTCCCTAATCTCTGAGCTCAAGGCTCATGATCATGGTGGCACCGTTAACAGTGGGGGTTGCCCCTGGCCTTCCAGATGGTCCTTCCAGTCCATCAGACACTGCTTGACATGCCTGTTCCCCAGAAAATCCCTTGCTCAAGGATTCACCCTCAATAGAGCACCATGCCCACCCCAGTACTAGTTCTCTTTGTATCAATGATTGCTTTGCTAAAGCTCCCCTTGCTTGTAGGATTAGGCACATTCCCTGATATCAGCAAGCATCTTTAACTGAGACACTTTGTTTCCAAATAACCAAATCTATTTCTACTTCTTTGCTTAGGGCCACTGATCATCCAGGAATGTTACACATCACCAGTGTGTCTTACTCTGAAAAAACACCATAATATCAACATGTCTCTCACTTTAAGATGTAGAAATTTCCCAACTGAAATGCTTCCCAAACATGACAAGACATGATAAATTTGGACCTATTTCAGACCTTCACTGGGGTGCCTGGTACCCACCTCCCTCTCTCTTCCTGCAAACCAAGAGTGGAATCCTCCCTTCCTGGTGACTGCTCTCAGCCTTTTACCCTCATCCAACAGGATAACATCAAACAGATAGAAAAACAGAGTCTGGTTCAGGGCCTATTCTGTTTTGCAGAAACCAGAAACTGCCTCAATACCTCACCATAGAAGTATTTCCATAAACCTTTCCTGGTCAGTACTTTTTATGTACATTTATGATAGAAATAAGGTCTGAACTTCCTCTGAGTTTCAGAATCCTGAAATGCAGTTTCCTATATAACACAATATAGTTGGTGAGATACAGAGCTGAAAGAGACCAAAACAAACACTGTAGAGCTGCCTTGCTGCCAAAGTTATTCTGTCACAGATTTCCAAACAATAGGGAGCAAATCACTTCACTGCTAAAGACAAGCACAAAAAAAAAAATTAATGCAGACTGGAATGCATGAGATACCGGGGGTGTTCAGGAAGGGAAAAATATATAACAGTACAGATTGAGATTAGAGCACAAAATAGCCTCTGTAGGAGAAAAGCTCCTAATTAGCTCTCTGTCCATTGGAAGCTGCAGACAGTGATCAATTCCTGGTAACATAAATAAGGTCAGAGAAAAAAAGGTGCTGCAGGTAGGAATGTCACTGTTCATCATTGCCAGCATTGCTCTTCTTTTCAGGTGCGCCCCTGGTTACTATGGGAACCCTTTGCTAATCGGAAGCACTTGTAAAAAATGTGACTGCAATGGCAACTCAGACCCAAATCTGATTTTTGAAGACTGTGATGAAGTGACTGGCCAGTGCCGCAACTGCCTGCACCACACCAGCGGGTTCAAGTGCGAACGATGCGCTCCGGGCTACTATGGGGACGCCAGATTTGCTAAAAACTGCACAGGTATTGTCTGTAGTTTGGGAGGCAGGTAATGGGATAATTTGGATGCCTGATGAGTTGACTCATCCCAGGTACCAGAGAAATATCTCTTTCCTTCTCCCATGAGCAAGGCTCAGACCCCAGACTCCAACATCTCTAGTGCCTGGGCAGGTTTAATGGAGGCACTGTTGTGTTCTCCTGAATCTTTTTTTAAATAAGGTTTTCTAAGAGTTCTTTGGGCAAAGTCCTCACCTTTGTGCTTGTACATACCATGATCACTCAGGCTGATGGTGCCTGACTTGAAAGACTTGAAAGTATTTTTTATGGCAACAGGATCATCCTTCCTGTCCTGACCTGATACTCACTCACTTTCTGCTATTTTCCATATTGGTGATATATTCTGCATTTCCTATGAGTCTGTGTAATCTTGCTGGTTGTATTTTCACACAAGAGGTGACTGTACTTTCAGGTAAAGTGCTACCCAGAGTGCCTCAGCAGAACATACCTGCACAGAGGGGTTGCAAAGTTTTGTCTCCTCTAATATTGTTCCTAATTTACTCTGAGTTCAATCCAAATAGGGCATTGACCTCATACCTTTTTATCCTTGCTTTGCTCTGGAAGAGAAGTTTACATCCTTTTTCAAAGCACTTAGGAACAGCCACTGCTAAAGGCAAAATGCAAGTGCTCAGAGCAAGGACTTTGGGGCTCCCTCCCAAACTCTTTGGCAAGGGTCCCTCAAGGACCAGAATACAATGGAGGGAGACAGATTATTCCTACCTCAGCCTGACTTGAAGGTAAAACAGCTGAAGCACCCACTCAGCTTGGACATCTGAAGAGCTCCAGGGCCTCCAGGTACAAAGCTACAGGCCTCAGGGACTTAGCAATGTCTTGATCCTTCTTGCAACTGTCTGTGTACTTGGACTTTGGTTTTTACTTCCTTATTATAAAGTGTTTGGGGACACACAGGATGGCCGCTGTGAGGATGCTGCTATCTTCATTTTAGGGAACCACATATGATGCCACGATGCCACTACTGGTCCTTTCTGGTTTTATATTCCAGTGACAGCTAGAATTTGAGTGTCCATCTCCAGGATGTAACTCACATCGCAAAGCCACGTGGTTGAATTCCATTTATGCTGAACAGGAGGAGATGGTGCTCATGCACGATGATCCCAAAAGCCAAAGCCATGTATCCTAACCAGCTAAAAAGACATCAGCTGTGGGGAGCAGCATGCCCCAAAACTCATCTCCTGCCTGGATTTGGGTAGCCAAAATGTTCATGAAATTCAGCATGTCTATGATTTTGAGATGGCAAAAGAAACTCTTGTTTATAAACTTCACTGCCTAATTCACTTCACCTGAGATGACTTAACTGCAGTTGTCGAGGAAGGAGTGATAGGATCCGGTTTGTGGGTCCTGAATTCCACAAGGCAGGATGAACATACCCAGCGCTTCGATTCTGCAAACCTCAGCAATCATGCCCTGCCCATGGCCAAAAGCTTCAAGCACCTGAGAGGAGCTTTGCCAGGAGTCTGAGAGTTACAGGGCTTTCCAAGTGTCTGAGTAGGTCATGCAATGAGTGATTTTGGAAGGCATCTTTGAACAGTTTCGAAACTCAAATCAAACTTTCATCACCTCCATACAGTGTTTTGTTTGCACCCTTAAGGAGGTTCTCTGTACACAGGCTGTTCACACAGACTTCAAATCAGTGTGGTAATTCTCTTAGTTAGCAGATTTCCTTGCAGTCTTTTATCTTTGATAAAAATAAAAAATACTTGGGCACTTGAATACATTGTGAGAGTTACAGCTTTTCTCTTTTCAGAAGTGAATTTAATCTTGAAGTTCACTCTAGCAAATCCTGATTTTGCAGTATTAGGTTTCAGAGAATTACACACTTCTCATTTCATCTTCATTTCTGCTGAGTGCCACAATGTGCTGCACTTGACAGTACTGTGCAGATTGCAGTACATCAATATATCCATGATATTCAAACTACTTGTGTAGTTCACAGGGAAAGCTTATCCTTTGTTTGGCTTTGAGGGACAATTAGGAGCTATAAATTAGAATTGGTTCTGAAGTAAGTCAAATATCTTCTTTAAACTAAAAATAGAGAAACAAAACCATTGTAAGAATCAAGACAGTCTGCATACATGGTTTCCATAGAGCATCTCAAAGAGTATATAAAACAAAAAGGCAAGAAAACTAAATGAACAAACAGGTCTTTCAATCTAAAATCATCTTTTTATTCTTTCGAGCAGAAGACAAAACCTGGGTAGCTGTGAACAGTAGTTTTCAGCTGCTTTTAAATATTTATTTTAACCACATATCCTTTAGCCATACTTCAAAGCTCTCCACAAATGCCCCTCAGAAATAAAGGTGAGTTTAGAAGCTTTCCCTACCAGCAAACTATGGTGTCATTGAAAGTCTTAATTCTCTACTAAAAATGTGGTACCTCTTAAACCTCTTAAAGTAGTTGAAAAATGGTCCAGACTGCTTTTGGAATTAATTTGCTCTAAGATTTTGTGTAGCAGACTCACAGGTATTCATTTAAGTAAGAAGACAATTTTATTTTCTTGAGCACCAATACGATTGAAATTTTAACCTTTTAACTTTAATCTTGCTACCTGGTGATAGCCTAGTCCCCATGATATAGGTAAAGAGAAATATCTACTTTCAACTGATATTTTTCTTTCACTTCTTAAAAAAAGAAATAACAAATTAAAAGTAATCACAGACGCAAAAGCTGGGAGGCACAGATTGTGATAAGGTCAAAATGCTGTCTGCATCAGAGAATCCCTAACCAATTTCTGTTCTTACATTAGTTTAAAATAATTAGTTCTACTCTACTAAAAACAGTGTTAGTTCTACTAACACTGGTCCACTTACACAAAATTACTCTGATGTTAGTGCATGATGTTGTCTTTGAAGTTGTTCCATATATTTTTCTTGACAAATCCTTGAATGTGCAATGGGAAATATAAATACAAGGGCAATTCATGGATAACAATTAATGGGATTAATTAACTGCAATAAAAAGGCAGTAAAATACTTTGTTATATGAGGTTCTGCTGAAACTATGAATCACAAGACCAAAATAAATTCCAGATAGATTTCTGCTGTTCTTATGTTCTGCTTGAGATTTTGTTATTGTATCAAAGTGTTCCAAGAATATTTTGATCTTTAAAATAATGTATTCTTAAAGGCCAATTAAACCTTGAAAGAGGTTTAGAGATGTTAGATTAGAAACTGGACTTTTTAAAAAGCCACTTGTGCTGGCAATAAAAATGTTGCTTTCTCAAGTTTGAAAAAATATAAAACGTCATTTATTCTTCATTGTAAGTGGTAGGAGATATTTACTTTTTTATATGTTCAAGCTAAGAGCATAACTGTAATCCCTGATAGCTGAAGCCTTTTTAGTGACAGCCTAACAGAGTGCTGATAAATTCCACAAGGCTGTGGAGAGATTTGTAACTAATAATTAACTTCAGTTGCCCCGCGTTTCTTAATACATCTCCTAAATGTCAGCCTCTCTAGACACTGATGTACAATGGCCCTTCTGCACAGCTCTGGCCTTGCTGACTCTACTTGTAACCAACCTTTGAACAAGTAATTTCAGCAGAGATGTTGTCATTCTGTTTTCAACTTCATATTTCATTTGTTCAAATTTGACCAGTGCAAGAAACACCTTTTCCAACTACTGTAAGGAAAATCAGTCCAAGAAGTTCTTGATATTGGTTTGAACGTCCACACACAATCCTAAATATAATAAGTTCACTAGTCTTGGGAGGGGGAGTTGTACATTTTGAAGATTGTTCTTTCAAAAGTCCTTTCTTTGTCCCCCAGCATGTAACTGTGGAGGGAGAATGTGTGACAGCCAGACTGGAGAATGCCTCGCAGACAGTCCTGAAGTTTCTACTGACACAGACTGCCCGACCATCAGTAAGAACATGATCATAGAAACACCAATAATTAATATTGCTCTTATATTTAGAAGTGTACAAATACTAACTTAAGAGCTTGGAACTCCCGTGGGCTCAGGATTTTGATGGTGGTCCCACAAGGCACTTAAGTGTGTGAATATACACAATGCCCTGCTGATTGAGTATTTCAGCATGTTCTCACACACTTGTCTGAGTACAGGCATATTTCCAACTCTGTGATACAGACTGCACATTCAGGTCCAAACTGCAGAGCAGTAGGGGAGTATCACCAAAGCCACTTCTGTAGACCTTGAGACACACTGCCTGAAAAATAAAATTCTGGCCCTAAAAAGAGTCCACTCCAGCGGGAACAGGGAGAAAATCAGAAGGGTAAAAGCCAGAAAACTTGTGCACACACAAGCCACACACACTTTTACAAACAAAGCAAAACAATTAATTCATTCACTGCTTCCCTTTCAGCCATCTCTTGGAGCACAGGACCCCACCACACATAATACTTACTTGGGAAGGAAAATGGCATCACTCCAAACCTGCTCCCCTTCCTCCTTCTTCCCCCCACTGTATTTACTGAGCATGATGTCACATTATCTGGAATATCTCTTTGGTCAGCTGGGGTCACCTGTCCTGGCTATGTCTCCTCCCAGCTTCCAGCACACCCCTTGTCTCATCACCAGCATGGCAGTACAAAAAGCAGAAGGGGTCTTGGGTCTGTGTAAGCCCTTCCCAGGAACAACAAAAACATCTCTATATTATCAACCCTGTGTTCAGCAAAAATCCAAAGCATGACCCCACACTAGCCGCTGAAATTAACTGCAGAAAATTATCCCAGTCAAAGCCAGTACATCTAATATAGATTGCTGTTGTTGACAACTTGGCATATATCCATTAGTCAGTCCTTTTCCCACTATCTCCCAGACGCTAATGATAGGAAGCCTGGCCAGTTTCCAGAAGTACTATGTTGTAGCTATTGGTGATCACAGGTATTCTTTAAACGTTAGTGTATTTATACCTGCATGTAATGCAGAGCATGTAGCACACATGGGTTCCTGAACCAGCTCCCAAGAAGAGAGGTCATGTGCCTGAAGAGCAAACAGAAGGAAAACATTCTGGACATGTTAAAATATCAAGCAAAAGTGTCTGTAGGAATCTGTGTTTCACATTCACCTAAAGCTCTTGCACTCAGTGTTGGCACCAGTGTCACTATAAACAAGGTGGCATTGCAGTCATCCAGCAGGAACAAGGATATAGTTCTGCCCAAGCACTTTCCAAACACATTATAACTGTTTATAGAAGTGTTTTTAGAAGTTGCCCTTGTAACCAAGTAGATGGCCAAGAGCCCATGTGCTGGACATCCTTATTTCTCATACTGCTGAATATTAAATATCAAGTTTGAGGTTCTGACAAAACTGCTTGTTTATTGCAGTTGTGGTTTTTTTTGACCTTCATCTGTTGTTCTTCAGGCCACAAACATGTAGAGCCTAGGGAATAGCCAGGAAATACTTCTCCCTCTCTCCCAGCTGATTACAGAATCCCTCTGTCAGCCTCTTTGAGCAGTCCCATCTGGTGCTGCTCAGCTGAAAATGTCATAACTGTACTGTGGGACCTTGGAAGTGGGAGGATGAAAGTGAAAGAAAAATGGATATCCACCAGGAAACATCAGTGACAAAGACAGTGAACACCATGGGTCAAGAGCACTATTACATGAATTAAAGATATTTGCTGTTAACTGACACAAACACTAGAGAAAAATTATTGTATTATTATTGTTTTATTTTCTTATCAGGCTGCGATAAATGTATTTGGGATTTGACAGATGACATCCGATTGTCAGTTCTGACTATCGATGAAAGCAAATCCACTTTACTGAGCATTTCTACAGGTGTTGCAGCTCAAAGGCGAATGAATGACCTGAACCTCACTACCACTCATCTCCAGGTACAAACATTGATAATATTTCAGGTTTTTCATGTAGTTTGAACCTTTGAATTTCCATTCCATTCCTGTGAATTTCAGTTCCTGCCCTCACTAGAGAAGGAGCTTGTTTTCAGATGCACTGACTCTTTTTCTCCCACACACAGGAGGCAATGTCAAAAAAAAAGAATCATGCTGTGCTTTGGACCATCCAGGTTGATGATGCTGCAGATGAGATGAATGATCTCCTCAGAGAAGCAGAAACACTTGATGAACAGGTTTGTTTACAGCCTTCTGCAAAAGCTCTGAGGGTTTGCACTTTGTCATATTCACCTGTTGGCATAAGAGGAGAGCATGGAACAGGCCCGATTGGAAGGGACCTAAAATGATCATCTGGTCCAACTGTCTGAGCAACACAGCAGAAGTTAAAGTGTGTTATTAAGGGCATTGTTCAAATGCCTCTTAACCCTGACAGACATGGGGCATCAACCATCCCTCTAGGAAACCTGTTCCAGTGTTTGACCCCTCTTCATAAAAAAATATTTCTCAACATCTAATCTGACACTTAAGGTTCACCAAACAAATCTTCCCCTTAGAACCTGAGATCCCACCTACACAATGTGTTTGATCTGGGATAGACACATTGCCTCTCTCATTCACATTTTGATTTCTAATTAAGTGAAGTAACCAACACTAAACTAATGCAGATTGACTTTGGGAGCATTTGTACTATATCTATTTTACATGTATGCTCTCTTAAGATTAAATTAATCCTGATTAGACATTTCAAAATATATTTCAAAACTGCTCATTGAAAAGGTTTTTCATGTATCCACTGAGATGGGACCTTGATCAGCACTCAAGATATTTTAAATACAATTATAATCATAAATGTTGCATCTACATCTAGCTGCCAGGCTATAAAATTAAGGTTATCAGCTCTCATCTCCCACATCACTTTCATTGCCTCCTGGAAGAATACTGTTATGATATACATTAAGAGAAGAAATAAGGTTCAAAATTGCTTATCCTCTATTTTAAAAAGATAATATTAATCATCTTTCTGATGCTATAATATATATATATTAGTAAAATACATCACTCTATGTTGTTATCAAAGATAGCCACAGTTGCCATAGAACTAGATTATATTTCATGCTTATTGCAAAGTGTCTTATATTCACTTTACCAATTCCTTCACAAGACAAATTAAAATTATACCTTAAACTAAAACTCAAATATAGAAGCAAGTAGGGGTCAAAAATCAACAAAAAAGGAAAGAAAAAAAAGGAAAGTGGAAGAGAAAATTTAGGTTTGTGTGTTTTTAATCAACACTTACTTAGCAGAAAGGGCACATAAGATTTATACAGACTATGCCTTTTTTCAAGAGAGCTTTGATTAAATCAACTCACACTCATAGCTCTGTACCTGTAAATATCTGTCAGAGCTCACACGCCTCAGTGTTCACCACCTCTCTGTAGCTGGTGGGCAGACTGATTAAGGCATTAGGTTTTCTATGAATATTTAGTGAGTTTGGATAATAACATTTCATTTGCAGTACTGTCTGGGGCTTTCTTTCCTCATTCCTCAATTTTACTGTCCCTGAACAAATAAATTCAGAGTTTCCTCTGGTCTTTTCACCCTGGTTACTTCTAATGTTAGTTCCACATCAACACTTGTGATTGCTTTTAAGGCAGGGAAATAATGACCCCAGACTCTCACAGTGGAAGACCACAATAGTAATTCTGAATATGTTGAGCTCTTTGCTATTTCAGGGTACATTTACAGAAAATGGGTGCTAGGGCCTTGAGTGGGTTTTGCAGAGACACAGCATTTTTTATTCAGAGCATTTTATGTGCATGTTCCCACATGTCAGGGGCTCTGCAGATTCTGATCTAAACAACAAAGGCAGGGTGAATGGACCAACTGTAGGCAAATCTTCCTGCTAAATATAAATCCTGTAACTACCTGTAACTACCAAAGTCTTCATGGGATGAGTTTTGAGTAAAAGAGCACGGAGCTTGATCCTGAGTATTTGGAAGATGGGAACCAGAAGCATTTCTACTAACACTCACACTTGTTTGATCAGTCTCATAACCCTTACAACTTGTTTTATCATTTATGCCCATCCCTTTTAGTGGTGCTGCCCACCCTTGTCTTGCCTTCAAATGCCACCTGGGGCCTCCACAAACCTTAAGCAGAGGAACACAATTCACAGTGCAGCCCCCAGCACAATGTAGTATAGGACCATGTCTGTGTTCTTCAGAGTATTTTCAGTCCTCGGGCTTTTTCTTATTTTTAACAAGTTGCAGAGCTGGAGACCTCACTTGAGAGAGACACAGGTCTAAAAAAAGTTGGGAGCTTGAAACCTTTTTCTTCATTCTACTTGCTTACTCAGGAAATGCCATACCCAGACAAACTAGCCAGCCCTACTGAATGCCTAGGAGACTCAGCAGATAGAGTTTTACAACTGTACATAATTTATGAACATTTCATTGCAGCAAATGATGGATAAGTATGGGATAGGTTTTAATCTCACTCTGCAATTCTGAAAACTCTGACAAGACAGATCTTCACTTTGAACACCTTTAAATACTTTATATGATAAAAAGAACTTCCACATACTCACCAGGAAAAAAGCAAAATGTATGTTTATAGTGCTCATCCTGACATCTGAAAAGAAATCTAATGTTTACCTCTTATGGTTTATTCATAGGGAAATGAAGCATCCAGCAAAGGCCGACTGGTACAGGAGGAAACCATGGAGATCAACAACCGTGCTTCTCAGCTTGTGCAGCAGCTGAATAATATCAGGGATAACATTGAAGGTAAATAGATTCATTTCTGGTTCATCTCAGTGTCAAGAATGTATTAAGGAAACCTTCATGTAATAATGGATCATCAAGAATTTTTACTGTCCTATATATCAAAGGAAAATCTTTTGATATATAGGACAATATGTAATTTATGGCAACAGTGAACATCTTCTCAAGCACAACTGCACATAAAAGAGGTCTTCTAGTCAGAGATAATCATCTTCATCTGGAATATCTATGACACACCATTATCATCCTGAAATATAAAAATGAGATTAAACCAATTTCATCCTCTTCTTCAGTACCTGCAGAAAGCAATGAAACCCCAAATCAATGTACTCCAAAACACCCCTGTCCCCTGTATACCCATTACACGACAGCCTCCATCCTGCTGCAGAACACACTGGTTTCCCCCAGTCTTCAGCAAAGCCAACAATATGCAAAAACTGTCTATAGCACCAGAATAGAAATGCTGACTGGTAGTTGAGGTTAAACAGCCCTTTTCCAATGGAAATATCTGATTAATAGACCTGAGTATCTGTATTGGCATTTATTACAAGCCATCTGGCAACTTGCTTATCCTTACCTCTGCAGGTGCTCCATTACTTTCTCTCAGGAAACATGGTTAATATGTCCTATTGCACAAAAGAGGCAGGCTAAGACAATATAGTATGTTATATCTGTTCTGTCTTTTTACATCTCTGATGCTAAAAAAACATTGATTGTCTGGCCATCCATTACATTTTATTTCTACAGTTTTTGAGTAAAGGTTCCAGCCAGAGCCTTGCTGTACGTCACTAACAATCATGGTTGATGTCTGTGGATCATCCTTTTGTATCATTAATTGGTTTGGAGCAGGACAGGAACCGCATAAGGCAGATATGCATCTAATTTGACACACCTATAGCACAATCATGTTAAGGTGTTATAGAAGAAACAATGTCCATGGCTGTGAACAGAATGAAAACAGTTGGAAACAAGTAGGTGAAAATTATTTCCACCATGCTCAAAACTGTTTTTCTACAGAGGCATCACCCATGTGCACACACTTTTGCCAGCATAAGGAGAAAGAAATCCATGGAGCCCTGGTCATCATCAGTTACTGCTCAGAATGAGCCTTTAAAGGTTCACTAATGAGCTCAGGGCCCAGCAAGAATAGGCATACAAACACTCTGCCAAAGAATCAGTGGTGCTACAATTACACATCTATTTTGTATAATAAATCTTCCGGGAGAATAGCGCTGGTTTTGCCAGCTTTGGTTATCTGCAAAGCAAGTGACAAGCGCTAGCCAAAGGCACACACATTGCAGGGCATCAAAGAAGAGGTGATTGGTATTCAAGGCCAGGGATTGAGAAGTGAGTAAACTTTGTAATGATTACACTGGGAATGGGTAAACTCAATTTCAGCTGCAGGGATACAACAATGTTTTCTGAACTGAGACCAAAACCTTGAAATAGTATCTATCTCCAAACCAGCTAGGCAGTATCAGGCCAGAAGCCATATGTTGCCTCCTTAGGGTGCCTCAAACTTCTGCAGCTGGAAAATGAGGTTATTTCAGTCTCCTTAGCATTGCTATTATTTTATAAACAGCAGCACTTAAAAACCATTATCCTAGATGAAAGACCCAGCCTGCTACATGCCACAGAACCCAAAATAAAATTATTATCCCAGCCTATGAGAAATGTCAAGCCAAAAAATGCACACAAACCACATCTACTTAATCACATCCTCTTCTGATGAGATCTCCACATATGACAGAAATTGTGATTTATTTACAGGTTTAATTTTAAGATTGGATTAAACATAATAATTATCTACTATGGACCTGAAGATAATTAAAACTTTCTTTTGCCATCAGTATCATCACAATTCACAAAAGTAAAAGTAGTCCACGGTATTTATTTCTCTGTAGTCATACTGAATCGACCATCTGTTCCCTTTTCCCCCTAGAAATCAGCAGCAAGTCAAAATACTATGCAATTCAACAAGAGCTGAGTCCTGAAGAAATTGCCCAGAAGTGGAGTGTGGCTGAGGAGAAGCTGAAGGAGATCAAACGTCGTAAGCCTTTCACTAATCAGAGGCAACGCGCAGATGAGGAGGAAAATGCAGCAGAGGAGTGTGAGTTTTAAGTCAGTTTTCCTTTCAGCCATGTGCTGATGTTCAGCTGGCAGATACTGGGCAGTTCTGGCCATACTGCAGAGCCCCTGGGGAGGGCCAGCAGGCACTTGGCAAGCACCAGCTGCTGTGCTGGAGATGCTGCTGGTCCCAAATTCCTGCCCCGAGTCCCTGCTGGTGCTTGATGCTCCTCACGGCAGAATGGGGAGAAAAAGGTCTGTATGTCTGTGTGTGCCTGTGCACTGCAGCAAGCACCTCAACAGTAGCTGCTTGGGAAGGTCCATGGCAGGGCTGGAATTGCTCATGTGGATGTCTTCCCTCCTGCCAGCTCTGCTATGGAGACAGTGAATGCAGCAGAGAGAGAAAAACAGCTGGCATGGGAAAGAGTGGCAGCCTAATTCTCACAGCTTAGTGAACATGAGTCAGAACATGAGGAATAAAGACTGTCTTCTCCAGAGCAGGTTGCCTAGGTTTAACAGTGAAAAACAAATGAAAAACAGGGAAAGACTGACCTCATTTCTTTTAATAAAATATATTTCAGAGCGGGGAATTAAGAGGATTAAAATTAAATAGTAAAATGAGAGGAGGGAAAATTAAAATATAGGTATATGATCCCTCAAGTGAGCTTTACAAAATGTGCTTTACTGCTGCCTGAGTAACAGCAACAGAAATTGCTGTATAGGTAAGTTTTGTCAGATATCCAAGGTTTGGATTTATTGGCCTCTTATTTTTCTCCCAGTGCTACAGCAAATTGAAGCATTTCACGAGAAGTACAATGACACCAGGTCCCTGGTAATTGATGTGCTGGAGCAGCTCAGCGAGCAGGATGTGAAGCTGTCAGACCTGGAGGAGGCATTAGGCGAGGCGCTTGGCTATGTTACACAAACAGAGGATACAAACAGGGAAAACATAGCCAGGCTCCAAAGGCAGGAGGTACTGTGCACTACATTTATCATAAGTGTTGACTGTGAACACTCCATCTCTGCCGTTGCTTAAAACAGTAGTTTGCACACAGTTTAGATTCAGGAATCACCACACCAAAAAAGAATTTCTTGGACCACTCAGCAGGATGAGTTTGACTCTTGAGTTCTAAGAAACAACATGTGTAAGTGCAAGGTACTATTATCTATTTGTGGAGTGACAATAAATGAGAATTTTTGGCATGTCATGCCTCATCAGACCAAAGAAGAGATGGATACTTATGCCTAGACTAGAAAGGCATGTTACAGCACAACCCAAGAAGCTTAAAATTTCATATGGCACAGCTGCCATAAATACTGCAGTGGGATTATTTCATCCAATTGTGTCCTGATTTATAATGTGGGAGGGCCTCATGTTCACAAAACTAATTCTATTCTAAGAAAACAATTACTTATAAAGACTCTGCATTGTATTTGTGCCCTAGGCTGAGTGCATTCATACTGTCTGATCCAAACTTCCTCTGAACCACTTTAAACAAAATGCATCCCCACTTTTTCAGGAGTAGAAGACAGTCATCCTTGAATCTTCATGCACAAATCCATTCTCTAACTGCTCCACAATAGGTACCTTGAAATTGGGTTTCTTACCTGCTGGGTGAACTTGCTATAATGCTACAACAGTTTTCCCCTGTGTCCTGTCCAAATGAGCAGTTTCAGGGTTTTGAACCACTCTGGAGGAAAGCTCAGAGGTGATCAGTCCCCTGTAGCCTGGAAGTGGGGCACCTTTGCCTGTTAAGTGGTGGCACTAGGTTCAAATTCCACATGGCTGATGAGAAAACTGAATTTTCACGTCTCATATCCCAGAAAAATATCCAGCCCATCAGCCAAACAAAATAAACTTTTTTTTTCTCTTCAGAGCAGTTCTTTGACTCTTTTCCTGCTTCCATAATTTTATTTTAAGGAATGCAAAACCAGAATATCCCACCTAAAACTTCTCATTTATTTTTTTCAGCAAGGAAAAAAAT
Organism: Toxostoma redivivum; assembly: GCA_013397375.1. Classification (NCBI taxonomy): domain Eukaryota; kingdom Metazoa; phylum Chordata; class Aves; order Passeriformes; family Mimidae; genus Toxostoma; species Toxostoma redivivum. The sequence goes on along the minus strand of VXBI01010137.1, from coordinate 3,045,633 downwards.
GCAAAGAGAACAACTTGGTGCCATTTGAAGCAAACAATTTTCATTTCAATGGCTGAAACTGTTTGGATTCTGGAGGAGAGGGCCTTAGCAAGCAATTTTGTGATTTGAAGAATGATCTTGCAAATTCAGGCCAACCTCAGTTTTTCATAGCATCAGTGGCTGAGTTTTGAGTTCTTGAAATTTGCAGTGCTAGAAGTTCATGCTGATATGGAAGTTCTAAGAATTCAACAGAGAAATCAGACATCCTCCTTTTGTGAATCCTTTCACAAGAGCTTGAGACCCTTAAGTACAAAGCCTCTTCTGTTGTTCCATTGTTCCATAATTACAGTGCCAAGCTGCAGTTTGTCTCAGTTATGAAGCAAAGCCTGAAGTGTGTCATTGCATTTGTTCACTGTTTTTAACCATTTGGATCTCCATTATTCCTCACAAAGGAGGCAGATGATGAACAAAAGAGATTGTTCACATTGGCTTTAGTACAGACTAGGAAGAGACCCCTCTACTGTAGATTTAAAAAAAAACTCTAGAAAAAATAGTTTCCAGATGGCAATGAAAAATCCATGTTTAATTTGTCTCTGCTGTGCACTGACTAATGCTTCATTCCAATAGCTTCTTATGCTGTAATATAAAATGAAATTAATATATCTTTTTTATCAATCATCCAACATTTTTTCACAAAAAAATTCATATCATAATATGTAGCAATTAGAGATGTCTAGGAAAATCAGACTTCAGGTATGTCTAAAATTTATTTAGTTCACCACTACTTTTTTGAATTAACTTTAGCACATTTAACAAATATGGTAACACTGTGTTTTATCAAAGCACAAATGGTATTGGATGTGATTTAGGTTTTTGTGCTTTCTTTTTAGAAACAACATGAGAAGATAAAAGAGCAAATGGATGAAGTGAATAGCACTCTGCTCAGTGCTACAACTATTTTGGAAGGACCACAAAAGGTCAATTCTGAGTTAAGTGAAGTAATAAAGGTAGGTGCCTCAGTGGCTTGTTTAAATGATTACATCCTGATTTTTTGAAGTCATGTTTAGATCACTAATGGAAAAACTCTCCTTCTTTATACTGCTTCAATGAAATACTCGTTAATATTCCCTGAAAAAGCAGATGGTTCTCTTGGATGAAAAGCTCAGTAATTACAATTTACTGCCTAAAAAAAATCTATTATAAGGACACCTTACTCTAGGCAAAGCTTAACGAAAGATTTTGCTGTAGAGTTCTCAATTATTTCATTACAAGCAGCGGCCAAAAGATCTTCTGGTATACTTTCCTAGTGCCTACGAGTGAACATGGAAGAACACTAAAAATCCCAGGTATCAGCATTAAAACCGGGCATTCTCTCAAACTGGGCACTCTGCTTTCGTATAGAAATCCTTTCCTGAAACTGTAGACTGTGTTTCCAATGTTTTGAATCAGATATACTGCTGAAGGAAATTTTTAGAAATTTTAGGGGTTTGGCTTTTCTATGAAAAGATGAAGAAAATAAAGCTTGGAATTTGCTAACTAAAATATCTACCAATGCTGCTTTCTTTCTTCATGACTTGTTTTAAAATTTTTAAATAATCGAAAAAAATAATATTTTCCACAAGCATTCATTTTGGTCACAGCTGCCCATTTCTTGACACAAAAGCATATATCACAAGTCATTTCTTTTTCTTTGACAAAATAATTTGAGAAAACAGGAAGACAGCTTACTTTGTAACCATCCCTGTGTTCAAGCAGTACGTTGGGGTTTTTCTCTAGTGTTTTGTGCAAAACTAATTGCTGCAGTTTATAATTTTGGGTTCCTCATGGAGGATGTTCACACTTCAGTCAAGGAAATACTAGGCAAACATCATATGTTGTCCATCCTCATCAGCAACAAGTATTTTCACATTTCACTCGTTCATCCTTTTTCCCTCTTTCCGTTTCATCCTTTTACATGTATTATGAAACACATTTATAATCACATTTTGCCACATTTATAATCTTCAAACATGTCAGCAAGCTTGTGTACTGGAGAGAAGGTGAATGCAGGCCCATTTGGTCTTTCCACAAGTATTTCATAAAAGGAAGAAACATGGCTAAGGCAAAGGGATACTACTTCTCCTTGCCTATACATACATAGGTAGTATTTAGGTGGACTGACTGCTTTAGAAATTAGACTAATCCAAGATATCTTAGCACGAGGAATCTCTCTGTGTAAGGAGGCAAAAAGGGAACTTTACTCTGAAAGACTTGTCATTGGCACAATTCTGGAGCAAACATACAAGACATTTGTGAGACTTTTATCATCTTTCTTTTTTATTTTATGCATCTCTCTCCGATGTCTTCTTAAGTGATTTCTGGAAGTTTTGTTTATTTTCATCTTCCTGCATTTGTCTCCATACTGGCATTCACCGTTAAATTGTTCCTCTTTTTCTCTTAAAAATGTAAAATAAAACAGCTATAACAGAAATAAAGGAACATTATAATAACATATAGGGTAAAATGAAACATAATAATCAAAATACAGACTTGATTTTTTTGAAATCTTCTTCTTCTTTCCTTCCTTCCCTGTTTTGTTCAGAATGCATCAGGGTTCTACGCAGAAATAGATGGAGCAAAAAAGGAGTTGCAAGAAAAACTGGCCAACCTGTCCGTGTTTGATGATGATTTGGTAGAAAAGGCTATGAATCATGCACTCAACCTAAGAAGACTTGCTGATGAGCTGGACGGGTAAAATTTAACTTCAGCAGACTCTGTTCATACAAGTGCCACTTACTGAACAGCTGAAAAGACAAGCAGAAAACACAGTGACAAGAAATAGGCACTAAACAAATAGTGTTAAGTCATGTATAGAAAGACTTGCCATAGTCCACAGAGAACAGCTGAAGTTGAGCTAAGCAAAACCTATGAAATTTTTAAAGAATAAATATATATCTTGCATGACATTCTCTCTAGTCTAATTGGGCATGTTCTCCTCTTCTTATAGTAAAAGAAAATGTAGATTAGTGAAAAATAAAATAATACAGGAAAGATAAAATTAGGTTTGCAGAAACTGCTCAAGTAGTAAGTTCATTCACGTTAAAAAAATGTTTAGCATAACAGGGCACAAAATGAGGTTTGAGATAATTTTATTCCAAGAATAGTTTTACAGATGGAGTAGTTCTGATGCTCAGTAGGTTGTGCTCCGATCAAACTGGCTCACAATAACATCAAAAACTTACTGTCTTTCTATTTTGCTGGAAATACTAAATCATCATTGCACCAATTTTACTAAAAAATCACTTCTAGATAAACTAAATTATTTTATTTGCAATTGGGACTATCCATGGAACAAACACTGCTGTAAATGAATTCTTAAATAAAATATGTCACCAAATTCTACCTTAAGCAATATTGTAGGCATATGCTTTTGGAAGATAAGCTTAAAATTATTTTTCAAGTATATTATCTAAATACTAGTTGTTTCCCAATATTCATATGCCCTAGATAGGAGATTAAAATAGAGAAAAAAAATAACAGATGGTTTTCTTTTATGCAATTGTATAAAGCTGACACCTAAAACTGTTCTATAATGCCCCACAAACTACATAAATATAAAAACCAAACATATGTTCAGTCTGAGGTCAGCTAACTGGAGGTTAGCCTAACTTGAAAGAAAATACCCCGTAGGGCTTGCCTTCCTCCCTTACCAAAGTAATTTAAAAATTATTACCAAGTCAAACACATTAGGAATTTCACAAAAAGTAAACAAAAGTAATTACAAAATATCCAGATGGAAATATGCTGACTTTATTTTTTGTTGAGAAGATTGTCCTGCAGTGAAACTTTAATCCTTTAAAACATTTAGCCTGTCTTCAAAATATCTTGGTTTTATAGGTTTGCTTTATTAGCTTGTTAGGCTTTTAGTTGATAGAGTTTACTGTTTTGCCTTAAGGGAATTTAGCAGAAAATTCTTGCAATAATGCTGAATCTGGAAATTTAATAATCCCTCTGTGTGCAAACACTTTGAAGTGAATGCACACATGTGCAAATACATCAACATTTAGAATCTATTTCTAACATATACTTTGAAATCTGCTTATCACGAGAACATTAAAAACTAGTATTTATTCAAAACTGTTAACAGATTAATGTTGAGCCCTGGACTCCAGTTATCACCTAATATGCAGATCAAAACCATGCCTTAGAAACTTGCAGTTTTTAAGTCTAACTTCCTGCAAATTTTCATGACTAGGGGTAGTTCTTCATCTGATTATCCTCTTTTTCCCACTTACCTTTGGAAAATATAAACAGGACAGTGACACATCTATCCTGATCACTGGCACACAAAGGTCTTTCCAGTAATGGATAGGAATTATTCCTATAGAAGGATTACTGATAGACCTGTTATTCAGTTAATTTATGGAATATCTAATCTAGATTTAAAAAAAGGTAAAAGCTGAGTAGTCATTTGTTGCTGCTCAGATAAATGTTAAGGGCAAAATTCTCAGAGTTAAATGGCAGGGAAGAGTCTTCTATTCACACAGTTTTCAACTGCTTTAGGTTGACGAAACATGATGAAGAGAATACCAGTTAGGCCAAGTACATTCCTGTGTGTGATTATGTAGTCAGAAACTACTTTGATTCAGTTTGGTTTCTTTCACTTTTACTCTCTTTTTAACAGGAATTTGTATGGTGTTGATTCAAATGGTTTGGTACAAAGGGCAATCAATGCTTCAAACGTGTATGAAAACATTGCTGGTTATATCGAAGAAGCCAATAAAGCTGCATTGTTGGCATTGAACACAACAAACCGGGTCAAGGATGTGAGTAATTTTCATAATATCAGCTTTTACTTTACAATGCTTCAAGGACATCAGGCACCTAAGTGTAAAGAGGAAACAAATTTAGCTTAACTGGCAGCATTGAACTTTTCACTGCACGTTTTTTTCCTTTATTATTTCCTGAATTAAATCCTGTGTAGTTAATTATTCTTCCAGTCTGAAGTCCCCTGGTATTTGAAAAGACACCCTATCCCATAGAGTGATGCTGCTCTGTGTTGTCATTCACATTGAGACATTTCTGTGAAATTACAGACGACTCCCTACTCCTGTAGGAACCTGAGCTGGCATTTAGTGCTTGAGTCCTCCTACTTCACTCAGTGCCATGTGGCAGGAAATGTGGTCAAGACATCACTGTGTCTCATAGAAAATCAGGCTGAAATGGGACAAAGCCCACTCATATATTCAGTGGAAGGAGTAGGATGCTAATTTTGTCTCTGGCCTTACTGTTCAAAAATATTTATGTGTCTTTTTTGTATGCCTATAGTTACCAACCTGTATACATGGTATTTACCAGCAATTTATTAGTAGGATAGCAAGAGGATTTGGGTAGATTAAAAGGGTCTCAACCCCAGAGGGCTGAGGGATTTCAAGTCCAGCCCTCTCTTTCCAGCATACTGCTGCAGACTGCAAGGCAGCTCCCCATGAAGTGAAAGCATTCATCACCTATCTGAAATGACAGCAGAAATGAACAGTCACAGTGCCTAAACAACATGCAGCATTTAGTCACATTGACTAAACTGGAGCTGATAAATTAAGAGGATTTTCTCCATATTTGTTACCCAGTAGTGTTGTTTGGAAATCCAGACATTTATCTAAGCTTTCTTAAAACAGAAAATCTTGTTTTTCAGGCTTTTTTCCAATCCAACTGCCAATTGTAAATGTTAATAAAGCAAATGAAACTGCAGTGATTTTGCAGTTGCATTTATACGCAGGTAAAATAGTGTCCACAGTTAAGCACCATAAAGTGGAATATTTGATAAGGATTATTCTGACTTTTTTTTTTTGGAACATGCTTGTAGGCTGCAGTTGGAATTGATACTCAGGTCATTTACCATAAAGGTAAAAGTGAAGAACTTCTCATCCGAGCCATGCAGCTACAACGGACAGCACATGACAGTAAATATACATCCTTTCTACTTTCCCAATCAGCTTATAGCCATGCTCATTAAAATAAATTTTAGAAGCACATCACTAAGCAGAACTACTGCTGTAACAGAATAGGTTATTGACTGAATTTACCACACAAAGTACTTGAAATGGCCACGGGCACAGTTTGAGTAGCTCGTGTTTTGTCATCCTACCAGATACTGATAGTGTATTTTATTCATTAAAAGTCCATTTTAGATACAACTACCGTTTTAATATGTGACCTGCAAGCCGTTGTTCACTGGTGAATATACTCAATTAAGTAGTTCGATTAAAATCAAATCACAGCAGCTTAAATATTCGGAAAGCTGGATTTCAGCAGTGGAGGATAATAATAAATGTTGAAGTAGTTTGGACTTTCTTCACTGTAAATGAAGGAAAGATCTAGAATTACAGAATTATCTTTTAAATTTTTCAGGACCTTTTCAGTTCCTTAAAGCTATTCCTGTGTACCAGTTGCAGCTATTCTCAGAACTTCTGGTAAAGCAAGGAGAGAGAGTACTGGCTGAAACACAGCTCTCTAGATTTTTGGAAGACACCCTGTGGCAAGCAGGGGTGCTGCAGGGCTGTTTTTTCCTTTAGATTATGTAAAGTCAAGAGTGCAAGTACGTCCTAAATTAAAAGAGGCCATGGTATACTGTCTATGGTATATTAAATAAATAATGGCATGCCTCCCCAGGATTTAATTTACCTTTTTAGACGGTGCTTTGGCACCCCTCAGCTGTACCTGCCCTCTTCTCCCCACAGGCAGCAGTTACACCATTGCAGACACCAGCTGGCAAGTCAATGGCACCTTTGCCAGAATGAACGCCCTGCGGAGCCAGCTGATGAGAGCCATCGCAAAAATGCAATCAGCAGAGACAGGTTGGAAGAGGAACTTCATCTTTATGATGCTTTTTCTTCATGCATTCAAGAGCATATTTTTATCTTTGAAATGTATGTGAAGTTGCTAGCAGGAGTCCAGCACTGTGGACACTTGAAAGAGTTTGACTGAAACTACTAGGCCTAGATATCAAATATCCAGCTTTAACACTTCCATAATGAAATTAAATGTTTTGTCACTGAAATTATTAACATTCTTCCTGAACCTGGTGCTGGTCTTGGCTGCAGTAGAGTTAATTTTTTTCACAGTGGCTAGCATGGAGCTGTGTTTTGGATTTGTGTTGAACACAGAATTGATAATACAGAGATGTTTTTGTTGCTACTGAACAGGGATTACACAGAGCCAAGGCCTTTTCTGGTTTCCATACTGCCACACTGATGAGGAGACTGGGGATGCATGGGAAGATAAGAAGGAGCACAGCCAGGACAGCTGACCCCAGCTGACCAAAAGAATATTCCGCTCCATGTGACATTATGCTCAGTGTATATAAACTGGAGGGAAGAAGAGAAAAGGGAAGGGGAAGAGAGTGGGGAGGGAATGGGACACACAGCACACATGAATATTTAAGAGTTCATTTCCTATCATTCCCTATTTGCTCTGTAGAGGAGGCCAGAGAGCGTTTGGAGCAAGCTCAGCTGAAGACTGCAGAGGCTGTAAGTGCTACCACGACAGTAACACAGGCTACGACCCCCATGGATGAGAACGTCAGGCTGTGGTCCCAAAACCTGCAAGACTTCCAGCACAATTCAGTGGCATATGACAGTGCTGTGCATTCAGCTGGGGATGCAGGTATGGTGACCTGAAGTTTGCCATTCCTCAGAGTTAAAAAATCAGGGAATCGTCACAATAACACATTGTATGAATTGTTTACTTTGCATACTCATAGCATAGAATCTTCTAGCATTTACCTCCATGAAAATTTTTGAAAGTTAGCAGATGTCCAAGTCTTGACTATGTTTTAAGAACACTCAGGGACTTCCAAAAATTATTTAAACACTTAGGTGATGAAGATTTGCTGACTTCTAATTCATTTTTATCAGGGTACCAAGGTCACACTGAATGGTAAACAGCTTGTTTAAACACTTTTTGCTATTATGGTTGGTGATTTAGGATTTTTTGTTTGTTTGTTTTTTAACATTGAGAGGCATTTGAAAACAGAGCCCTTTTGTCCTCAGGAGTGCAAACATGGAGAAGAAATGGTCCCTCACTTGATGAGCTTGTAGTCTAAACAAAGGGATCAAAGAGGATAAAGGAGGAAATAAAATATTTAAGCAGGGTGATTTCTGGAGAAGCTTGTAAACATCACATTAATTCCACTTTTATTATTGGAAACACTGGAAACATTGGAAAACTTATGAAAATTTTAAGGCAAATAAAAAGACAAAAAGAAAAGCTAAGACAGACTACAAAATTGAAATGAAGATGATAGGCAAGAGTAGAAAAAGAGACATGAAGATGAAGCTGAAATGAAGTGACTGTAGAAAGAGGGAAAAGAACAATGGGGGAAGAAAATAATCAATCTAGAAATGAAAATATTTTTCATAAAAACTTGGTTACAGCACCACTATTTATTGCTCCATGTATTCTTGACTCTGCTCAGGAGGCTCACTAATCCTAAGTTATTTATGGCTAGGGAATTTGGAAATCCAGAACAAGTAATTTCCTTCACACGTTTGAAGATAACATCAACTGCAGACCTGTTAGTGATGCTTTGCCTCCTATAAGTGCCCCAGAGAAAGTTCATCATTTCATTGACTCTATCTCCAGAAAGTCTGAATCTCAGATCTACTGCCCTAAATCCCTTCTCCTTTTGTCAGGAAGTTTGCAACTCATGTGTCATTTTACTGCAAATGTTACGAGCACCAAACCCAACGTTGTTTCTAGTATTCGAAAGTCACAATCTTCCCTATCAGCTGGGGAATCTCAAGAGTCATGTCATTTTCAGAACTCCATGATCAATAAGACCCTTATCCCTAGTACTTTTGGTTAAGTGAGTGCTCCCAAGAACTGGTATAGAAGTGGTTCCCTTCACAAGAAGAAATTCAGTGCTATTCAATGTCCCAATTTCTGGCTCCAGAACTGGAGGAAACTGAGATTTCTCTGAGCTTTTCATCAAAAGGGAACAGTGAACCTCTCCCTCTGGGAATGGGTAAGCTCACTGCTAGTCACTGCACAGAGCTCCCTAAGAGTGAAGTTAATATAACAGCACTTTTATTGGATTGCATTGCTTTAAAATGTTTTTGATCACCACAGAGCACAGTTTAGGCTATAGGCTCTAATTACCATGTAAAATAATGCAAATGTAGATATGATTGGCTTCCCAGGAGGGAATGGTATGATGAAAAACATCTAAGAGAAACAGTGTGCTGTAGCTTACACATAAAGGTTTCTGGTTTTATTCACCTTTACACTTGATTTACATTTAACAATTTCCCTTGCCAGCTTAGTAGGTAGCGCAGCAACACAGACTGCATTTGACTCTTTATGTTCAAAATGCCAGCAGACATTCAGGATTCAAAAAAATGTGCTCATACTAGCTCTTGTACTGGAGGAAATATTTCCAGCAACATTTGAGGTGCTCTGTAAGAGTGAACAGAGTTAAAATGGCCCAGCTCTCCCTTGGTTATGTTCCCAAAAACGAACAAGAACAGCTCCTATGTGACATGCCTGGAAAAAATATCTTCTTTGTGATGGTGCGTTTGCAGGTAGGGAGTCACCTTGAAAATGCTTACTCATATCCAAGCTCCTAGAGAGCCTGCTGACCACAAACTGTTGGAGAGATGCCAATATGCAACCTACAGCAAAGTGTGCCCTAGTACATTTGTGGAGGAAGCTTTTCCATGGCATTTTTGTTCTGAAGGCATTTGATTTGTTTGTTTAAAGGTATGATGAGTCGTTTTTTCCAGAAAGACCAGGTGGAAATAGCTGAGAAGAGGGATCACTGCTACACAGGTGGCTGGCACAGGCAGTGCTCCAGACAGATGTGATTGTGATTCACAGCACAGGAAGACAGATGTAGACATGCCAGACATGTAGAGCATTCCCAGATCAGCTGTGTATTCTGCCAGGAGGAATTTCCATCAAAGTCCAAAGGAAATTCAAATGTTCAGGCAGGTGCCTTGAACACCAAAACACCTGATCTTCAGGCCAGTAACACTACCAGAGCAGCTGAAGCCTCTAAGCTGGCATGTCTGCACTGCCCTTGAGTAAAGCTTGCACTTGGTGTTTGGAAGGGTGAGAGCATGTCTTGACTGTGCAGTATGTCTGAGAACAGTCCATGTTGCCATTGTGCAGGGAATGGGTGGGCCTCAGCAGAGAGGGTGGCAGTTGGTTTGGGAAAGAAAACATGAAAGGGGAAAGTGTCTGGAAGGTTATAGTTAGGGTGTTTCCTACTTGATAATTTCCCTTCTATTCTCTTTTATATTTTATCTCTGGGTAGGACTAGTTTTCTTTCCCACTCTCATCTTCATCCCAAAGACAAAAATCAAAATCTATGTCCTTCTATATTGAAGAATGCCATTATAAAGGCCAAGAGGAAGATATTTGTATTGAGATTTCACAATAGTTCTAGTAGTTACATATGATAGTTTTATGTTTTCATGTTATAATAGCATTTCAAGTTTAATACATCAAACTTCAAACAGAAAAGCCAGGTTTTAAGATACTGAATAAAACACAATTCCAATTCAATTGCAGATTATTTAAAAAAAAGAAAAAGTGGCTGCAATTTGCTAAATCATATTCTGAGATTGAGTAATTTTGCCTTAAAAATGGAAAAAAGTGAAGAAAACTTCCTATAAGTTGATTTGTATTTTGCTGGGGTTTTTTAAGTAGAAAATTTAACACATTCTGGCATCACCGTTTTACCCAAAATTCACTGTAATTCTTTGAGATTCATTAAAATAATTATATTTTAATGTACAGTAAGCTTTATATAGAACATCTGATTACTAACTCCCACTACGTAAGGCCTTTCAGGACTAAATGGGAAAAATTGGAGGGTCTAAAACTCTATATGGCCCACTCCTAGATTGAAATTGGAAAGTAAAACACAAATGAAAACAGGCGAGCAGAGATAGGACAGGACTGGCAGATACAGATATTTCACTCTATCCAAATACAAGCAGACTTGTAGGACCCCATGGAGTCTTTTCATGCTCTGGGTCAATATGAATGAGGCTGAGGCTTATTCAATGCAGACTAGAAGCACAGAAAAGTGGTTGGAGTCTGCTCCTCCTCTCCTGTTTTATGCAGTGTCCTATTATTTGATGATTACCCCTTTACCTGCCTCTCTTCATCCAGAAATGTTCAAGACTGGGTGGGGTGGGAATCTCAGCAATGTCGTCCAGTGCAAAGTGCCCCTGCCCACAGCAGGAGGGCTGGAACCAGTGATCTTTAAGGTCCCTACCAATACAGGCCCTTTTCTGATTCTCAGAAAAAGGTAAAAATATGATGGGAAGAACACAAGAGCAGGTGGATGCAAGCTGACAACCCCTAAAATATAACTTCAAACCCTACAAATCTGGTGTTAACCTTTACAGTGAATCCATGTCATTAAAATTAACTCTGAATGCTGGATCTTTCTTATATGCATGTAGCTGGCAGCTAAAATCACATTTCATTATACTCAGCTTCTTGTACCTAAATTTAATTAAAGATGAAAAATGATGTGATGTGTAAATATCCTTCAAAGGGCAGCATGTCATTGGAATCTGATGTGATGAAATTGGATTATAATTAAGGGTAGTTATTTTTCCTTCTTGATAATTTTTCTGCTTGTCTTCCTGGGAAAGGACTTCTCTCACTTTGAACACGACAGAGACCCTGCATTTCCCCTTGATAATAATGACACTTGCACATGTACCACCAGTACATGTCTGTCACAGGAGTGACAGACCAAAGCTCCAGGACTCTAATTCATGACCCCTGGCAGATGCAGGCAGGAAAGATAACGAGGTACCCATCACAAGGGCTGGGGCAGGTACTAAGCACAGTGTCGGTGCACACACATCACCATCATCTGAGGCCTTCATTGTTGTACACCACAGTCCTGCCACCACAGCATGAAATTGGCAGTGTTTCTGCCATCAGAGTGGACTGTGAGCTACAAGCAAACACATCTCCTGTACAGCCACTGCTGCTCTCTGGGTGATGACACATAGCTGAAAGCTGAGGAAAACAGCCTATACATCTCCCCTACAGTGAATTTGAAGAGCTCATGAACCATAACTCTTAGATCAGCTCCCAGGTCAGCCACAGATATCCACTGAAATGCTGAACAAATAATCCTTCTGCTCCAGTTGCCATAGCTGTAAAATTAGGCTTTAACATTCATTTATTTTGAAGGAAGATTAAAAGGTTAAAACTATTAATGTTTACAGAGTTCCTTGAGGAAAGTATTAGAGAGGTAACACACCATAGTATTACCTATGAGTCCAAAGAAAACATATTGTTCTTTGTGCAAACTTATTTCCAAAAACTTTAGCAATACTAGATTCTTATAAATCACTACCATCCTTTCTGAAATCACTGCATCTCACACATCATAGTTATGACTTGGTCAGAAAGCAGAAGGAGATGGGTGAGCTAACCTAAGGGTATAGGGTGGAATATTCTTGATGCAAAACCAGTCTTTCAAAGAGGAAAAAAAAATTTAAAAAAAAAATAAACTGTCTCTTCTTTTCTAACTGCAGTGAAGAAACTTTCAGAAGTTTTCCCCCAACTCCTGGACAAACTGCGCAGAGTAGAACAGAAGGCACCAGCAAACAACATTTCTTCCAGCATTCAGCGGATCAGAGAGTTAATTGCTCAAACCAGGAGTGTAGCAAGCAAGGTAAAACTTTTGGATTTTTGGTTGGATTTTTGGGACTTTTGGTTACTAGTGCTAATAATCAAATCATACTGTAACCTCCATTTTCTTGGGCTATGCTAGAAGCCCAAACCTGGATATTGTCACCTCCCCAAAACTGGATGAACAAAGCTCATTGGATGTCATTAAAATCTTTACAGTTACTATTTGCAAGCATTTGACATTATCATAGTATTAATGGTAGGTTATTGTTACTGCAGTAGCAACTTGACAATAAAGATTTGGGTACAATGTATAAGATGGCCAGAACAACAAAACCTAATTACCTACAATTTGTAGGCAAATTACCTACAAAGCTAATTACCATGAGTAATAATTACAGCAATTTAATGTAAGCTTTTCTGAGATGACACCATTTCCTTTTTTTTTTTCTTTTTTTTGAATTAATTTTCTGCAGGGTAAGAGAATCCTTGGCTCACACATATTTAATAGAGACAAAACCACTTTCATTACCATACATAAATAATGAGGGTACTTTTCTAACAAGAAAACCAAGGTCAAGTATATTTGAATTCATTCAGAGAAATAAAAAATTCAGTGCATTATTGTATGTTCACAGTGCTGGAATATAACTTGGAAAAATCAGTTTGTGTGTAGTGCTTGACTGCTTTTTAAAATGTATTTTGTGATTCAGGTATACTGGGTTTAAACTTGAAAACATTACTTCAGTTGAAAACATTTTGAACTAAAATGAACAGTTTTACAACTTTATTAGCATCTCATAAATATGACTGTAGATTCAGTGATGTAACAGGCTCACTCATGAACAGAAAATGGTCATACTACTCCCAAAGCAAAGAAATAAATTATGGGCAGAAGTTTTACAGCTATGTAAGAATTTCACTATGTGTCATACATAGTAATATAGCCCTGATTCAACTAAGCACACATCTATCTCCCTCTGAAATGCAATTTACTTATGAATATGCTTAAGCAGAGTTCATTAGGACCTTTAATTAATTTTAAAATAACTTCCTCCATATTCTCTACAGTGTCTTCCAGGAAAGATGGTTACAAACATACAATTTTACATGCCAATATATAGATGCCAACTCCACTCTTGCAGTAAGCAAGGCTGCTGGCTCAGTATTGTTACACGCTCACCTGAAGTAATGACCCCAGGCAACAACATGTGTCTCACTTTGCACATTTGCAACTGCAGGTCCAAGTTTCCATGATGTTTGAAGGCCAATCAGCTGTTGAAGTCAATCCAAAGATCAACGTGGAAGAACTGAAATCTTTCACTTCCATGAGCTTGTACATAAAACTTCACAAAGACGACCCACAACTGGCAGCCTCTCCAGACAGATTCATTTTGTACCTCGGAAACAAAAATGTAAGAGAATAACTCAGTTAATTTTTCTGCAAATATTGAAAAAAAAAAATTAAATCAGTTTGAAATTTATTTGCCCTCAGTTTTTCCTTTCACTGTTTCTTTGTGTTTCAAAATTAGAGGTCTATTCTATGACCATCATTGATTTTTTGACAAGCAAAGAGCAAGGGCTCCTGAGACCCCTGTCCTTGAGACATGTAACTCCAAACTATGATGGATTCTCTCTAAAAAGCAAATTAGACTGCTTGGCAGTGTACTGCTTAGATTGTCACTGTTGCAAGCCACACTTGCTATCTCCTCTGCCAATCCCAGGGTGTTCTGAAGCAGTTGATGTCACCTGCCTGGCTTCTGTGAGATATGCTTTAATCAGCTTATGCTGCTGACAGTGTCAGTTCCAAATCTCTAAGGTCACAGGCCCACAAGAGAAGCGGGCTTCTTTATCTGTAGTTTGTGCTGCTGTTGTACACCCTGTGCACTCTTGATCACTACTTTGAAATAACTGTTCTTTAAGCTGTGGTTCTGAAAAGAAAAAAATCACAACTCACAAGCCTGGTATAATTCTGGCAATCTATTACTTGGGAAGGTACAGAGGCAGGCTTTCATTTTAAAGCTTTCCTAAAAAGAATGTCTACTGAATATAAATCAAGTGAAACGCCTCTTGGCAGAATATTTAATTCCAGCATAATACTTAGGCTTTAGACTATTTCCACACATGATGCTGCACACTAAATAATGATGAATGGCTTCCCATTGAACATAACTAATTCATGGTCAGCAGAGAACTCATGACCTTGAATTCACCTCAGTTAACATGGATATAAAGTAAAATATCAGAGACTTTTTTTCTGTACAGGTTTATGTGGTGAAAGTGACCAATTGGAGAATTAAGGTTTTGTTTCTATTTAAACAGCTTTCAGTAATATTTAAAGGTGTCATTCAGTTTATCAAAGCTTACCCTTTATTTATGTCCTGCATTAAATCTCTTTCAATGTTATATCTCTAACATCCCTCTCCATTGGTGTTTTAGGCAAAACATTACATTGGTCTTGCTATTAAAAATGACAATCTTGTGTACATTTATAATCTGGGAGGCCAAGACGTGGAGATACCTCTAGATGCCAAGCCAGTCAGCACCTGGCCTTCTTACTTCAGCATCATCAAAATTGAGAGGTAAAATGATAACCCGTGTTTCCCCAAAATCAAAACATTAATAGGAGAAATCAATCAGAAAAGGCTGTGTCAGAACTGCCCATCAGGAATTTTCAGTGCCTGGTTCTACTCCTGCTGAAATAAATGGAAATTCTTCCTGCTTTTGAAGAGCTGAGACCCAAGGGGTCACAGGGAAGAAGGGATAGTGTCTGTGGCCCCTCCCTTTTTGTAGCTCCTGATGACAAGTCTTCTCTAAGGAAATAAAACCCTTCCTGGAGTTGAAGTCTTGTTTGTTCTTTTATAAATCTGGCCAACATGAAATTCTCTTCTCCTACAATTCTTTTCTTCAGGATCGGAAGACACGGAAAAATGTTTTTAACTGTGCCCAGTCTTAGCAGCACAGCTGAAGAAAAATTCATCAAAAAGGGAGAGGTTCTTGGTCCTGGCACCCTTCTTAATTTGGAACCCGAGAATGCTGTTTTCTATGTTGGTGGAGTGCCTCCAGGCTTCAAGGTTGGTCAGATTCATATTCTCGATTCAAAATTAAATAGTGCAAACTAACCTTGCTGGACTTCCATTTAAACACAGAAATGGTAGATAAAGAAAAAGTCCTTATTTAGTCATTTATCATCTTAGGACTCCATCATTTAGCCATGATGAAGAAGTTTTATCTAACATATTTTGTCATACAAGTAAGATGATCAGGTTTCTGTGAGCTGATGTTCACTTAAAGAACTTAAAGAAAAGTTTGCTAGCTGTTAAATAGCATGCATAAACAAAGGCCTGTTAGTCCAACTTAACTTGCAGGCTACCAGTATTTTTCAATGCTAATGAGTTCTTGGTACTTAGAATTTCTCTTTTACAGCTGTCACAAAAATAAAAAGTAATGTATTGTTAATAGATCTTGTAGAAAACTAACAATATAGTCATTTGTTTGAATTTAAATTACCACTGGTTTAAATTCAGACTTATAACAGCAGGAAAAGTTGCCTGTGCAAAATGTGTCTGAAGGCCTGTGTGAGACAGAAGCTTCAGTCCAGTTCCTAAGAGTCAGCATGAATTAGCACCTCACTTACCTGCTTCTGTGAACATACCAGTTCCTCTTTTGGGATTTAAAAAGTGCTGTGAATTATCTTGGCTGTGAAAATTACATAGCTGAATAAAACACACCTAGAAAGACTTTAGAGAATCCTAAATTCCTTACGCAAACTGTAGCAGGTGCTAAAAAGATCCAAACACTGATCCATGAGCAGCTCTCCTAAAAACATAAAAACAAAGAAAGAATAACTCAATACAAACTCAGTACACTTATGCATTCCTGAGCTTGGCATTGTTATGACTACTAGATATATGACATGGCAGAAATTTTGGATTACTGAGCCCTGGGTGCAAACTGCCAGGGAATAGGACTGGATAGCAGTTTCATATACACATGCACATACAAAAAGTCATCCAGCAAATGAACCCTCCAGGTCTGTTCCAGAGCAGAGCAGAGGAAAAAGAAAAGAGGAAATTGAAGGAAAGTGGAAAGGGAGATAGGAAGAAAAGGATTCATGGTATATTTGATGGGCATATGGGTCCCTTTCCCCTTAGAAAAGGACACCTCATATTTTTATTTATTAACATAGAGTCTGATTTGTTAAAAGCTTCTTGCTTTCCTGTTACATACTCTGCAAATATGAAATGCACCACTTAACCACTAGAACTCCAGTGCTTAACATAATTTCAAAGAATAGAAGAAACAAAGGAAGAAAAGGAAACATGATCATTTACCAAATTAATCTGTGCTGCAGATAAGAGTGCAATTTTCTTTTACAGCTACTTATATTCTGTATTGCTGTATTACCATTACTATTGTATCATAAGAAAATGGAAATAATGAGAAGATGAAGAAAAGCTACTCACAGTGATCAAACTCTGAAGTACAAGAGGTGTTATTATTATCACACCTGTTCCACAAGGCAAAATATTTTAACATAAAAAGAATGGTCTAGGTCTGTTAGCTTTATTCTTTTGTATTTTTCCCCTCACCAGTGTGGCTGTTTAAATTCCATTTGCAGTGACCTTTGTTAAAAGAAGAAGTTTCTACTTCCTGCTAGCTGTTCAAAATAATACCTACTGAGGATTACCCACTGGCACAGATTTTGAATCCCAGTCTCCTGGGTTCAAAGAGCTCTTTCATTTCTCTCTCTCTTTAATTATGGTATGGAATTATTTTTCCAGCTGTGAAGGATATCTATGCATTAGATATGAAATATCTACTGAGTTATTCAAATACATTGCGTAAGCTCTGTTATTAGTCAAATCTTAGCCTTTTTCCCTGTTTCCAAGCATGTTCCCATCAAAACTACAAAAAAAGTTCTTGTTTGCAGTTGCCCTACCTGGTCAAATTCTCTCCCTGTGAGACCATTTATGTGCTCCCTTTTTACTTACAGCCTAAAGGCCATATCATAGTGAGGTCTGTGAAGACTATTCATAGCAGCATCAACCTTTTCTTTTGAAAATATGAATTGCACAGGGACAAAACTGATCCCAGGCACAAATGCTCTCACAACACCCAACTAAAGAGTGCACCTTTCTCCTTTTAACTCTTCCTTGTCCTCTGCACAGCTCCCTCCCAGCCTAAACCTCCCTGGCTTCATCGGCTGTCTGGAACTGGCTACCCTGAACGATGATGTGATCAGCCTGTACAACTTCAAGCACGTCTATAACATTGACACCACCACATCGCCACCTTGTGCCAGGTAGGGCACAGTCCCAGCATCACTCTGCCGCTCCCTTGGTTACAAGTGCCGGTCCAGATGGCTCATTCCTGCTTTAGATTTAAAAAGTGAAGGTGGTATTGAGCTGTCCCAGAAGGAACTTGGTCGCTCTTAGATCCTAATTGCATCGACAAGTTTAATTTAGAGATCTATCTATCTATCTATCTATCTATCTATCTATCTATCTATCTATCCACACATATGTATGGAAGTTGGACTCCTTACGAGTCCCTTTTAGCATGAGATGTTCTATAATTTTTCTGCTGTCTCCACGAGCTATCTCACAATCTTGTTCATGCCTTCGTAAAGGAAACTGCCACATTAGCTGGGGCTTGTTCCAGGCTCCCTCCTTACCCCACTGCTTGCCTAGGACAGGGCTGCTCCTGACTCAAATCCCATTGCTCCAAGTGATACATACAGCCACA
This sequence comes from Toxostoma redivivum, assembly GCA_013397375.1. NCBI lineage: Eukaryota > Metazoa > Chordata > Aves > Passeriformes > Mimidae > Toxostoma > Toxostoma redivivum. The sequence continues at coordinate 3,027,264 of VXBI01010137.1, read as the reverse complement.
GCCAATCAGGTCTAATGGGTCCGATAACCTTGAGTGTAGTCCCACACCTAGCTAGAAAAGCTTGTACAGACTTTCTTTCTGCCACTTAAAGCCACAAAAGATATTCCTTAGAAAAGCCGTTTGCAAACTGGGAAATGCAGCTCCTAAAGTAGAAGTGAGCACCAACTGCAGCATTCGTTTAGCACAGACATAGCAGGCATTTTGCTCACACAACAGCCAGCAACAGTGGAACCTCTCCCTGGAAAGAACAGGAGAGTAATTTGCAGCATGCACTGGGAAGAGATGCAGCAAGTGTTGGGATAGAGAAAATTAGCTTTCCACACCATTCCTGCAGGAAACACTAGCTGCTGCTCTCCAGAACAGAGCATACCAGAGTCCATGCTCAGCTAAAGTTCTTGGAGAATTCAAATGGACTTCTGAACAAACTGGGAAAGCTCTTAATAGAAATATCTGTGTGTCCTTATAATGAGGAAATGCTGTGGGCCTATCATTTCACAAGGACGAGCAAAGCCTTTTCCTGTCCTCTTCATATAGCACAGGATAAAAGCATGATGTAAGGGTGAAAGTTAGATGCACCTTCAAAGCTACACATTGTTTCTCAGGAAAAAAAATCACAGAGAAAATTTGAAATTAAGTCATCAGTCTCACCATTGCCAGGCAGAAGCAGAAGTTCAGAACAATTATTTCAATACAGTATGTAAAGGCATTTAAATTCCCCTAAATTAAAATGGGTACATGCTAACTAATCCTTCTCTGCTTGTTTTTCTGTAGAGATAAGTTGGCTTTCACTCAGAGCCGGGCTGTGAGCTATTTCTTTGATGGCTCTGGCTATGCCTTGGCCAGAAACATTGAGAGAAGGGGAAAATTCAGCCAGGTGACCCGATTTGATATCGAAGTTCGAACGCCTACAGACAGCGGAATGATCCTGCTGATGATTAATGGGGTGAGTACAAAGTCCTGCTGGTACCCTTTATCCATTAGCATCACAAGTTCCCCAGTACCTAAAATATCTCGGAAAATCCAAAATGTTTATGTCCTCACATTTAAGTTCTGGGAAGAGGAAATGCTTTGTGTTTGTCTGGTGCATGTATACATTAGGAGGGAACTGGAATCTGCTCTGCAAAGGCCTCAGGAAGCCAAGACCCTGAGCGGGACTCTGCTTTTATCCAGAGACAGTCAGGACTTCAAACTGATTGTATCCTTGTGAAGATACTTTGAGAAGGATTCCAGTTAAGCCCAGCTGTTTTACCTTTATTTAAATGTGAATGTTTAATCAAAGCTAAAGGAAATTTCTGTGAAGTAACTCCCAAAAAGCAGCCACTTTATGGTAGCTGCCACTTTATAACTGTGCCCCAGGGTGTACTAGAGTTAAATATTTAAGTTACTGAAAATAGAAAGCAGTCCAAATAAAAAGGCTCAATCCAAATGTCAAGAGCATTTCTGAAGTGTGAGAGTGATGCAATCTCTGTAAGAGTTTGAAGACATGAAAATATCCTCTGAAGACAAACGTGGATTTTTTTTTTTATCTTTAGACATTTCCACATCAAGCTCACAAGGTCTGTGTGGAACCTAGAAACAGGAAACATTTTTCTATGCAGATGCAGTCCACAGACAGACACTTGTGTAGACACCTACATGTAACACTGCTTTAAGCATTTAGAAGAAAAAAAATCCACTCGTATTAGAAGAGCTACTCTCCAGTGTTTCCCTTTAGAGTAACTTCCAGAGGAGGGTTGTGGAAGCAATTTGCAGCATAGCATGCTACCACTAACCTTCATTCTTAGGAGGTTTTGACTAAGCAGCTGCTGTTAAAAGTTTAAGAGCCTTTATTGCAGAGCACTTATTTTTCTTCCAAGCAAAAACACCTAGGGGTTTCTTGGAGATGTATGCACTTTGTGCTTGTCAGCGGAAACTGCAATCAAGTTGGATATCAGCTGTGGGAGACCATGCCTGCTCGCAAGCAGCTTTAGAAAGTCTGTGTGAGCTGGTCCATTATTCAATTCTATAAAGACAGCTCATAAATATTCTGAATGTAATCTTTGTTTCATTTTCAAGTTTATGCTGTTCAGACCAAACCCAAGCTGCAGTTTCCTTTAAAATTCCTAGATTGAAGCCTACTCTTACTTCTTGAAGTAGTAACATCTGAAGGTGGGCTCATTTATGTCAAAGACAGCAGTTCTAGGCCTGCACTAGTGTTTTGAAAATTATTGTTCCCATGTTCCCATTAAGCATGAACACTAGGAGAGAAGACATTAACATTCAAAACATTAAACCAGATACACATTGCTGTAAACTTTTATTTCTGTTTCTTTATGTTCAGTTTTGGAACAAGAGTAATTCTAGGGTGCAGATCTTCATTTCAATCACTCCCTGAAAGTGCAACTTCTGTTTATAAAATTTAGGTTACTCAGCCACAGAACAGAAACCAAATCATGAAGTAGGAACAGTCAGGAATTCTAGAAACCAAATACATAGTAAATACACCCTATTGCCATCATTTCAGTAAATACACCAGTGCTGATCAGGGCTGTGAGAAGACAAAATCCTGAGTGATTACAGATTCTATTGTTATAGAAGCTACTAATGCAGATACAGCCATTTTAGCACAACATTGCTCTTACCAGTATACCTTTCATTTAGGGCATGTGATATTATTCTAACAGTGGATAGGTGTGTTTACATCAAGAATGCCTTGCTGGTAAAGAATAGTGACATCACTGTGCTACCAAATACTATTTCTATTAGGAAACAGTTCACCAAGTCTTCCAAAAAGTGCCACTTATAAAACAATTCTCTGTGCATGTGGATATATACACATACATTATAAATATAAAAATATAGAAACTGTGTTACAATTTTGCAAATAAATTTTTTTCCCAGCATGCTTTTCCCAATGTCAGTCTCATAACACTGTTTATTAACTTTTTTTAATTGCTGCCACATAGTCCTTTTCTGACTGCTGTTTTGTTTTACACAGAGCATGTTCTTCAGCCTTGAGATGCACAATGGTTTCTTGTACCTCCGCTACGACTTTGGTTTCAGCAACGGCCCCGTGCTTCTCGAGGACTCCATGAAGAAGGCTAGGATTAACGATGCTAAATTTCATGAGGTACATATGTGGTTACTATCACAGCCATTTGACCAACCATCCCAGAAGCTCCAAGCAGAAAGAATTGCTCCAACACCCATGGAAGGTGCAAAAGGGTGTGGGTGCAGGTGGTGATATGGTAGAACAGGCAGAAGAGTAGAGGGCATGCAAGTCCCACCAGTACCACACAGAGGAGAGGGGAGGCTGTCTCTGCCTCCTTATAAATCAGTGCTTGTAGACAGATTATGTGTATTACCAGCCAAGGATAGGACCATTCGCATGGTAGAAAGTTTTAGTAATTCCATATAAAATTATATCAAAGATAATTCTCTATATCAAATAAAAAACTTTCCTCAAGTGAAACCATGTCATTACGTTAACTTGACTGCCTTAGTTGTTAAGCATTGCATTACAAGAATTATGGCATTTTCCATTTCATTTGAAAACAGAGTTGGTTTGGTAGCAACCTTTTATATATGCACAATAATTTAGGGAATTTGGCAGATGTAAAATATCTACTTGCATTTCATTTCAGGGAATTTGCTGTAAGCCAATGTAATTGTGATAGTAGTAAATCCTCCCCATAGTGTGCTGCTTCTCCTACCTTTTACTTGATGTCAACTCAAAATCTGATTTGTGACCAAACCTACAGCTATAGATCTGTTCACGTTTAAGCAGAGAACAATTAAGCTTTTTATGCTTTGACAATAAGTTTTTTTTTAAAGTACGCCCTAACTTTTGGATAAATCAAGAAAGCATTCTGAAGTTTACAGAGCATATCTGTTTGCTACAGTGCAGAATTTGATATGAGTACTTTAATTTTCTTTATTCTTAATTGAAATATCCTGAGGATTCAGTCACATAAAATTAGTGACATCAAAACAAACTTCCTACTAGTAATCATTGTCAGCTTCTCCCAATTTACAAACATATTCTCTGTTAAATAGAAAGAACTTTTCAAACAGGTATAAAGATGCAATTAATTTTGCAAGATCACCATAACAGCTTACAAAAGATGACATTTTTAAGCATATACTTTTTTTTTCAGATTTCTATTATATATCACAATTCCAAGAAGATGATCTTGGTAGTAGACAGAAGACATATAAAAAGTGTGGATAATGAAAGAACAGCAATGCCATTCACAGATATTTACATTGGAGGAGCACCTGCTGAGATCTTGCAATCCAGGTTGGTTTACAAATGGGATTCAATTAGTATTTTCAATTAATCACCATATGTAAGTTAAGTTGTATGGCCTGTCCTTAAGGGGTAGCAAAACAATTTCTTTGGCATTAACCTTATATAAAACAACCCTTCAGACATTCTTCTAAGTGTCTGTCAGAGCTCTTAAGTACTGAAGACTAGGTTTGATCCAGCACAGTTAAAAACTTACTCAAGTTTTAGTAAGGGTAAAAGAAACAGTTGTGTTCTTAAAACAAGAAGGCATTTGCAAAGATCATATTAACATATAAAATTGCTATTGCTTCTGCAAAAAGTGACCAAGACCCTCTACCAATCCCATTTTCAAATCTAAAGATGATCTTTTTCCTACTAAGCATTTCAGTTCTGATTCATCTCAGGTTCTTTTTGGATCTAAGTCAGCTGGCTCTGTGGAGGCGTGGGAAGAAAAGAAAAGGTCTCATTTTCCCATTGTACCATTTGACAGAAATGCAGTTTAATCTCAGTAGACTGTGTAACCCTCATTTCCTGCCCCAGGAATCTGCTAGACCCCAGGGTCACGCTCTGAGAGCAGACTGGCTACTTGAAAAAGAATATGCTCTTCTGAGAGGCAGCATTCATTCCCAGGGTCAGACAGCAAGGCCAGAATTTTCAGAAGGGCTCCAGCTGCTGTTTCAAGTGCCACAACTGCTAATAGGAATACCCTCTATGTTAAAAAA
>VXBI01010137.1:2959488-3022226 GCA_013397375.1 Toxostoma redivivum | reverse complement strand
AAAAAAAAAAAAGCACAGAATTTAATGGTAAATATAGTGAATTTTTTTTCTTTATTTTGCTGTCAGAATAAAGTGTCAACTTGAAACATAACATCTGAGATACAAAATACTTAATCTTTAAGCTTTTAAGATAGTAACAAATTTCATGTAAAGAAAAATTATGCCTTTCAATCCCATGTAATTATTTGAACATGCAAGCAAAGTGGTGGGCAAGGGAGAACCATAGTATAACTTATCTGTCCTTTCAAATAGTTCTTTACAAAGGTCTTTCATAAGGGGCTATTAAGAAAGCTAGTGGAGTGGAGAGAGAAAAGGCTGCAGTGGATTAGAAAGTAGAAAGAGAAAATAGGACATAGTAATAATTTTTCAATTTTCACAGTATAAAAAGTCTACAGCACATGCTTAAAGGATCTCTCTCCGGGTTGGTATTAAATACATTAATGATCTAGACAGAAAGCACAGAAGCATGGTGAAAATTACTTTCGTTAATCAAGCCTAAAGAACACTGAAAAAGCCCAGAAGGACCTAGAAATCTAGGCAATTGAGCAGCTCAATGGCAGATGAGACTTGTTCACAAATATAGGATAAAAGATGAATCACATGAATTATTCCTGCAGTTTTCCAAGCAGATTGTGGTTATTCTAAAAAACACTTGGAAGGTACTGTCAAAGCAGGAAAAGATAACATCTCAATCAACAAGCTGTATCAGAAAAAAAAAAGGCCACAGGTGTTGTAAAAATATTATCAGTTATAATGTTAAAAATATACAGAAATTATTTAAGCAGAGCTGCAACTTTTCTCTGATATTATACTCAGCTTTCTCTTGACAAGAGTAGACAGTAAAAAGTATGGGCCAAATGTGGTGGCATTGTTCTATTTTCATCAGGAGCATAAGTTAGTATCCTACTGATGATGTACTACTCTCTCTCTCTCTACTGCTACTACTGTCTGCTACTGGTATATATGCTTCCTCTTTGCAGACAGACTCACATTTAACTGACTTTGCAGGGCAGCAGCAGCATGGGGAAACTAGTTCTATTCTTAGAGTAGTTTAATATTCTTCTAAAGCAGCATAATTTTCATTTAGTTCAAATGCACTTTTCTCTGCCAATTGCCTTTTTTCTCCAAATAGATGAATCTGGAAGTACCATTATACATTATCTTGCTCCCACCTCAGTCACTGCATAAAGCAGAAAGCTAAGGGTAGGTAGGAGCACTGGGAACTTAATTCTTAATTGAGTTAAGAAATCCACTCAGAAGCCTTTCTTTAAGTGAAAGCCTTTCTTCTATAGCCTGTTTCTAGAAAATGTTGAGGCACTTAACAGAAAGGCATATTTTTCACATCCAGCTAGCCTCCTGGTCAGAGTAAAGATTATCATGGTAAATTGATACCCCCCACTTTGGTCCAAATCCCAGTAAGGATGACAGAAGCCGTCGTTCCAGCTGATTTCACTGAGGAGCAAATTCAGCCTCTACATCACTCCTTCTCCCACCGTATTTCAGACATATACATCTGCAGGCTTCACCTGATGGTCTGGTTTTGTCACTGCAAAAAAAGGGCATTTCCAGACCTTGATTCTACTGCCATGTTCCCAATATCTGCCTTATAATGAGATAACTCACAGACAATGAGTGCAGGTAGCAGAGGTCAACAGTATCATGCCAGGTGAGGTGAAGAGAGTCTCACTGCTGAGGTACATCTTGCTTAAAGGACAGACTGTTTCCAGGCAGCCAGGTAAAAGCTCTGGATTCACATCCACTCCTTCAGTGTATTTGTTCCCTAGTTATCTCCTGCACTGGTACACAGTAGCTCCCATGTAATTTCCTTGCCCTTGTCACAGACTCACTGTGATTTTACACAAATTACTTCTTCATGCACCTTGAGAATTGTGAGGATAAATTCAATTATAATCACCCTGTGCTGTAATATTGTGGTATCTCAGTAAGGTGTGGAGTTGAAAAACTGAGAGTAATGAGTATGAGCAGTTGGGATACACTGCTGTGCTGTCTACCTCAAATCTGACATAAAAGTGATCCTGGAAGCCTACCCACTGCTCTCATTTAAAATTATGTAAACCCACTCATCAGCAAGTAGAACTTACTTCCCTGACCTCTGTTAGTACTTTGCTTAAGAAATAAAGACCCATTTGCTTGCAAAGGCAAGAATGGAGCTTGCTAGTAAAAGCAAGACAGGAAACCTAAATCAGAACTTATCTTCAAAGCTAAAAAGTTGAGATAAAAATGCATTTCTTTTTACTGTAAGTAGTTACAAATATATTAGTTATAAATATAATATTTACTACAATTGGTGCATCTTGACTTTTCAAAACATAGGGTGTGGGTCATTAGTTGTCTTACATAAAAATGCAAGAATTGGGCACTCGTGAGGCAAATGACTGAAGTTCTTCCAGGCCTTTTAGAACATCTTGGCAGCAAAATCCTGTTCAGAAAGGCAAGGGACATCTAACTGCAGTTTGTTTGGCATTGTTGTCCAACAGCTTTAGTTCACATCTGGCAGGAAGTATCGGCTTTAAAGGCTGCATGAAGGGTTTCCAGTTCCAAAAGAAGGATTTCAACTTGTTGGAAGAACCAGGAACCCTGGGAATCAGCTATGGATGCCCAGAGGATTCACTGGTAAGAATAACACCGTTTGTGACATAACAGCAAATTTTGACTATGAATATAGCTGGGAGCTTGAGTTTTACTCCAAACAATGGACAGACAGCCTTCCACCAAGGAAATGACCATGCACTCATTGACTGGCAGAGGTGGGGGGGTTGTGTGTCTGTTAAGTCTGCTGACATAATATCCAATCTTCACTCTGAACTATAGCATGAGGCATTTCACTTAAAATTCTTCTCATATGTGAAACTGCAGCGTGAACGGTCAATCTGAAATAAATTATGTACTGTATTCTGAATGGAAATGTTCCAATGTAATTCATTTTTTCTTAAAGATATATGGAAAATCACCCTTATATGCATCCTAATACAGATGACTGAAATGGAAAAGACAGCAAAATATTCACCTTTCAAATGAGTTCTCCCTTTAAGCCAGATCAGCTCTTCCTCTGTGACACACACACAGCAACTGCATCAACATTAACTCTGAGAAAATTGCCATTCAGCTTCTGGTCCCTTCTATCATTCGTCGTTTGTCCATTACAATGCAAGGCTGGCAAATCCAGACAGTGTTTGGGGTCTTCATCCTGTAGCCATGCCTATCAAAAGCCATGCTGCAAACCAGTGAAGAGGATGGATCACTTGTAGAACTCATCACACCACCTCACCCTCTGTCAGCACAGAAGCTGACTGTAATTTGTCCTACCTTGGACCTACTTCTGCTCGTCAGACTCAGAGGGTCATAGACCACCATGTCCAACACCCTCCACCCTACTCCAGTACCCAGCACAGCACACAAAGTAATATATCACATGTTGGAACTGTGACTCAAGGCCACACAGTTCAGACAGGGGCATGAGCCCCTCTGCTTCTACTTTCCAAGCTCTTTAAAACCAGTAGACTTAGGATGGGGCAAGATCCCAGGAAACTGGGAATAATTTGACTTAGTCTAAAATTGCTACACTTTCTCAAGATTTTCCCATGATGTGAGGGAAAGCCTACATAAATTAGGGTAAGATATGCAGGAAAAATTCGTTTTTAGCACTGAACTGTTTGCAACTGTTAAAGAAAAAAAAAATAATTAGCCTCATTCTTTGTATTATTGGAATGTTTTCTGAGCTGTACTTGTAATTTTTTATTTAATATACAGATGTCCCGCAATGCATATTTCAATGGTGAGAGCTTTATTTCATCAAGCCAAAAAGTGTCCCTCTTTACTGAGTTTGAAGGAGGCTTTAATTTCCGGACACTGCAGCCCAGTGGGCTGTTGTTTTACTATTCTGAAGGAGTAAGTATCTATTTTTTTACTCTTTATTTTACCTTTTCATTTTTCCCAGGAGAATACCAGGGGAATAATGCAATTTCTCACTTTATGATTTCATGATAAACAGTCTGCAATATAGAAGCATTCGCTGGCGACCTCATTTTTACAGTTTGCATTTGATCTACAGATCAAATTATCAAATCAATTTATTTTGATACTGAAAAGAGAATGGATCATATGCCTGGAATTAACATGCATCCATTTGTGCTAGTTGCAGTCCTTAGTGCAGAAATACATAGAGCATCTTGCTGTGCTCAGCAGCACTGCAATCCCTATTTGGACCTGCAGGTGCTACCAAAGTACAAATAATATTAAGGACCTGACATTTGCCATCCAGAAAATCACCTAGAAGCAAAGTTTGTTTGAATTAGTGGCACGGCATTTTGAGCATTGCTGAGCTGACAGAAATCAGCCAGAAAGCTGCCTGTATTCCCAGATGGCACTCAGACCTCCTTGTGTGACTGGGGAAAGCTGCCCTTGAGAATGGCTCCTTGCAGCTTTGGGAAGCCAGGCTGCTCTAAATACCCCCTGAGAAGTGTGACACGGGCAGAAATATGGATTTGCACTCACAAAATGTTGTGTGAGACAAAGATCCTGCAGGCACAGACTGACATCTGCAGCAAGCATGAGCTCAGATGACAGAACAACATTTGCAACCAGCCCCAAGTGTCTGTTCTGCTATGCTTGCAGAATATCATCAGCAGTGCAGCAGAGAAGGCTGCGTGACACCGATAACCACCTCCAAACTTCCATGTGCTGCAGCCTGGAGTATCACCTTAAATTGAAATCAGTAACCGTGTCAGCTCACCACATCGTTTGCATAAATGAGGCCTCGCACACACCACTTCGGGTTTTTAACTCATCAGCTCTAATCCTATGAGGGGCCAAGTGCCCTACTTAACAAACACAAGTTCAGCTATTTAGCGCTTGGCAGAAGGAGACAGAATGATTCCTACCAGTGCTCAGTGGTAGTGCTTGCTCTAATAGAACTGAAAGTATTCCTGCCAGTGATCCCATGCCTGACCCAGCTAGCACATCTTATCTCTCAGATAATTTTGAGTGATTGAACAGGTCGATCAGAGGGAATTAGGAAAAAAAAAAAAAGTCTTGATCTTATGACAGCTGGAATCTCGCAATAACAGCTGTTCAATACAATACCAGGGTACCAGAAACATAAATGAAGTGTAAACATCATACATTTGTGCTATATGGAAGGAGCTCTTGTGACAGGTCTATGAGACCAATTCAGCAGCAGAATTCCCAGAATTCAGGCTTTTAAAATGGCAAGAATATAAATTCTAATGATACCATCTCTTGGTTTGCTTCTCATAGTATATCTTTTTGCAAAATAAGCATAAATGTGGAAAATAGCCAGAAGAAAAATAAATACAACAGGAAAATTCACAGAACTGTTAATTTTTCTGTGCAATACTTGCTTATGAAGATGCTTTTGTCTGTATTTCAGTCAGATGTATTATCCATCTCTATGGAGAGAGGTGCTGTGGTTTTAAATGCAAGTGGAACCAAAATTCAGTCACCAGACCGAAATTACAATGATGGAAAAACCCATTTCATCATTACTTCTGTCACTCCAGAAAGGTAAAGATGTCCAGCATCTTTTATTCCCTACCTTTAGAACACAAATACTTCTTGTAAAGCACATTATCATTTAACACTCATTTTTAAAGTGACACTTGAGTGGGCTTTTTTAAGTGACTGATTTTTAAATGTGATTGAAAACTGGCCAGCTTGGGCCTAAACTCAAGATAATGGGAATTTTTATTAAAATTAAAATAATAGCTTTTCTGAAAGCTTAGTCCTTTTTTGTTCTCAGGTAAGAAAACAGTTAAATAACATTTAAGGCTAGCATGAGATTAGTTTTTTAACAAGATTGATTCTTCTAATTTGTTAAAACAATTCCCAGTTTACCCTAAAGTAATTGAGGCATCTTCATATAAAGCATTCATCTGGGATTCACACTGTGAAACATGTTAAAAATATTTTTAGCATTGGCAACCACAAATGTGACTAAATACAGCAGTAGGGAATAAGTGTCTCTCTGTGCTCCTTGAAAGACTTGAAAGTGTTGGTTTATTGGTGTTTTACTATAGTTCATATGTTTAAATCTTTTTTAGAAGGTCACATAATCAAACTTTCTTTAATCTTGCGTATGAGATACAAGCATTCTTACTTTCCTAATGGAAATAAAGGTTTGTACATATGACTTCTGACATCCAAGAATCACAGTTGGAAAAGCTGAAGGTGTGAAAAAGTGCCTGGAATAACCTTGGGGATTGTCATGTTTCCCTGAGTTTGCAAAACAAAATCAATGTCTGATGCTTTAGTATGCTCAGTCTCTTATTAAAGCCAGAGAATCATTCCTGACTTCTGCAACAATTAGTGGGTTGCAAAATCAGGTTAGGTAAAAAACATTGTATTATCTCAAATACCAATGCACTGTGATGAAAGAGAAGAAAAAAGGGATAGGGGCATAAACAACTAGCATGTGCTTGGATCTTATTTTACCCAAATGATGGCTCCATCCCTTCACCAGCAATCCCCTAGTTTATCTCTCTTCACTGTACAGTTTTGGACTTCACAATTAACTGCAGGGTAATATTAAATCCATGGGCCTGTACACAGCTTTGCCAAAGCACTGCTACTTGTTGCGCAGCTGAAAGCAAAAGGTCCCCTCATGCCTCTGAGCACTGCCACTGAGTGATGTATGCACTGAGTGGAGTGTTCTGGGTGCACATAATGTGCTGTCTGACCACTGGCACTGATGTTTCCAAAGGTAGCCTGCAAAAGGGATGCTTTGCCTTTGCAGGTACGAGCTGACAATTGATGACAAGAAACAGAGCAAGAAGAACCCAGTAAAGGACAGAGCAGGGAAAAGCCCAGACAGCATCAGTAAGTTTTATTTTGGTGGCTCTCCCCTCAGAACACAGCAAGCCAACTTCACTGGCTGCATAAGCAACGCCTACTTCACTAGGTGAGTAACATCCTCCCAAACACATTAACAGGCAGTCACTGCCCTGCCTGACAGCTTGAATAGTAGCTCATGAGAAGTGATTTATTGCCGCAATAAAAATTCCTGTCTCATTTCGTGAGGCTAGACAGCATGTGTGAATAAGATTCTTACCTTATTTGCCATGGAATCTGTTGGCACAGATCTGCTAGGTTAAAATATTCTTAAGGTGGGAATAACTTGATGAAATAAGATTCCAGTATTGCACCTGCCAATGCTGCTGGTGCAATGAATAATTTGTGTAGTTGTAATTTACATTTATATTATGTAGCTTTGAGGTCTGCCTTTGAAACAATATTATATTAAGGCATCTCACAGAAGCTGGAGAAGTTAGGAGTTTGGTCATTCAAAAATGGTCAGAATGTGTTGATTTTAATTGCTTTATGAAATGTTCTTATAGAGATTTTTAAAGTTGAATTTGATGGTGCAGACTGACACTCTGTTTATGCCAGCATGTAAACAACAGGTAGATATAGTATAGGCTGTCCTCATTACCCATACATTGACTGATCAATCTACACTTTTATCCATGATCCAAGAATAAATATAATTTAAACTATAAATGTACAGTTCTGAGATTTTTACAAAGACAATTCTAACACTTGGGAAAAAAAGCTGTTCTTGTCATGTCCTCTTCGAAACACAGGTTGGATCAAGAGGTTGAAGTGGAAGATTTCCAGAAGTACTCTGAGAAAGTTCAGGCATCTTTGTATGGATGTCCTGTTGAATCTCCTCCAGTTGCTCTTCTTCATAAGAAAGGAAAAAACTCATCAAAAGCCAAAGGAAATCGTAATAAAAAGGTGTGCTACAAATTCCTCCAGTACCACTGTGGAGTTTTGCAGAATTCTCCAAATTATGGATCTCAAATGCATTAAGACAATGTCACATATATGAAAGAAAGGATCCTATTCCTTTATATATTCCATCACTGCAAATTATTAACCTGACATGATCTATCTGGCTTACACTTGCATCATTTCTTTTGCTAGAACTCTAAAAGAAAATACCTGACTTCTTCAAAACAGTACTTTTTGAATTCTTCTGTATTCTACAGGCAAAAAGCTTGCTTCTGTTCTCATCTACTTCTGTATGGCTCTCTACAGGCTACAATTAGCACACATTAATATAAATGGGGAAAAAACCTTCCTCCAGCATGCAGAATTTTTAGTCCAAGTATATACTCTTATGCCTATAATATAGCTGATATCACCAAAAGCAGAAAGAAAAATATTTAATTGGGAAAACTGCAAAAAAATTAATTGTAATTATGTTAGCTACACAAGTATTTTGTTTATCCCTTTTTCTGCCCATAATCAGCATTTATAGTAGATCTGTTCAAGGAAAATTTGACTTGGAAACAATCCTAGTATTTATGGAGGGAAACAATATATTACTAGTTCATCTATAAATTCTACTGTTATTTTATTATGTCCAATCTTAGCTAAAAATTCTGGTTCTTTTTCTATGAAGGTGGGCAGAGATAAAGACAAGATTTCACAGCCTTCATCTGGCCTCAAAAAACTGTATCAAGTGAACTTGCAAAGAGAGCCTCAGTGCCACTTGCCCATGAATCCCAAGGCAACTGAACATGCCTATCAATTTGGAGGAACAGCAAACAGCCGGCAAGAATTTGATCACATACCAAAGGATTTCAGTCAAAGGTAAAGTGACTTTAGAAATAAAAATTAAATATTCTGGGGAGGAGAAAGATGTATTTCAATTTTTTTTTAAAGGGACACATTTCTGCTGTTACCCTGGCTTTTTTTCTTTTATATCTTAGGCTAAATCTTGTGTAGAGAATGTTGTTAGGTAATATTAAAAGGTGCTTCAGTTGAGTAAGAGCAAAACATAGAATGTGTTTCCAGTTACATCCCTCTTGTGGAATCTTCATCTGCATTGCATATTAACGAAACATGTCCCCTTGACTATTTGTGTGAAGCTTTTGAGGTTGTTAGTTCTATACAAGCAATGCACAATAATCTGTCTCTTTACACAAGAAGTAAAGGCATTAAAGCAGAAAGGAAGCAGTAACATGCTGAGTGGACCTTGTCAGTAGTTTAATAGTTAGGAATCTTCATAGTACAGTAGGACATAAAACTATGAAAACCTTGTCCAATTCAAGCCATAATGGAAATCTAAGTAATAATGAGTCCAGATACTGTTGATATTTAATATTCATGTTCCCACAGAATTTGTCATGCAATATTCAAAATCCAACAAGGATTTTGGTTTAATACTTTCCGTTAAAGACTATAAATTCAACAACACAGCACTTCCTGGAAGCATACCAGACCACTTACTCAGAAAAAAAAAGCGTTCTTTCCTGATTTAAATTTAAAAATCATTATGTTCATTTTAATTCAATAGGGTCTTATTTAAGGCAGTTCTGATGTTACCCATATGAAGAAAAATCCAAACTCTAATATCTTCATCCCACCTTCATTCCTGCAACACATTTATTTTATTATCCTGCAACATATTTATTTTCCAAATGTTATTAAAGCTTCATTATTGTAGTGTTAATTTTTAAAAAACAATAGGTTGTGTCATTTTAAAACAACTGATATTGGCAAGGGACTGTGTGTGGAATGTATACACACATGCTATTGGGAATGTATAGATCTTTGAGACAATATAAAGAATAGAAACTAGGTTACATCTGGCATCAGAAGAAGGAAGAATCAGTTCTGGCACTTTCCTATACCAATACAGCTTTGCCATGTTTTAGACCTAAGTAATAATAACAATCACTCAAGAAATTTTCACTATGACAATGTCAAACCAACAATGGTATAATTTCCCATGTTGTCTTGGACTTCACAAGGAATTATAAGGAAAGGGAAGCTTTGATCAAGTCTGGAATAACATTGAACATCAGGCCTCCATGCCATCATACTTAAAAATTCCCCCACATTGTTGTTTGACATGAAAGGAAAATGTAGTGTCAAATTTTGGTAGTCTGCATTGAACTTATTCACTCCAGAGATTTTAATTTTTGAAAACAAGTTCCTTGCCAGGCACCTTCTTCTCCAACTTTGACTTCTGCTCAAAAAATCATCACACAATGTTTCTCAGAAACACCACTTCCATAAAGGAGATGAATATTTCTTTGGATGAAAGGAAAATCTCAGTCTTCCTCTGCCTGATGTTTGATTTAAATCAAATGTATCTGCTTTAATGTTAATATTGTGTTTTTATGTGCCAGAGCTCAGTTCTCTATCAGTCTGAAAACTCACTCATCCCATGGAATGATTTTCTACATTTCGGATCAAAAAGAGACCAATTTCATGGCCCTTTTCGTTGCTCACGGCCGACTCATTTTTATGTTTAATGCCGGTCACCAGAAGATAAGGATTAAGAGCCAAGAGAAATACAATGATGGTCTGTGGCACAATGTGAGTAAAA
Organism: Toxostoma redivivum; assembly: GCA_013397375.1. NCBI lineage: Eukaryota > Metazoa > Chordata > Aves > Passeriformes > Mimidae > Toxostoma > Toxostoma redivivum. The sequence goes on along the minus strand of VXBI01010137.1, from coordinate 3,011,848 downwards.
GAAAGCAATCATTATGATGCACATGCTGTTAAGTCTGCAGTAAAGACACTGCTCATGTGACAGCTCAGGGAGTTTTCATTCATGTATTCATAAACACACCTAAATGTTGAGAAACTTCCATCAACATTTTTAGGTCTTCCATGCAGCATTTTATTAAGTCATTAACTAGGGACAGGAAAGTGAGTCAGTTATAAAAATTCAGCAATTCTCAACACTAACAGCTGGACAGAAATGAAGGAAACAAGCAGAGCAGTAAGGGAATTAAGAGTTAAATGAGCTATGAAAGAAAGGACTAGAATAATTTTGTTCAGCAAACGTCTTTGAAGTGCCTAAGAAAGGAATACAGCTGTCTTAGGCTACCTCAGTAGTCTATGAAAATAAAAAGACAATTTTAGAAGTCAAGGTGAATTTCCCTCTGTAGGTATCTCTCTCCTTATTAACTACAGAGGAAGTGTACAGTTACTAAACTACTGACTTGGGCATTTAAGTGTTTAAAGCAGGTTGGATGAATCCATACCATAAAACTAATGAAGACCCTGAAAATGCTAACAGTGATAGGTAGATCTCAGCAGACCTTATGACACTTTAATTACCTCCGTCTTGTACACCAAGATGAAAAGAAAGGCAGCAGTTTTACTATCTAGCCTTCATATGAATGTGGAAAAAAGAGGGTTGTCCAACAAAGAATACTGGCAGTTAGCAAAACAGGCTTGTAAAATATCACTCATACACTTTTCTTCTCAAATATCTCATCTTCTTCCACTGCAGAGCAGTGACCCCTTAACAGATGAAAGTAATCTTCCACATTTTTTTCTCCCCTTCCTAGGTGATATTTACTAGAGACAAAAATACTGGTCGCTTGATAATTGATGGTCTCCGAGTACTAGAAGAATCTTTTGATGGGAACACAAATACTTGGCAAGTCACTGAACCACTCTATATTGGAGGTGTAGCACCTGGAAAGGCTGTAAAAAACATCCAGGTAAAGCAGACCTCTATATACAAACCTCAAACCTCTATGTAAAGTTAATACAAAAGCTGGCTGTAGGGATGAGCTCAGACAAAAGCTTATTACGATCTTGACCCTCATCCTGCTGAGGAGCAGCCAGCTCAGTTCATGTAGAGAGCAAAGCTTCCACAGGGTTGGGCTGGTGGTAGCTGGGTTAGGCTTCCTGCAGCAGCAGCTGGGAAACCAATGGTCCACGAGGAGCAGAAAAATCCTAGTGACATCCAAAATTAGATGAGACAAGTAACATTAGGCAAGATCAATTTCACCCTGAGGTCTGAGATACACAATGAGTTTTGGAGACATTTTGATGTCTTCCTAGTACCTCTATTTTAAGACAATATGTAGAGGTCAGGATTCTCTTCTACAGCTTGGTACTGAAGCATACAGAAAGGAGTGTTAAACCAAAAATTAATATAACAGTCTCTTTCAAGATTATCTTTAGTGTTATGTGCCTAACAAGATAGATAAACTACTCTGAAAAAGTAGACCCCTGTCTTGCCTTGAGGCTATGAGGTATATGTATAGCACTGCCTTGCCCTAGTTGTGCTTTGCTTCTCACAGTTCCATAAGGACTGTTTGAGAAAAACATGAGCTGGAATTGCCTTAAAGTCATCAAAAACAAATGAGAGTCATTTTTCCTGCTTTCCTTCTCTGGAAGTTGTTTTTTAGTTCAAAGCTGATGTACCAGACAGCTTATAAACAAGTAAAAATAAGGAGAGAAGAATCTATTTCCTTCCACAAGCAGTTTATTTACTAATCAAGGTTTTTTTACCCCGCAGATTAACTCAGTCTACAGTTTTAGTGGTTGTCTCAGCAACTTACAGCTCAATGGAAGATCACTTACTTCAGCTTCACAGACATTTAGTGTAACACCTTGCTTTGAAGGCCCATCAGAAGCAGGAACATACTTTTCATCAGAAGGAGGATATGTCGTCCTTGGTAATATACTCCTAAACAAATGTATCCCAAGATAGGACTGTAGTATTCACTGTGCTTCAGAATGGCATTTCTCACTAAAGGGTGTGGTAATCTCTGAGGCTGTGAGCTGTAAGGATTATCAGAAACAGATCACTGTTGTGGTAAGCAGATGATATTGACAGGTCACAATGTCACAGTGAAGCCTAGCAAGTTGTTACATAAACACATCTGTATGTATGTATGTATTTCAAATAATAAGAATATTTTTAATAGAGGAATAATTTTTAATAAGGGAACAGACCGTAATATGCTAAAAATTATCATAGAAGTCAATGTAGCCAAGACCAAGTACACCATCAAATGGTCATCCCTTTTTTTTTAATTAATAAAACAACATGCAATTAAAAAATCCTACAGAAAGGCTTTCTGCATGTCTTGATACAGAACAGCATGACAGAACACATCTCTTCTGTCATTTAGGCCTGTTGTGTTCAAGAAGAGTTTTATGAGGGTGTTTTGGTCACACAGACTCTGATCTAAACACAAAAGGAAACTGCACAACCTTATTCACTGGCAGCACCAAGAAGAATCAGACAAGTGTTTCTAATTTGCTCCCTGGCCTGTCACCAGGAGTTTCTTCAACTGAATCATCAAAGCTCAAGGGAACTCCCACTCACTCAGTAATGATTGCTTAGTGTCTAGGAAATTGCACAATAAGAAACTGCCAAAAAATACAGATCATTTACTTTCTGCTGTCCATTTCATTTCTAAGAAGTATTTTTAAACAAAATACATTTTTAAATCATGAGAAAAGTAAATAAACCTTTATTAGTACTCCAAGCAAACAAAATCAAAACAAAAGTTGAAATGGGTCATTGATAGCACATGCTATCTCACATTTCAATAGTTTTAAGTACAAATAAAATCCACCCTGAGTTTGATGTTCTACTTTGACTTTGAATAAATGTCCAATTTCATCACTAACTCAGTACAAAAAGAATGTTATTCTTTTTACTTCACAGATGAATCCTTCAGTTTAGGCCTGAAATTTGAAGTTGTTTTTGAAATACGTCCCCGAAGCAGCTCGGGAATCCTACTGCATGGTCACAGTGTGAATGGAGAGTACCTGAATATGCACATGAGAAATGGACAGGTATAAAGAAGGTCACATCTCCTCCACTGCCTTGACTGGTTTCTCTTCTACCTACTTGGGCTTTACTACAAGCAGATTTTGTGTTACAAATTGGCCATTAACTGATTGTTATTACTCCCCTAAATATAATAACAGCTTAGATTAGCCAAACCAAATATCTATTTCAAAATACTAAAAATAACACCTGAGACAAGATCAGACCACTTTACTAATACAACCCATAAATATTTTGTTATCAGCTGAAAAGGAGCAAAAGCACTGAGTCTTTGGCACTGCTCTTTCACCCACACATTAAAAATGTATCACAGTTACAAGTAAAGTAACTATCAATACATTTTTATTTCTTATTTCTTAAAAGATAAGTCTGAGTTATACTCAGTCTCTTCTTTCTTTATCAGATGCATGTGTGATGGAAAGAGTGAGAGAAAGAAAAGTTCTGATTGTCTGTTGGCCTGGTTTCTACAGGCTCTGGATTTCAAATGAAGGAGAGAGGTTTGAAATTAACTAACCAGATAGCTGTTGCTATTGCTATTTTTTATTGTGTTCACTGATAAAATCTGGATCTCTTCATGCTACGCACTACACATATACAGTAATAAATTTCAGTCTTAAGTGAACAACATAAGGAAAGATCTAGAGCATAAGAAATTTTAGCATTTTTTTGGTCTTTCCTGCAGAGGAGAAACTCAGGGCACAGTCAAGAGACTAAGCAGTGTGGATGTTCTTCCATCACTGCAATGCACCTGTCAATCAAAGTAGAAGGGTGTTTGAGGCTGGGTGTACCACATTTAGAAATGCAACATCTGAGGAAACACTCTCACCTCTCCTGCAAGAGCAGGCACCTACAGCAGAGTGACTCAGTAAACAGTTTAGCATCATGATTCATCCTATCCTAAAGCAGGTGTCTAATTGGGTGACTAAATGAGCTGTTATTCATAGAATTTATTTTTCTGTGTTGGCTATAGAGAGAATAAATAGGAGCTTCATTTAAGCACCTAACATTTGACAGCTGATGGGTAAGATTAAGCCCATTCTTACCCCTGTATCTAGTCCTTGGTGAACTAACAAAGAAATTCTTAAGTACATTGTGCTGATGTGTATCATGCCACACTTAAAGCTGAGTCTGTATAGAACCGGTCCAGTATAGTGCTTCTTGTGTAAATTTCTAACCAAAGTTCTGCATGTCCAATAATTTGTCTGGTTTTCCCAACTGTATCAATTGGTCTAACTAAAGGTGCTGCTGTACTTACTGCTTCACACCTCACTTCCTATATAATGCATATGCAATTCATAAACAAAATTCACCCTGGAAAAGCAGCTCTTCCCTGCTTTCACTGCAGCAGTTCAGCACCTTCTAAGGAAGGATCTGTGTTTCTTTAGCATTAACTATCTGCTCTCTTTGAATGCCTTACAAAATACTTGTTTTATGAAAACTGTTTTGCTGGACTAATAAGATCAGCAACTATAATTCATTTTTTGAATGTACACATCTCTATCAGTACAGGTTGTCTGGGTGATTTATTAAAGAGTCACTTTCTCCCGTGATTCTTTATTTGCTTTAATCTATACATTTTGTCCAATGGTGGATAAAATAGAACATGAGGGTCATTTTTTGTTGTGTTGGCTGGTGCCCTTCTGGGGAAAAAAAAAATCTTTGTCACAGCTGTGACAAAATAGTCCCTCTAGAATTAAATATAAGTTGTTTCCTTGCAAGAGACTATTTACAAGGGCATGTAGTGACAGGACAGGGGGGAATGGCTTCAAACTGACAGTAGATTTAGATTAGATATTAAGAGGAAATTCTTTGCTGTGAGGGTGGTGAGGCACTGGAACAGGTTGCCCAGAAAAGCTGTGGCTGTCCCATCCCATTAAATGTTGAAGTTTGGATGTGACTGAGTAACCTGATCTTATGAAAGGTATTCCTGTACATGGCAGGGGGGTTGGAACAAGATGATTCTTAAGGACCCTTCCAATCCAAACCATTCTATGATTCTGTGATATTCAGTCAACAGAGTGTCAGCATAATCAGGGATAACTGCAACATTTGAAAAGCCTGAGTGGTTGGACTCAGACAATCACCACCAGGAATCTCATGTCCCACAACAGGGGCAAAACACTGCTTTGCTGCTGCTGGAACATTCCCATGCAAAAATACATTAATCCATTAACTAAAGCAGAGGTGCAAAATTCAGAATTATGTTCACTTTCTAGCTCTGCCAGAGACTTACTGGTAAGCTTGAACAAGTAACTTAAAAGTAATTCTTAATTTTGCTATCTATTCCTTTCTCATATCTTTTCTGGTTGTTTATACTTTGTGTTTTTCATTACTGTTTTCCTTATTAAGTGGCTAGCAAGATGCCAAAAACATCATCTGATGTCTCTAAGCACTAATTTACCACACAGGAAATTATACAGTAGAGGTACTAGTAAATGAGTGAAATTAGTTCTTATTTTTAAATCTTTTCTTGAACCTTGAGATAATTAGGAATGTCTCAGAACTATTGAATCTGAACAATTAAAAAAAAAAAAAAAACCACCAAGCTAAATTTGGATTTAAAAGGTACTTTATTTTGAAGAATTTAAAGTCATGTTTTCCTTTCTCTTTGATACTTGACATGTTTTGAGTGGGGAATACAACAATATTACAACAGAAGGTAAAAAGAGAAAAAGGAGGGGCTTTACAGTGATGATTACATTATTTTCCCTCAGGTTACTGTGAAACTGAATAATGGAATCAGGGATTTTTCAACTTCAGTGACACTGAAACAGAGTCTCTGTGATGGCAGGTGGCATCGAATTGCAGGTCAGTAAAAGGTGATCATCCCCTAATTAAGGCAATAAAGCCCATCTCTTGCTCCCCAGATATCCATCTCCATGAGCTAGAATACTGGCAGTGCACAAGTGTTTTCAGTTCTTTTCACCTGCCAAGATCCAAGTTTGTGTGAAAGACACAGTCTTATTTATCCTTAGACACAGAATTGTAGAGTTTTCTGGGAGGACAAGCACAGGCTCCTACAAAGGAAAAACAAAGATGGAAGCTCCTTGTTCAAAGAACAGAAAGCAGCCTAACTGAAATGCTGGCAACCTCTCCTAATTCATGTACCAGATTATATTCTTCCTTTCCCAATTAGAGATTAAGTAAATTGATAGAATGCACTAGGTACAAGTATATGATGCTCTTAAAAGCCAAATAACAAGACAGATGTGGGGAACCTTTTGCTTACAACAGAGAGATGTCTACAGCTGGGATTTTGCCTCTGTGCCAGACAGTCATCCTTTTTTCCTGGTTTTGAAAGTCAGAAAGTACTTCTAAGCCCTAAGTACTTTCAACTGCCTCATCTTCCTGTCTAGATGCTGACTTAGGATGTCTTCCACTATCACTGCAGAAGCAATCTGAGTCTGCACCCTTTCCATAAGCATTCTGGTTCCCTTCTGAAGGAAATCCAGGCACACAAGCAAGGGAGAAGCCTCACTGCATTCTAATACATCCCCAGTTGGGAGCAATTGGGCAGTTTTTTTAATCCACAAATCATTGTATGCTCATAACCTGGAGCCTAAACTCTGCCACAGTGATCAATAGCCCCACTCAAAAGCACCCTTGCTCCACTGTATCTTCCATTGGCCCTGCTCTATGCTCTATGCCAGAATCCACCCACAAACCATCACTGATGGCTCACACCCAATCTAGCAAACATTAAATCAACTACTCACACCAAACAGGTAACTCCTGTCTGTCATAGAAAACTCATGTGCTATTTCTTGCTGACCCCTGTTCCTTCTCCTTTCAGTTATTAGAGATGCAAATGTGGTGCAGCTGGATGTAGACTCTGAAGTCAACCATGTGGTAGGGCCGCTGAATCCAAAGGCAATTGACCACAGGGAGCCAGTGTTTATTGGAGGTGTACCAGGTACGTTTCTGGTACCTTTGTGGTACATTGTTCTTAGATTTCAACCCTGCTTCCAGAGAAAGCATAAAGTTTTCATCTCAAAAAAAAACCAAAATATGTGAACAACCTGGTAAAATTCAATGACTTGTGCTGATCAGAAATGTTCTGCCTCAAGTTCTCAAAGAAAAAGATGTGCTGCTTCATTGAAATTAAAACATTCACAGCTGCTGGAGGGTAAGGTATGAATTCAGAAGAGAAGTCAGCCAACTACAAACAGAATTTCTTTTTTTTCTTTTTACCTTCCCATGTGGGCTTACTGGTTTTTTAAGAAGTGATTTACTTATGGGATTAGAAACTCGCTGTCACTGTAACTGGAGTTCCAGGGTTTAGTTACTGGTAGGCTTCTTTCTTCTTCTTCAAGAAATGACATCTTTGAACACAAGACAAAACATGGAGTTTCTTTTACTGACTAGGGGTTTCTATTAGACAGATTTCTGCTCCTGTGTATTTGTGACTCACAGACCATCTGTGTAGCGCCGGCCAAGATTACTACATTTTCTTCCCTTATTCAACAGACAGAGCTACTCTGTTGGGGTTCATATACAAACTGTAATCAACACTACGTGATTCAATTTTTAAGTCAACTCCAGAACATTTCTCATTGAAAACATGCAGCATTATTTCTCTGAGCCTTGCATGTCAATCATTAACAGCTCTAACTACAAAATTCATTATAATGCTTATCTTGGATTAGTGGCTTGAGTGCATCGTGTTCACATCCATCCCACACTACCAGGAGGTAAAATGAGCCTAAAGGGAATAATAAAATCTATGCACAGATGCCTGCTCACTCTTTAAATCCAAACTGGAATTTTATTAGGACAGAACTCTTCCCAGAGAGGTAATATAAAGGGGTAATTGCAAATGCTGTTCTGCTTCATAATAGAGCCTTCTATTTCTACATTAATTATAGAATACTAAAGCAATGCCATACATTGGCTCTATAATGCTATTATCAGCCTGGCACAGGAAACTCTTACACAGAACTTCATAACAACAAAAAAGATATAATACTAAATAATGCCATGCAGATACAGCAAACTGGATGCAAACTAACAAATCAGACACAGATGACAATACATGTGATGTTAAATTACAAAAACAGACACTGGGACTCATCTACTCTGTAACTTAGAAGAAAATATAGTTGTCATAAAATGCAAAATTGTGTCTCTATTAATAGTATTGAGAGTTTTACATAACTGTAGGTAACTAACCACACTTTAATGGCCTCTAGGACACTGGCAGTAGGCCAATTGCTTTAAAAGAAGATTCAGAAGAGCTGCACTTAGTAGCAAAGTTAAAAGATTCTGCCACCAAAGTGATTATTTTGCCCATCATGAGCTCTAAATTTTTACTTATCTAATTTTTTAATCTCCTTCTTCCAGAGTCTCTGCTAACATCAAGCCTGACTACACGCAATTCCTTCATTGGCTGCATTCGTAACTTCATGATTGATGAAAAGCCAGTGAGTTTTAGTAAAGCAGCTTTGGTTAGTGGTGCTGTAAGCATTAACACCTGTCCAGCAGCCTGATAGTGCACTGCATCGATTCTGAAAAGTTCCCTAGACCACAGAAAGAAAAACAGAACAAAATAAACCATGTCCAGCAAGACATGAAGAATGAAAATATTGCAGCTACATCTATGGAAAGCAGGTGGAGGAGGTCACTTCTAATATTTACACACAAACAAAAATCACTGAAGAATAAAAGCTGTTGCTTCTGCACTTCTCTCAATATACCACAAGAGTGAGCTTTACCATTTCTTATAGTGTATGTGTGGCCAATCTGTTATATGAAAATATGAGATTATAAAAGAAATTAAAATTATATTAAATATGTTAATTTCAAAATAGATCCTCTACATTATTTCATTCCATATCTTAGCCACCTTTTGTTTCACAGGAAAAGATCTGCTAATGCACATTAAAGAATAAAGCTAGATAATAGATTCACATCACAAATACCGTTCAAAGATCTTAGTGTATATTTTTAATTTTCCATCCAACTCATTTATATATTCCTCAAATAAAATGGAGAGAAGAGAGTATACTAATTATGTAAGCTTACAAACAATTAAAAAATAAAATTTTTATTCCACTTCTAGACTTCATGGATATGTTCTAGCCCAATATGAAGAGAGGATGTATATCTTTTAAGACAGATGCTTTATATATGCTCATTTACCTAAACTAGGTAATTTTAAAGTAATGCTTGCCTTAGACACAATTGCAAATTTCAAGTTTTTTCTCTGAATTTTTAAATGCACTTACATACAAACACAGCACTAAATTCACAATCTCATTGTGATCTCATTTGCACTAATATTACACAAGTAAACGTGAAGCAAGAAAGCAGAATCACATTCAGTTACAGATGACTCCCTTATACAAAACCATCACTTCCCCATGAGACTCCTGCAGGACTTCAGTTTACAGTAGTAATCCTCAAACAAGGAACATGTTCCTTTGGAAGATATGCTGCAGCAGAGGAACCAAGAGTGAAACAGAAAGATGTAAACAGAAGGCAAAGGGCTGCAAATCTGAGCTATGTTATAACCATAAAAGGTAGATGGAAGTTAAAGGTGGGCTTCAACTCACAGTAGGCTTGCACAAAAAATAGACACAAGTCACTCGCAAAACTTAGTCCCTTCAGTCATCACCTACAAGGAATCAAAGCCATTTAGCTTTCTTTTCTTTAAAGAAAAATGTAATGTTATAGCAAGTTTTATGGTTGCTGAGCAAATCATTGTGGGAACCAACTCAAAACATGACCAGCTGCAAAGCGGGAAACTATGAAATGCAAAAATAAAGGATGACACCCTAGGGACTAAAAATTAATAGGAATTCACCTGGAAAACACAGAAATGAAAACTGGAATCCAAAGATCTTGAAAGCATGGACAGATGGAAGAACCACTAGAATAAGATACATATGTAAGTGCTAATCAGCAGCTTCCCTACTCCTCTCAGTAAGGTGAAAAAAGAGTTTTGACACACTGCAGCAGACTTGGCTTACTCTGGATGAAGATCTGCAACCTCTGGATACACAGAACTCTCCAGAAGCTGGGACCCCATCACGGACTCTCCATTTGTCTCTAGAGTCCAGTATTGGGTGGTAAGTGACCACAATGTGGCTCCAGTAGCCACTGCCTCTCCTTTCACCAGCCTTGTCAGCTCTGCTCATACTTTCAGCCCCATTCCTGTTCTGCTTGTGTTCTCCTGAACACATTCCCCTTTCTCTTCCCTGAAGCTCTCAGGCAATATGCTCCAAGGACTGATTCCCTTTCCAACTCTAAGCTTACAGATGGCCCCTTCACACGGGAGTGATATATGGACCCTTCTTTTCATCACTCCAAAGCCCACTGTTCACACCTGAGAAGGAAGCAGTAAGAGTACACGTCTGCAGTCTCTCTGGATCAGGCATGGATCCCTAAACCCAGTTGCCTTCAAATGCCATCTTTGTCTCAGGCACCAAAACCAGTATGCTTACTCAGCTTTTTCCTGCTCCCAGCTACTACCCAGAAGTGGAACAGAAAATGTAGGGCTTTTGTTTGGGGAATTTTTTTTTTTTTTTTGGTGTTGAGAGCGAATGTCCTCAGATCAGTGAGCTGGGTTCCCAGTGGTAACAGAGGCCATGGATGGTGTCAGAGCAGTACAGCTGAGAGCAGGGATAAAAAAGGAAGTCTCTTTCCTCCCAGTGCCAGTAAGTTTTAAGATTGGCTCAAAACAGCTCATGACACCACAACCTGAGCTAAGCTTCCTCAGGCCCTGGTCTCCAGGACCCTATTGCAGAAGAGAAAAGAACAACAGATTCTCTGCTTAGATAGGTTGGTTACAAGGATTACTGAAATTCTTTTTGAGTTGCCTGCAGCTGTTCAGCAGAGATAGCCAGGAATAGCAAATGCTTGTACCCTCTAAGAGCATCAGAGTTTAGTGACTGCTGGTATTAAGTGGAGTATTGTATGTTAACTGGTACACACATACTCAGAATGCTTTTCTGTCTCACACCTACTTCAAACCAAAGCACATTTTCTCATATCCACATCCAGGCTCTGTGAATAAACAATATTTCTCTTAGCCGTATTTGCTGCAATGTGATTTGGTTTCATTCTGTGGATTTACATTTTACATTACTTTTCTGATTTAATCAGTCCTTTGCATACTTTATATATGGAAAACTAAAATCACACTTAAACAGTATGTGAATAAAAACCAATTAAAATTCATAAACTGCTACTATCCAATTTATTTCTCTTTACTATATCACCAGTTAATCAATCACAGCACTATTTTGGAAGATGTCTTTCTCAACTTTCCCTTCTAGGCTTCAGCAGGGTGGGTTTTCCCTCTGCACAACACGGTGTCCAAAGAAAAACACTATTAACCAGAGGATACTTGCAGACTCAGGAGAGAGCAAAAAATAATGCAAATTTTTCTGGCCCCAACACCCCTATAGACCTTAAAATTACCATTTCATATGCACCAAAGAAAGCCAGTATGTGATGCATTATATTGCGCATACCTCTGCACTCATTTCAAGACTGCTGGTGTTTAAGAGAAGGCAACTGCCTAAGCAGAAATCTCCCCAGAATTCAATTTCTCTGCTGTATCTATCTTAAAAATTATAGCTGAAAAGTACAAGCCCTTCATCTACAAATATTTGGGAAAAACCTTCAGGTTCTGAGCTACATTGTCAGATTTTCCATTTCCATTTTTAACATGAATATAACTATCTAAATTCCATAGAAAGCCTACAAAAATGAGCACTGACCATAAGGAAATTATATCTTTTCTCTGCCACCTTCAAGGTTTTAATAAGTGTTGTTATACCCATTATCTAAATCAGGGCTGCAACTACACTGTTATTGTATTCCAAAATATTCTGAAATTGGACATTTGCATGACTATGTAAGAAAGAAACCAATTTCAAGATCAAATGCTCAGGAAACTGCTTCAAAATAGAGGGTTTAAATGAGATCTCAGCTCCCTCTATCTCTTATATCTCAAGATGTGTAGAGAACACCCTTCTCTTCAAGAATCCAGAGTATGGACAACAGCCTGACCAAAAAAATGGAAGATGAAGTGTTACAAGTCTGACAGTAATTTCCCAAAATACAACAATTCTAAATTAAAAAAAAAAAATCACAAAAACTTGAACAAAAATGGAAAAAAAAATTAAAATTACAAACAAACAGACCTTCATCTGTGAACTGAGACCTGATATAAATCAAAGGATAACATTAGTTCAAATTCCAGTGTATTCTCCCTACAGCCGCACGCGGCCTAAATAGTCAAATGACTGTTATTAAAAAGATGCTGAAAGCATAGCACACATATTTAACTTGTGATGTACTTTTGGCTCTTGTTACAGCGTGGGATTTAAAGGTTATTCACAGATTCACTGTGGTCCATGGCAATTCATTTCCACTAAATAACATAGTAAGCTATTTATACAATTATTCAATTTGAGTTCCAAAGCTGTAGAACACCATTCCTGTATAACACATCAGCAAAATGTTAATGAGAAATTAGGGGTAAGAATCACATATTACCATAAGTCTGTTGATTAAATGATTAATATAGACAAAAGTGTCTCCAAGAGGACCTGTATAGATTCATGCATTTTATACTATACTAAACAGAAAATCAAGTGTGTGATTATTTCTTTCACTGAGTTGACCTGATTGTTTCATTAAACATCTGAGCATACGCATCAAGCCGAACTGGGTACTACACATCAACTTCCTGCCCTAGGACCTCCTTTGGCAGCTAAAAAATATCCCTACATGAACATGAATCTCAGTTGCATCTCCAATTCACAGTGTTTCCATGCTCAGAGAGAATAATCACTTTACATTTGCCTTCACAGACCACTTAAAGAATACTGGAAGCCAAAGCTCAGTGTCATGTTGCAACATCACGTTTAATACAGTGAATATCACTAAGCTGAATCTTCATGGAACACAGAACACAAAAACTACAACTAACTTAAAAAGTAAGTAGAAAGTGGAGCTAATTACACAAGAAGAAATCAGATACAGTAATATTAAGATATTCTGTAGAATTTAAATTAAGCGATAGAATGCTTATAAGCAATGTTGTACTGCTTTTAACCTTAATTAAGGCTGAGAAGACGTGAAAATAAGACTTTAAGGACATGACAGTAGGCAAGAAGTATAGAAGCAGTTTGATATTTAATAGCAAGAACAGAGGACAGCCTATAAGTTTGGACCACTTTAAAAAAACACAGGGAACAAAATTAAGTAATAGATTACATCTAGTCTGTCCAGAGAGAAATTACTACCTACTTTCCTGATGAATATTCACATAGTTTTACACTGGTGATTAGTTTATAAAAAAGACATGCTTGAGGCAGTATTACTCTATTCATGCTAAACTAAAGCCATTGGTCTTTTTCACACATTTCATACATGACATTTATGTAAGCTTGGGCCACTCAGTACTTTTTCTTAAGAACAACATGATTTCAATTAAATTTTACAAAATTAATCTGTATATCTATTTCTTGTATATAATGCATTCTTATATTGTATTGTACAATATTTTATTTGCTGCAATACATACATAATCTTTCCAGGAAAGTTTTTTTTTTTTAATAGTCATTTACAATAAATTTATTTTACTGTAGATCTACAATTAATCTGTACAGGATACCAGGTTATATCTAGGAACAAATAAAGGATTAAAACTTTTATTTAACAAATTTTTTTGTGCACCGGCATGGCAAGTAATCTATTTGGAAAAAGATTATTTTGTTGGAAGGTTTTAGCCATAAAACCTAATGGACTGGGTTGCATGGAAGTGCTTTTTTCCTCCCACAGGAAGCAGAAATGCCATCTGTGTCACAAGACAGCTTTCTGCAAGCTTTGCACGTCCCACATTCTTTACTGTTTTAGTCCTGGAATTGGCAGTGGTGGATTAACAGTTGGACTTGATGGTCTTAAAGGTCTTTTCCAACCTAAACGATTTTTGCAGTTGAGCTGTGCCGTGGTCCAATCCTGCCATGCTGAGACAACAGCATCTCTACACTCCTCGTTTTCACACTGTGCACAATTATATGCACAATATGAAACTGAGCTTAATGTGCAAACCTGGTGGGAGGGTTCATTACAGCGTTTTCAAATGGCCGTTTTTTCACTTAATTTTTAGTTTGTATTTTCATACCGTTTCGCACATTTCACACCATCTCGCTGAATTATGTATTTGGGGAAAATAAAGCGCTTCTTTATCGCACCATTTTTAGCCATAAAAGATAATGAACTGTAGTATCTGGAAATACTTCTGTTCTCCCGTACAGAGACTTTATTTTAGGTCTTTGTCAGCCCCCCTGTATCTGGGCCTCAGCCGACACCCTGCAGCCGCTCTCAGGTCCCCCTCCGTGTCTGAAAACCTCGCTGCTCCCCCGAGCTGTCCCCCCCCCGCACCCTATGGCACGTCCCACTCGCGGCGGGCAGGCAGCGAGCACCCGCAGCTGAGGCAACGGTTGAGACGTTCCACCGCAGGAACTCAGGGGGCGCGGCTTCCGGGCGCCGACTTCGAACCCGGACTGCGCCGCCGGTTCTGCCATGACCCAGTCGGTGGTGGTGCAGGGTAAGGGAGTCGTGGCGCTCACACCTCCCGCCTCCCCCTTCCCCTGCCTGAGCCGTGTCTCTCCCCTTTGCAGTGGGACAGTGCGGGAACCAGGTGGGATGCCGTTTCTGGGACCTGGCGCTGCGGGAACACGCCGCTGTTAACAAGGTAAGGGCGGCGCTGCCCCGCCGGCCCGGGGCCAGCCGCCCTCGCTGCCTTCCGCGTTGTCCGCTGTGACTGCGGCGCGCTGTTTGTTTGGGTAAACTAAGGGCGCTTCTCTGTGAGCACAACCACCCCCAGCTTCCTGTGCCGTTTTACTAACCATGGAAACAAAACGTAAAGTTATGTGTAAGAGACCTTACACCTTGTTAAATTAGAGGGTGGGCAGTCATCAGCCGCGTGAAGTTTAACGGGGATTGGCACATCCTGCACCTCAGATAGAACAACCTGGATGTCCCAGGATCAGACTGGGGAATGAGAGGCTGGAAAGCAGCACCTTGGAAAGGGACCTGGGGGTCCTGGTCGATGGCAAGTGGAACATGAGTCAGCAGTGCCCTGGCAGCCAGGAGGGCCAGTGGTGTCCTGGGGTGCATCAAACACAGCATCACAGCCGGGCAAGGGAGGAGATTGTCCTGCTCTGCTCTGCACTGGGGCGGCCTCACCTCGAGTGCTGGGGGCAGTTTGGGGTGCCACAGTATAAATAAAACACATTAAGCTGTTAGAGAACGTCCAAAGAAAGGCCATGAGGATAGTGAAGGGTCTTGAGGTGAAGTCATATGAGGAGCAGCTGAGGTCACTCGGTCTGTTCAGCCTGGAGGAGGCTGAGGGTCTCATTTGCAGTCTGCAACATTCTCATGAGGGGAAGAGGAGGGATAGACTCTGATCTCTTCTCTGTCATGACCAGTGACAGGACACGAGAGAATGACCTGATGTTGTGCCAGGGAACATTTAAGTTACGTATTAGAAAAAAGTTCTTCACCCAGAGGGTGGTTGGGCACTGGAGCAGACTTCCCAGCACCAAGCCTGTCAGAAGCATTTGGACAACACTCTCAGGCACATAGTGTGACTCGTGGGGTGTCCTTTGAAGGGCTAATTGTTGGTCTCTATGTTTCTTCCGAGTCCCTTCCAACTTGGAATGTTTTGTGATCACTAATTCTGGTCAGCTTTCTCCAGCATTTCCACCCTGAAAAGTGTATCTCCCTACAGCCAGGCATTAGCAGGCCTGAGGCAGTTAACAACATGGTAAGGGCTGTTTAGTGCTGGTACTTTGCCACTGGCAGTAAAACAAAAGAGAACACCCCCAAAGCCAAACATTATTTTCCACGTTAGCTCATGCCATGACTTGCTCTACAGTTTTACTGACCCAAATAGCAACATGAGGAGGGCATAGGATTGTGCTGAGTACCCTGAACAAAAACACTTTTCTTGCTTTTTCTTGCCTATAAAGCACTTAAGGTATTTAAACTTGTCAGATCTCTTTAGCTTTATGTTGGGGTAAGTAATTTCCATGCTATCCCTTGGCAAGGAGGTCAAGAATCAATGTGATTGTGCTGTCCTTCTTCCAGAACTCCATGGGCATTGGTATCACAGGCATGGAGCTCATGATGAACTGAGGTTGTATCAGTCATGAACTGAGTCAGCTGAAGAGCAGCTCTTCAATTTAATAATTGCATTGGGATCTTCAGTAAACTAGTACAGTTGCTTAAGCTTGTGCTGAAAAATTAATTTCCTAGTTACATTCTCCTCTCAGTTTTTAATAAGAAACTGATGTTTCAATGAAATGTTCTTTTCAGAGCTGACTAGAACTAGCTGGATTCAACAGAGATATTCACTCAGTTTCAAGTGGTGAAGTTTGACAGCTGTCTTCAGAGGTCCCTTCCAACTTAAATTATTCCATGAAAAATCACTGAGAATTTTTGACATTATGCATCATTTTGTGTTGTTTCCTTTTAGAAAGGAATGTATGATGAAGCCTTAAGCAGTTTCTTTAGGAACGTAGATACAAGGTAAGTTTTTATCAAGCAGCTCATGAGTTTACATGCTACATCAGCACATGTAGTACCTTCTTTTAACCTAAGTTATAGTTTTCTTTAAGTCATATTTAGTTTGTGCTAGAAGAAGATTTTGCTTCTTTGTATTCTCCTCAAAACCTTATATTTGCATTTCCATTTTATCTATATATACTTCAGTAGTTAAGTACGTTGAAAGTGTGTGGGTTTGTTTTCCTTTCGATTTGTACCAAATGTGGACAGTTAGGATCTGATAGTTTTTGCCACTGCAGATAACAATCAGATTCTGTGCCCTCTGAATACCAGCAATATTTCTTGAAGAGTTGTGAGAGGAATTGTATATAAGATAGTCAGAAAAAACTGACTATTTTTTTAGTCTTAATTATCTGACATTTTGTTACGCAGAGTAGTGTCTATAAGTGTTTTTTACAAGTTAACCAATGCATACCTTAAAACAATCGCGTTATCTCTTATCTATCTCGTTACAAAAATCCTTGTAGTTTGCAAGAAGAAAATGTGTACTTGAGATAGCCTCTAACATTTTAATTAATAAAAAACAGTTGACCAACCTCTGTTTCCTTCCATTATATGAAGAGGTTGTGCTACAACAATGTGACTTTACCTAGAACAGCACTGAAATCCAAATTGCTTTGTCTCAAATTTTACCTCTTTGAAAGAACATTGCAAATATATTGAAATTTATTATTGTCATTACCCATTGTCATGCGTATTTCTGAGAATACTTTTTTTTTAATCAAGAAAATTTGATCATAAAAGATATCTGTTTCTGTACGTGCCAGATGAAACCACCAAATTTGTAATTGATGGGCTGGCTGCAATAGAAACATCTGTTTTCTCTCTGAGCAACCTGGACTAGTGGAAGGTGTCACCTGCCCATGGCAAGGGGGTTGGAACTGGATGATCTTTAAGGTCCCTTCCAACCCAAGTCATCCCATGGTTCTAGGAATGTTGAGAATTTTTTTCAGCTATTGAATCCAAGTGATTGAAGATATGCTCTGGCATGAAAGACCACAAAGACAACACTAAGAAAAAGAAATGTTGTCTTGGGGTTGGTTTGATTTCCTCTTTGAATTTTGGTAGTCCCTGAAGAGAGAGATCCTGTAGGTGGCTTTACTGGTGATGTAGTGTACTCCTGCAGGTGTTGTGTAGGCTAGAGGAATCACATGAGTATTGGAGGCTGCTGTGAGCTGCTCTCCTAATGAGAAGTGTCTGGAGACCATCTTTGAGTAAGAAGTTGGAAAATTCTTGAGTAATCCAGTGCAGCCTTGCACTCTTTTCCCCTTGTTCCTGATTGGACTCAGTAGGCTCAGAACATAGGTGCTGTAGTGAATTTTAGATGAAGTTTTATGAATGAATGTGGAGTGGTCTAAGACCAGATTAGGTAATAATGGAAGAGAAAATAATATCAGTCTTCCAATATCCCTGCATTTTTTTCCCTTTGTTCTGAGTATAGTTTGGCCAAACCATAGTATCCCATCATTTGAGTGGAAAAAAGTTTGGTTGTAGCATATTTTATAGTCTGCTACATTGGCTCAGTAAAACCAGTCCTGGGAAAGAAGTAAGATTTAGGTTTGTCAGCCCAGCAGGATTTCTAAACTGGTAAATCATAATCAGCAGAATAAGTCAAGCACAGCACTGCTGGTGCAGTTACAGAGCTTTCACACCTCGAGCACAAGTACAGTGTTGTACAACCCCCACCTGAAAAGCTCATGGGGAGCTTTTTTCCATTGTTTGATGTGGATACACATATCATGTTCTGATGAAACATAATCCTTTCCAGTTTTGGCAATGCTTGTAGAATTGCTTCAAAACAGAGGCTGTATATGAGAGTAAACTTTTATGGTTATCTTTCAGCTTCTTGAAGTAATATTTAGGATAATTCTGATTGAGATCATGTCCTGTAATTATATTACTTTCAGGAATTATAAGGTCTTAGCAGCATGTTCAGGGTGTTTCTGTTTGTTTGCATTGTCATAGTCCTCCAAACACAAAATATAAGAGATAAAATTTTATTGTAGAATATATTTTATGCTACAAATCTGATCTTAGATTTTTCTGTTACTATTTATTTTTTTTCAGAAGCAGTGATAATGGTCCTGATATTTACAAAGGAAAAATCTGCTCTTTAAAAGCACGAGTAAGGCAATCTATAAAGGTCACTTTTTTTACATTGAATATCTATGTCCAGCTGTGGGAATTCTCATTAAGTTCTTAAAATTGCATACAGGTTTAAATACTGCTTTGAATAGTAAAATTTCTAATATTAACTTATATGCAGTAATACAGTTTGCTGCTAGTCTTGCTGAGTAATTTATATTGGAATTTTAATAAAATTATTGCAGATATTATTAACTAAGGATTTGGTTTCTTTGAGCCACTTAAAATAATTAAGAAGCAGAGAAACTTGAAACATAAAAATGTTTTAATTTTTTTTTTCCCAAGTAGTGAGGCAAAACATTATAGAATTTAACAAAATTTCATCATCTGAAATGCAGTGCTATCAAACAACTTCTGGCAAATCAGCTAAGGTGAATCTAGTTGGTTTCCTAGTTAACAACTGGGGGGAAAGTTTCTCTGGAGCAGAGTAGAAACAGAATTCCTTTTCTATTGTAAATAATTTCATATTTCTTTGTGTGATTATTTCAAGGGTGGTTTGCTTACTGACTGAATTTAAATTCTTTCCATTTTCAAAGGCACTGTTGATTGATATGGAGGAGGGTGTGGTAAATGAAATTCTACAGGGACCATTGAGGGATGTGTTTGATAGCAAGCAGCTTATCACAGATGTTTCTGGTTCAGGAAACAACTGGTGAGAACCTCTTTAGAACGCATTTCTTAGCAGCTAATTAGATGGCATTTGAAAGGGAAAATGATAACCAACCGTTGCTTTCTGTGTCATTCTGCACCTGGAGATCTGCAGCATTTTACCAGCAAACTTGGAGTCGTTGTTGCCTGGAGGAGGGCTTTGAAAAGGCTCCTACAGAAGAATAATTCTGCTGATATATCATTTTGTCTCTTTTTTCTCCTTCACAAAAGAACATGCTTTTTATTTTTGTTTCTTTGGCATTCAGCTGCTTTCATTGCTAGTCGAAGCCATAATCTAGTTTGAGACTGTGCAGCTACTGTGGAAATGAGATATATGAACAAATACACTTCTGATTTCTAAGCACCACAGAGTCTGGCTTTGTGCATATAAACTACATTACCAAAAGAGAAATTCAGAAAAAGATTGATTAACATAATGTACTCCAAATTTTTACAGAGACCTTAAGGTGCTCTAATAATATTCAGTGCACTACACACTGGAAAGCAAATCACCAGCAAATATACCAACAGAGACTGCAATATGGGGAGTAAAATAACTTTACCATTTACCAACTTTGCCATCTTGCAGACAAGTGTGTTGAAAATGAGCTGTTTGGGGATTTTTTGTTACTAGTAGCAACTGACTTGCAAAAGTCCTCATTCAAAAGATGATCTGTATACTTATTACATAGGGATGTCTTTATTGTTGAGGACTATGTAGCTTTCATTTCACTACTACAATTGGATCATCCATTGTGGGAGTTTATTTCCTTTTCAGTACAGAATAATTAGTGCATGCTCCAAAGTTGTGAGCTTAGAGCTGTTTGCATTCTCCAAGTTAAAACCATGTCCTGACTCCCATATGCTTGTATGTAGTCACAACTTAGAAACTCTCACAGATGAGGTGTTGCATCCAGGTTTGGACTGTGAACTCTAAAGTGTCACATAGAAGGAGTTAAAATTAACAACTTAAAGTTGATTTTTGTGGGGGGGAGTTTTAAAGTACTTTTCCTATCCTTAGGGCTGTAGGTCATAAGATATACGGCTGTCAGTACCAGGAAAACATAGTGGAAAAGCTGAGAAAAACTGCTGAACATTGTGACTGTCTACAGTGTTTCTTTATAATTCATTCCATGGGAGGTGGTAAGTAATCTTTTTATGGGGAGGATGACTGCAGTTACCACAGATGAAAAAACGAAAATCCATGGATCTCAAAAAGAAAATCCATATAATAATCTACATCATTCAGAATGCAGATTTAAAAACTTAGCATAGTACAATTAAGTGGGCCCGTAATTATTTATCACTTGTTTTATTAGAGCATTGTGGAGCTCTAATGTGCTACCCAGTACAAAAATGCAGGTAATATTCTAAAGATGAGGCAGTGAGTGGATCAAGACAGGTACCAAAGACAAACACTGAGGTATTACTGATCAGAAGGGTCCTCTGGACGCTGACAGCATTGTCATAATCAAGTTGGTTTTAATTGTGGAGAAGGAGTTTTCTAAATGGCTTTGAAGGAGACTTCTAATGTTGCTTAACTTTAGAAAAATTTTGGTTCTCTGTTTTCCTTCCACATAATTGTCTTGAATCCTTGATCTTGTTACTTTGTTAATAAGCCAAAAGGGAGAATCCTTTCCAGTGACAATTTTGTCATTATTGCATTACCATCAAGCCTTCCTACCCCAGAAACCTGAGAGTAGCATGTATTATAACTGTTTATGATGTGGAAAAAGACACAGAAAATAGTTCTAAATGTGAAGCAAGGATTTTGTCAAGGGCCTTTTTTGTGGCCATTTGCTTAATTTCAGAGACCCTGCAGGTACTGTTATTGTTATTGTGAAAACTGCTGTCTTGTTTGTAGATTAAATTGTCTGCCACTTAGAATGTAGTTGAATATTCAGAAAAAGACCACAGTTCAGTTGTCTGTTTTGAATTCAGGGCTATGTGCTTACTGTTAATGAGGAAAAAAGCCTGTGTGCTGGAAGGAAGGGGCAGTTCTTTTTTTACTGAAGAATGAGAAAATTTCATTTAAAAAACCCTAAAAGAAAAATAGTATTGTTTGGGGCAGTTCAATACTTTTAAGCAAGTGTTGTGTTTCTTAATTCAAATTAAAAGAATTGAAAATAAGAAGTAGAAATACTAGGTCAGAAAAATGTTTATTGTGTAATAGGACTTTATGGTTTGCAGAAATTTTTGAGAATGTATACTTCATCCTGACTGACATACTGTGGGAAATAATTTTATTACTTAATTATTTTCCTGTCTGGGAAAAACTTTCCTGCCTTAATTACCTTTGAGTAGCTTCTACTGTCAGCCAAATGCTTCAGAAAATATTCATTAACATATATAATTGGAGAGTTGTATGTCTCCTACATGAGTCTTAGAGCCTAAGATAATGTGGGGAACCTGTCTTCTTCATTCTGTCTTCATTCATAATTAGGGACAGGATCTGGTCTTGGAACTTTTGTACTAAATTTGCTTGAGGAAGAATTCCCAGAAGTATATAGATTTGTTACTTCAGTTTATCCATCTGGTGAAGATGATGTGATTACTTCTCCATATAACAGTGTTCTGGCTATGAAGGAACTTAATGAACATGCAGATTGTGTACTACCAATAGAGAATGAAGTAAGAAATAATATTCTATTTCTGTATTATTTTTTTATTAGACAGTGGAAGTGTCTCTTCCTTTTCAATACTGATTTGCTTACCAAATCTCCGAAAGCATAATTTCACTTTTTAAAGTAATAATTGAACTTCTAAGTCACTTGCAAGCTTTTGAAATGAACATGGTTATCACTAAAAAGTTGCTCTGCTCCTTCAAGTAAGGTAGAGTGAATTTTTTCGTGTCTATTTCAAGGTAAACAATGAAAAGCTTGTATTTATTGAGATAGAGTGTTTTCTAATCTTTTAGCAATCAATTTGTGCATAGTATTAGTAGGGTCCTGCGAGGGCCTCTGACCTCTCCAGATTCCAACAAACTTAACTATTAGTGGTATGGGAAGCATGGATATACCTGACCTTGCAAAGTGCTAGACTCATTTGAATCTAGCTTCAGTGGCTGTCTTGCTGTTTGCTTATGAGAAAAGCAAGAGAAATTGTAATTTAGTTAGGACTATATTTTTTGCTTCAGAGGTGTTATCATCCAAAACTGCATTTTAAATTTTCATGAGGATTTTGAGTAATTGAATAAAATTTGAACCTCTGATTCAAGCTGTGTATAGATTTGTGATATGTAAGGCACAGACTTCTAGAAACACTTCAGTCAACTGGAATTGCTCAAAAATTGGACTTAGATGTATAATCTTTAAGCTAACATTACAATGTCTGAGCTTTTAAGATTATTAGAAATGAAAAAATGCATTACTGAATTTCAAAGTTCTGTACTCAAGACTACTTCTCTGCTTTTTTTTCCTTTCAAAGTCTCTGTTTGAGATAGTTAATAAAATTCATCAGATGATCAATTCTGGGAAGTTAGGATCAACTGTCAAGCAAAACAGCTTGGTAACGTCAAGTGCATGCAGTGCAAAAACACTACAAGTGAAGCCATTTGATGCAATGAATAACATCGTAGCCAACTTGCTGCTGAATCTGACAAGGTAAAGTTACAGGTTATTCCTCTGTAACAAAGTAGGATTGCTGGAAGTGGTGTGTGCTGTAAATATGCAGGCCTGTATCAACTTGAGTAGTATTAATTGATTTTCATTAGATATGAGTCTTCTCTTTTTAAGAGTTGGTTGCTTAATGCTAAAGTATTTGGAAGTATTCAGATTGTAGTGATGTTGCTTTAGTCATGATAGTCTTAAAACTGAAGTAAGTTTATAGGCAGAATGATATTGTCTTCCACTAGTGCCTAATGGAGGCCATGGAGATTTGCCTTTCTAGGCCTGTTGCATAATTTTATAAATATTGTCAGATCATTTTTGCTTGTAAACTGTCTATTGCTGCAAGAGATATACTTCTGGAGTATTGGCCTGTTTTTCTTTTAAACAGCTTGTCAGGAATGCTAAGTCGCGTTTTGTATTATACGCTGTGTAGTAAAAGTGGTATTAATTAACTGGTATTAACCAGTATTAAGTGGTATTAAATATTATTAATGATAATAAACCAGTGCTAAAGACTACAAGAAACAAGGAATCATTCTTGGTAACTTATTGTTCTTTAATGGGAAATAAGTAAATAAGACATAGCATTGTTACTGCCAGATGTGAAAGTTTTGTAATTATACTTGAACACTTGCTTCAGTGCTGTGTTGTTTTACAGTTTTATTCTACAGAACAGTTGAAAAATACGTTTCATGGCAGTTTACCTTATAGAAGTGATTTACTTAGTTTGTAGCAGTTTCATAACAGTTTGTTAATTTTTCAGCTCTGCTAGATTTGAAGGTTCCCTAAACATGGATCTTAATGAAATCAGCATGAATTTGGTTCCATTTCCTCGACTTCATTATTTGGTTTCAAGCTTGACTCCTCTGTACACACTGGCAGATGTTAATGTTCCTTCTAGAAGGTAAGAAAAAATATTGGAGTTTCAGTTCTAAAGCTTAATTTCTGATTTGTCCATAGTTTTCATTTAAAAGTTCCATTCTGTAGCAAAACTCTGGGTGGAAGTTCCAAAACTTGTATGTCTGCCACATTTTCAAATTCATCCTGCTGATTTATGGAACATCTGTTGTCCCTTGACATCCTTTTAATCTCTGCTGGAAGTATTTCTATTGGGAAAATGTATTACTTAGAACCCACACCACAAGTTCTTTCGAGTAATAGTTTGCACTTGACTGACAAAATACTGTAAAGACAAACAAGGGATTAACTAGGCTCTTTGGGGAAATGACGGAATCTTGCTTCAGTCTGGTGATGCAGTGAGTGCAGTGAGCCTATTTAACATCTTACTGTAATGATAAGCTGCCATGTCAAATTACAAAATTTTTCTGACACTGCAGAAAAATTACCAGTTAAAATAGATTTTACTGGGTTTGGTGGATTATTTTCAGTCATTGAGAGGCCCAAATAGTGATAGAGACAGCTAAGGGTAAGTGATGGAAGTGTGCAAAGTGGAGAAGAGGGCAGGACCACATTTATTTTCCAATAGCAAATTGTGGCAGTCAGATCTGTTGAAAACATACCTGAGGAGAGAGTAGAGGGCTGGGGGGAAGGTAGCAGACTATGTGGAGATGGTCAGCCAAAGATGTTTCAGAATGAAGTGGGAACAGTAATATTTTTGTCTCCTTTATTTTTTTGTAATAGGCAGATTGTGGCAGAGGTGATATAAGAAAAAAGAAATACAGATTATAAATATACAGCATTTGGAACAAATGGAAAGAATGGCTTAGATGTTGTGGGTCCACAGAATACCATCTTTGGTATCCCACAGTACACTGAAACTTTGTTAAGGAAGTGAAGAGAGAAAGAATATAATCTGCATTGTCATCTTTTAAAGTAATCATGTGTGATAAAATTAGAATAAGTAGACTAGACAAGTATGTATAGCCTGTCTTTTCCCAAATCATTAATCAAAATTAATACAGTTCTATGACTCATTGATCCTTTTAAATAATGAAGTCTAACAGGCAGATAATCAGTTCTGTAAGGGTCAGCAGCATTTTGATATTCCTTGTCAGATCCTTCCCGGTGAGATTGTCCACTCAAATTGCCACATAACCAGAACCCCAAGTAGTTAAATTCTTTTACGTAATTTTAAGACTTTGTAACCATTGGCCTCAAATTGCCTTTTTAAAGGCAACTTCTCTGACTCAACAGTGGCTGGTAACTTGAGTGTGAGGAAAAAAGGGATCCAGTGTGTTTTTAAAAACTTCTAATGCCATATGTACATATAAAGGTTAGAATCTTTCCTATTATTTATAGTCCTGGGTTAAATACACCTTTATCTAGAATTTTATGAACTTTAAAACCCTGAAGGTGGGTATTCTGACGAATTTTTGTATCCTACTTTAGTAAGAGAAGATAACTGTTTTCTTTTCACCCAGGTTAGATCAGATGTTCTCAGATGCTTTTAGCAGAGATCATCAACTAATTCAAGCAGATCCAAAGCACAGCCTCTACCTGGCCTGTGCACTTCTTGTTCGAGGAAATGTACAGGTTTCAGACCTTCGCAGAAACATTGAAAGGTTTGTAATACCACACAGAGTAGTCATGAGATTTGTTACAGAAACTGGCAGATGTCCAGAGCATTCCAGCTTTTCATTTGAACAGTTTCAATACCAAATCAGGTTACTCCAACCTCCTTCTCTTAATGTTAGAAGGGGAGAAAACATAATTATGTAATGAGTGAAAATAAGTCATATTATTCCTGGATTTCCAAATAAAGGGAAGTGCTACTCCTCTCTTTCTCCAACGTACAAAAAAAAGCAAAGCCCAGCCTTCCAGGGGTCTCCCAACAGCAAAAGATGTTGGAGTAATGAGTTCTGTAGTAGAAGTTTGTTTCTGCTGAACAGAAGACTCTTCTCTTTCCATGGTTACTTTCACGTAGGTAAGGAATCATCTTTATTTCAACAACTCTGTGTTGTTAGCACCCATTTTCTACCTTGGACACTATTGAGCTACGTAGATCTAACAGGAAAGGCAGGTAAAACGGAATTTATGGGCAGACAGGGGTGCATGAGGAAAATTTCTGGGAATCTAAAGTATTTTACCTATTTCAAAACTACAGGTAGACTGCTTGCCCCCACACAGTATTAATCTGCTCCCTTGCTAAATCTCAGAGTGCTTGCAGTCCCTTTTATAGAAAGAGGTACTTGTGACTTCACTTTTCAAATCCCAATGTATTAAATTAACAAAACACAATTGATGTTTGCAATTTAAATTTAACGTAGAGACACAGTGGTTTAGTCTGAATTCTAAAATATCTTATTCACAGTGATAGTTATAACTGTCCTTAATCTTGAGTGCCTAAATGTTAACCTTTTCAAACTGTTAATTGAAAATGTTAGTAGCTAGCCTTTGTGTTCTTTATATTCCTTAGATAATTAAATTTTTGTATCACAGGTTGAAGCCTTCTCTTCGCTTTGTCTCCTGGAATCAAGAGGGCTGGAAAACTGGTTTGTGTTCAGTACCTCCTGTGGGCCATTCCCATTCCCTTCTGGCTTTAGGAAACAACACCTGTGTAAAACCAACTTTCATTGAACTCAAAGACAGATTTATGAAGCTCTACAGGAAAAAGGTGCAACACTTATCATTATAACATCCATAGTCACTAATCATCAGCATCTTGCATTATTGAAACGCAGATCTTAGTGTTGTGAAGGGACTGTTTATAATTAATAGCCCGAGGGTTTTATTTGTGTGACCCATCCAAGCTGGCCAAGAACACTTCCAGGGATGGAGCATCCACATGTTCTCTGGCAACCTGTTCCAGTGCACAGTAAAGAATTTCTTCCTAGTATGTAATTTAAATCTTGGAGTAACCAAGCTTTCTCTCACTTCTCTTCCTCAGCAGGACAGGAGAAAAGTACAGTGAAAAACTTGTAGGTCAAGATAAAGACAATGAGAACACCCACCAGTTATTGTCATGGGCTAAACAGACTTGGCATTTGGAAAATTAATTTAATTTATTGCCAGTAATAGCAGAGTAGGATGGCAAGAAATAAAAACAAAACTGAAAACACCTTCACCCCCACTCCACTGCCTTCTTCCCAGCCTCAGAATTCAACTTCTGTTCCTTCTTCGCTGATCTGAGTGTCTGCAGGGCTGTTTCTCTCACATTTTGAGTCTTCCCTCTCACAGCTGTTGTGCAGCATTTTACCCCTCGATAAATACATTGTCACAGGGGCATTACCAGCATCACTAATGGACTCAGCTGTAGCCAGTGACAGGTCCGTACTGGAGCTGACTGGGATGATTCTGTTCAGCATGGGGGTAGTTCCTGTCATCTTCTCACAAAAGCCACCCTGCAGCCCTGCACTCCACCTGCTGCCAAAATCCTGCCTTGTAAACCCAATCCACAGCTGGTCAGGTGTACCCAAGAAGACAATATAAAAGATGGGTGTTTAAGAAGTCAGTAATATCAACTGTGATTCACCTACGGGATTGTTGTCAAAATTGCCAAGTGTTTAAAGAAGAGATGTCATGATATAAGTCTCTTAAGTGTTGTTTTGACAGTGCTTGCACTCCCTCCTTTAGTACAGGCTAAATGGTATTTACTGAGCCAAAGCAATCAAATATCAAGAAAAGAATAACACTGATTTTTAATTTTTTTTATTCTCTTAGGCTCACCTTCACCATTATCTGCAAATAGATGGGATGGAACAAAGCTGTTTTTCAGAAGCTATATCCTCTTTGTCTGACCTAATAGAAGAGTACAATGAACTGGATGCTACAAAAGGTGGGCCTAGAATAGATCCCTCAAGACTGAAGATAGCTGTTTAAAGAAGGAAGAACTGAGTTTAAAAACAACAACAAAAAAGCACTTTCCCTAAGCATCCAGCCACTTCAGTTAACCAGAATGACTTTCAGTATGCCTGACTTAATTCTGGAGTGGGACCAGCACAACAGCTTCCTTACCTCAAGAGTTGTCATTAAGTGGTGAGCCATGCCTGTAAGAAAGATTTGAAGGCACCTAATTGTGTCTGGTTTCAGTAAGGACAGTAATCCTAACTGTGGAGTAAATTGACACACCATATGCTGTGAAGAAAAGGAGGAGAGTTTGTATGTAGCAGTAATGTAATTCTTTTCTCAGTCTTTCAACTTACAGTAAACTGAAGGTAGGTCTTGCTTCAAAGAAGGATCACTGTGGCTAGATTTAGTTTTTAACAAGCGACTACGAAGAGAAGCCCACGTAGTCTCTTCAAAGATAAAAGCAAATCTCTAATGAAACTTTCTTACACTTTGCAGTAGACATTTCAGAATGCCCTAAGCTATGTTCCTCATTTTTGTATTTCTGCTTCTATTTTGTACTTAGCTGTATTAGAGCATTCTTAGATGATACCAGAATTGGCAAAAACAGAAAATTCAAAAAAATAAATTTTGTTTCAAGTATTATACTTGGAATAGTAATTAATCTTTTATTCATGAATGCTGAGTTGCACTTGATAATGAGATAATACACAATATCTCTGAGCGAATCATGCACTATGATGAAGTTATAATGACCATTTGGAGAAAAACACTTATAGCCTTGAAAGAATGCAAGTAAAATAGATTATTTAATATTTATAATTATCAGAGTAAGCAGCTTTTTATATTGCAGTAAGAACTTTCACAAAATAGAATGTACAGCTATTTGCAGTTGCTTGCCAGTGAACTGGTACAGATCAAAATGGATTGATGAAATGATTTCTTGAAATGTGAAGTCCTTCTAGCACAGTTGGAGTGGATATGTAAGTAAGCACAATTTTGAATGTATAAGCCCAGAAGTATTGAATGAAGTTTTGTGATAATATTTGTCGACAGCATTTTTCAGAACATTTTTTTAAAATAGCAAATTTAAGTCTTGCATCTATTATCTGCAGTTGCCCACTTATTTGTTCCTTTGCACATCCAGTGTTTATATCCATAACACTAGAGAAAGACCATCTGTTGCAAAAAGCAGTCTGAGTTTAAAGTTGATGATTTCTGTTTCAAAACAGCATTGATGTGTTTTACAATTGCAGATGTATAGCAGAAAAGGTTAATTTAAGAATTAAGAATGATGGATGAAGTATTACAGGGCAATATTTTACCTAGTAGGTTAGAGCATCTATTTGTCTTTGTGGGCAAAATCTCATTGCAGTGGGGTATGAAGCTTTCTTGCTGTGCCTTTCTTGGTTACCAGAAGTTCTTGTTTGAGCACTGCTGGTGTTGGATACATCCTTCTCAAGAATGTATCTTCCCATGTAAAAACAGTTACATTAAAAGATGCCGTCTGGCGTTTTACAGGTGCTCTTTAATAAATGAGTGAATATTCACGTGTGTAGTTTCATTATAAACACTGCTGTGGCAGGGGGTTACGCTGACTCTTCAGGGAGTGAATGTGCTGTTGCACTCCGTGTGTATAGTCAATGGTGTTATTTTCATAGGAGTTTGAGTTGGGAAAATATATCTCCCGGAGCACTGCAAATCCTCTGACACACACATGATGTTATCCACATCATCTTCCACCTGAAGAAGCCTTCATTGGGACACTCAAACTGTACAGTGATCATTTTGGACTTATTAGGAATGCAGCACCTCTTGTCCAAGCACACTCCACAGAAAGTTAGTTTGTATCTTTGAGTAGTTGAGCATCCCGAAAAAACTAGCTTCTCTGCTGTTGGAAGCTGGAAAGTTGGTTGACATGTTTTTCCCTGTGGAATCTTTAATATTAAAACAAAGAAAACCCTGAACATTAAAAGCAGATCATGTAAGAAAATGTTGCAACATTTACCTAGAAATATCTTGAAAGTTACTTAATCTGAATGCTGCCTGATTTTTCCTTTGTCAGCCAACAAATGGAAAATATTTTCGGAGTGACTGTGCATCAGGACAGCATTAGCAGCACTTATATTTCAGGACATTACATTCTTTTTGCTCATCTATAGTTTGCTATTGAAACATGAACATTAATGGTAGAAAACATAGAAGATTTATTTTAAAACCCGTAAAAAAGAAAGATGTCTATTAGTACTTGTTAATACAGCCATTTTTCCATTAGTTCCAATATTTTAATTTTCTATTAGGAATTCATTTTATGCTAGAAAATACCTTTATTTTCTTCAGCATATTGGTCAGACAAGGCTGGATGAAGCATAATCTCTTTTCTTTTTTCATTTCACATTTTCTGTTGTCATTGGTCACTCTGCTGGACATGCCTATGCCACAGGTCCTGGAACAGGGTGTCCAGGGAGTTGCCTGTATGAGGCACTTTTTCTTCAAAACTAGTGGTAAGCTTCTGTAAGCTAAGACAGCAATATTTTATTTATGCAGCCCCAAAAGGATGAATTGAAAATACAAGGATAAGAATTTGATTTCTGTTCATGAAGATGCTTCTGTAGGTAAACCTAAAATAACATAAATAACATTTATACAAAATTCAGCTGAGCTGCAGTTAAACTTTGCTGATACTGGATACTCAGATCATAACAAAGACTATGAAATTGTATGTATTATATGACCTTTAAGTTTCATGTGATGGAAATGAGTGAAAAGAGTTAATTGTGGAATTTTTATGAAATATCCAGATTTTTCTTTTACTTTAGGCTGAGCATAGTTTGTAAAGACTGCTGACAACATTAATATTTGTGTCTTTGTAGATACTGATAGGACTTTAGGTTTTGTATTGAAGAATAAATTATCCAATCACTTTCAGATATCACTAAAAAACCTGAGGGCTTGATTAGGTGGAGCATACTTTAAAAAAGAAACAAAATTGCAATGGAAAAGTTCTACAAAAAAACTGTGTGTAGTCTGTGCATTTATGTAAGAGCACAGGCAGAATTACCTGGAATTACCAGAACTGCTGTGTACTTGGAAAGTAGACAGCAATTTAAAGATCTCATTGAAGCAAGCAGTTTAAAAGCCTGTCACAGATCTGCAACAAATAAAAGGAAGTTAAATGGTTGTTTATACTTGGTACATTTTTAAAAGTATGACCTAGTTACATCTCTGTGTATCTGAATTAGGTAAATCAAATTGAAATAGAAAGCCAGAAAACAAAGCAAGAGGAGTAAAAGGAAACTTAGCACTTACTATCCACTCTAACAGAAAAGGGACTTTTCAAAATACATATTAGCCCATTGAGCTACCCTTGGAGTTCATGGACAAGTTGACAAGATACTTCTGCTGGACTGGGAAATGGGTGAGGGAAGACTTTACTTGAAAAAAAAATTTCAAGGTGTTTTTCTTCAGAAGATTCCCAAAGAACAGCATTCTACAGCATGTAAAGCCACCACAGGGAGAAGGTGTTGGGTCCCTGAACCAAGCCCAATAGAAAAGTGTGCTTTACCAGCTGGGTGTCTGCTCTCAAGGCTATGCTGTGCAGCTGACCCAAATTCCAGAATAAATTATGTCCTGTTACAGTCAGTGAAGGAGTTACTGAAGGTTGGACTTTAGCTTTTGGATCCACTGAAGGACTACAAAGTAAATGGCTTAATGCTGTTCTCCAGCTATCTGAAATACATTAATTGGGTTTGTGGTGACATATATTTCAGAGGCTCACATGGTTTGGTTGCCATTGTTTTCAATGCTTTGTGGTCTCTCTTCAATCATATTAGCAATGTTCTCTAGAAGTTAAATCTCTGTTCACTTGACGTTAGTTGCTTTCCTGAGTATGTGTTTATACAACAGCATTGAGTGTAGTTTTATTAAAAGGCTTTGATACTCGATATAGGTATTGTATCATAATTTTGAAGTAAAGATGAACTTTTTTTTGTTTTGGCTTAATTGCATGACCACTGCTTACATGTGAGAAGTTGTCCAAACTGGACTTCAGATTTTGTAAGCACATCTATTTACCTGCAGATTGATTGATCTACTCAGCAGCCTCTGATAAAGTTTTTCTGATAAGCATCCTCTTAGTTTTATTTTATTGATCCATGATGGTGATTCAATGTGCCACCAAATAAATGGCTCTGCTTTCTTGTACCTACATTAGCTGTAATGAAGATGACTTTCACCATGGAAAGTTGCACATGCACAGGGAAAGAGACGGCACAAGCGTAAGCAGCTGTGGCCAGGGAAGGGCTGGCATAGCTGCTTCTGGCAATGGTGCTTCCTTAGAGTGAAAAAGAGAACTAGTGTTAGCAGCAGAGCAAGAATGGAGTTAAAGGGTCAATTCATTGACCCAGGCAGAGTTGCATGGACAAGCTTATGAATGCTTTTGATCAAGAATTAATAAAGTGGGGGGGGGAGTATTGTTCTTGCAGTGACCTAAAATTTGTGAATGCAGGAAAGCCAGTAAGGCAATTCTTATAATTTTCTGCTTTTTATTGAAGGAAGAGACCTGCATTGTGTTAATGTATGGATGTGAAAACCAAGGCTGCCTAACACCACAAAGCAGGAAAAAGTGGGGCAGTTCCCAGGCTGCAAAATGGCTGTCCAGCAGCATCCCTAATTGGGCTGATCCAATGAGTAGCAAACCTCTGCAGAAAGATGTTTTGGCCAATTCCCTGGTGACAGAAGCCAAAAGCCTTTTTGCTTTTCACATTCATTAGAGAAATGAATCTGTGACCTGAGAATAAGAGGGGTAAGTGGGACACAACAGTCACCCTGGCAAAGGCCTTGAGCAAGAATTGGGCAAGTGCCAGTGCACTGCCTGCCTGGCTGCTGGAGCCAGGGACACTAAAATGCAGAAAAGCTCATGTACAGAAAAGTTTACCAGTGTAGCCAGGCTCACCTGACATCAGTCTGTAGTTGGTTGATTGAAGTTGCTGTCCCAGGCCACAAATGGATTGTCCTGGCTTCTTTGTGCCTGGGACCCTGGTGCAGGGACTTCCTGCTAGTCTTGGTGTGAATACAGGGGTACATCCGATTGTACCACTGACACACAGGCATTTATAAAGCTGGTTAGGCTGAAAGGTCTGCCCGTTGGCATAATAAACTCCATTGAGCTCACATCCTACAGCTACCAGATCTGCAAATGGTGAACAGCAGTTACTAACACAGGACGAGCACGTGAGTCTTGCTAAACAGAGTGCTAAAATGTGGTCTGTCTTTACAACATCCACAGTTTTGTAAATCAGACATCAGCCTGTCTGCCAATAACAGGCTTGTGCACAGTGCACTGGTTTCACTAATGCAGGTAAGTTTAAATACAGCCCCAGTCCTACTTTCAGATTCTCTGACTGAGCAGTTGGAGGACTAAATTCAGATAAATTCTTTAGCACAGAACTGTGCAGCACCTGCAAGCAGAGTTTTCCTCCAAAACCATTCACCTGGTGGTCCCCACCCTGTTGGATTTCAAGAAGGGAACGTGAAAGAACAACTTACATGCACACACGCCTGTTTCATACCTAGGCTTGTCTCCCGAGTAATCGCAGTAGAGCCCTTTGTGGGGATCACAGACATCTGCTTCATTGCAGGGCTCTCCTGCCTGCTTGGCACAGACCTTACAGCAGCCACAGCCATCCTTCACCAGGCTGACCCCAGGGGTGCAGGCTGGCACCGGCGGGCATCGACATGGCCAGTGGCAGACTTCCTTGCGCTGGACTTCACCAGTTTCTGTAGGTTTATCTCCAGGCTGCTCTGGTGGGCTGTGGAAAAACTTACACATGGTGGGCTATTTTGAGCACTGAATGCATTATGTGTAGCTGGAGTACCATAGAATGAAGTCAAGATGGAAAAAACTGACAAGTTGCATGAAGATATGCAACATTTCTCATTTCACAAGATCAAAAAGAGAGAGGCTGTGAAGATTAGGTAGAAGGCAGAGGAGCCCTTTCATCAGTCGGTATCATACACTGAGATGTTCCACCAGTGAGCCTGCGTGTCTGCTGCTTGTACAAAACAATTCACTGGTCTTTCCTTTGCCTTCTATAGAACAAAACTGAAAATAACTTTAAAAATAAGTGTTTTAAAGTAGGTGGTGGTTTTATTGTAAGTATTTCTTCCTAGTATCCTTATATCAAATTAATTAGTTTTTGATTCTCTATCAAATTAATTAGCATTTGGTTCCTCATATTATTTTATAGCCAGCCACAGTCCCATGTGCCAGTTCTGATGCCAAGACCTTTCTAAAATAGGGAACCTGTTTTGAATGTTACTTTTGCTCCAAAATTTGAGTAGATGCTTGGGAAGGAGCACTATAATATTTACAAATGGTCTTGTGTTAGATGCAAAACATTAGTCCTAGTAAGGGAGGCTAGTAGCTGTACTGAGTGTAATAGGTCACTTTTCTAAGAGTGCATTTATTTGCATGACTAAGCTTTCATTGAATCCAGGGCTTACAGACCAAAGAGACATCTCATTAAAGAGATTTGTATCAGCAGTAGGAAGTCAAGATCTAGCCAGAATTTATTGTTTTACACATTCTTTCTTAGAATTCATGTCTTTTTTTTTTTTTTTTTTTGAGTAAAGGAAGACCAAACTAATTCTTGATGAGCTTATTTTTCTGAAGCATGGGGGCAGATTAAGTTAGCACAGTGTGAAAGGATCTGTTTAAGATAGCTATAGTCTATCTGCATTTTTTAAGAACTACAACTAAAACTTAGCAGTTTAGATCTTAGCATTTAGATCTCAGCATTTTCATGCTGCTGATTTCAGCAGAAATGCAGATCATGGTAGTTATTCTCCACGGATGACTGGTTTTGTAGTTAAGAGGGGGCATGCACAGCATTTGGCCACTATACAGCATGGGGCCTGGGAGCTGCTCTTATCACACAGCTCTGACTGCCCAAAGAGCAAAAGGGAAAGACCCAGCCCCTCATCAGGTATCACAGTCGAGCTTGCAGAAGAAAACCTAAAACATCTATTTTTTTTCTGGGCATGTGAAGCCCAGCCTATCAGTTTCTGTCTGTTCCTCCAAACTGCAAGGCTCTACTGATATAGAAATCACCTCCAGCAGAGATGCTGAGGGAAAGGGTGGGGTTCCGTTCAGCTGGGGTTCCTTGCTGCTCAATTTTCAAACGAAGTATCTGCAGTATTCAGCATTTCATATGCCATAGCCCAGGAAAGCTCTTGCAGCATAATTGAGCTGGCTTAATTGAGTGCAGTAGTAAATGACCTCTTAAAAGCCTTTTTTCTATCCCTAATTTCCATTTTTCATGGTCATTTACAACTATTCTTATGATATCTTAATCTGCAGCTACTAATGAAGCTCCAAAGTAGTAGCTTTCAAGTTCCTTTGGCTGAATGATTTTTAAGCTAGATATTAATTTACATAAGCAACTCATATAGTAAATGGATGTTAAACAATGTCATGTGGTATTCCATGCTGTATAAAGAAGATAGTTTTATAAATGTGTCATTTGTTAAAGGATTTCTTCTAATCCTTTTTACCTAAATGCAGCAAAAATACAGAAACAACTAACTCAACTATACTTTTTAAGGCAGCTAAGCCTTTCCTGTACCATGTAAATTCATTGTCTTAAGAGATGGAAAAGGGTGAGTTATAAACCATGATGTTAATTTTATGAATGTGTGCATTGGAATATAAAGGTTCTTAAAGGATTGCTCTGGAAACAAGACAAGCAGGTGTTCCTATGCATTTAGCACCATTTAAAACAATATGGTTGCTTTAGGAAATAGTTCCTTGCTGCTTCTTTCTTTAGAAGCAGAGCATTATTATTATTATCAGGAATTTGGCCATATGCCAGCAATATGAGGTTATGTGGCTTGACTCAGATATCATGTTTCAAAATGGGTATGTGTAGCAGGAAGTAATCTTATGTGCTTCAACCAATATGTTTAATTTGTATTACAAATTGAAACGTGCTTTAAACTGACAGACTTCTACTTGGGGGAGTTTTCTCTCCTGTTTTAGGGAAAGATGTCAGCTGAAAGGTATAAGACTAAAAAGTTCTTACAAAATAAGAAAAATACCATCAGGCAAATAGCTGACAGCTTTTACTGTGGAATTACCGAGAACTTCAGTTTCTATGAGAAATCTTCACATATCTGTTAAGTTAAAATGAAAATGTACAGTTTGCTGTACAGTTTACAGGTCAAATGTTTTTCTAATTTGTGATTTCCCAGGTTTCTACACCAAAGCTATTCACATCACACAAGCCCCTTGCATACTTTTCCTGATCCTATGGGCAGATCAGAAAATGAGACCATTGTGTAAGAACCCTTCATGTGTTGTTTGTTTTCCTATGTTTTAAAGATTGAACAAGGTCAGTATGGCATACATAAGCAAATAACAAAATAGGCAATGTATTATCACTAACATTTTGTTATCTTAGTCTGGCTTTAAATATGCAGAAAGCGGAGTGAGACAGCCCTTTGAAAATTCTGTTGACATCCATCTTGATTGTAAAGGAAAAATACACTGTGTACATGTAAAGTGGATTTTCAAAATTAGTTAAATAAATAATGAAACCAGCCTTTGACACAAATACCTTGAAAAAAAACTATAATTTAAAATTGTCCCATAAGAGACAAAG
Organism: Toxostoma redivivum; assembly: GCA_013397375.1. Lineage (NCBI taxonomy): Eukaryota > Metazoa > Chordata > Aves > Passeriformes > Mimidae > Toxostoma > Toxostoma redivivum. The sequence continues at coordinate 2,975,382 of VXBI01010137.1, read as the reverse complement.
TATAACACAGCCCGGGTGCCTTTCTCATTTGTAAAACTAGCCTGGAATCAGCCTGCTATGTGTGTATAAATATATATATATATATATTTGCAAGCACATGTATATATATATATATGGAATATGAGCACGGATAAGATGTTTACTTTCTTACTGCATCAGATAGTCATTTGTGCTTCTACTAGAAAAAAAAAAAAAAGCAAGGTCAGTGACAATTTAAGATTCGCGAACACTTTTTTCTTCCCACTAAGTCATATTAATGTACAGAGAGAAAAAAATTTACCAAAAAATGACTGATGCAGTAAATAAGCTGTAGATGAAATTTACTCAGGAGTAGGGAATGGCTCCTTATTCTTTATGAGGAATTTACTTCTCTGAAATTTAATTCATCATAAAGCAAATAAAAACTTTTAACCGGGACAAGGTTCTTCTTTTTAGTGAACTTACCTGTTGAGTATAAGGGATGATGAAGATGGTGGGAACAAGGAGCCACCGCATGTTCCTGCACTTTCAGAAGTGAAACTGGGAGATAGGGAACAGGCTGAGCTGTGTCAGAGGAAGCACTGAACACAAAGCTCTCCTCTGTCTCCCTTGCCAACCCTGCTTTCCCCAGCACATGCACGAACACATACACACATTCACACTTGAAATTCTCCTTTTCATACTGAACCAGCTTCAAACTGAAATTTCCAACTGGTCTTCTTTTCTCTGCCCACTGCTAAAATACAGATTTTTCACACCCTGCTTGATCCAATCCAGCTGATTCAGCCAGACTTAATTGAGGTCAGGTAGGGTGACATCTGATTCTTAAAATCTTGCTGCTGGAAATGCAGAGTTATTTTTAACTTGTCTTTAAATCAATATTGCAGGAATTTCTGAAATATGAAGGGCAGAGCCCCAAATACATGCATTTTTTTGTGATGGACAAAGCAGAGTTCTTCAAAATTTTTAATGTACTGTGCCTGGCAAATCATTGCATAAAAATTCATAGTCAGTACATTCTCTCTAAAGAGGAAAGGAAATGCTATAAAGTGTTAAAATGCTGCTACATATTCTGCACTGTTTCTTTCCATAGAATTCTTATGGGAAAGCCCAAACTATAATGTACTTTTCCCTGAAGTATGCACCTTGTCTTATTGCTGTGTCACTACATTTAAGCACAAGATTGTTCAGATCTCCAAATTCCCACCTCCTTAATACCATCAAGATGATGTGTTTGATTTTTAGGCTAACGAGTGAGGGTCTCCAGGATAAGATAAAAGCTCCAACCCTGCAGCAGTGGTGTTGGTGGTGCCCTGGGAAATGTTCCTCCTAAGAATTTGTCCTTGCTCAGGCACCTCCTGAAGCCCAAGAGTTGCGAGGGGAGGCTGCCAAAAACCGCACTCACACAGCAGCCATGTGTGGACAGAGGCAGTACTGGGAGTAGAAAATCAAATCCAGTCCAAGCAGTTCTTTTTCGCTCCTGGACTTGGAGCACCACATGCCCTCTCTGGCTACAAATCCACTCTGAACTGCCCCTCCAAACTCCTGAACATTTAGCTGTAAAACACTGAAAATCTGCTTTTCTTTAGCACAATCACTTTGTCACATAACTCAAGATAAAGTCCAGGCAGTACCTGGGTGACAAGTGGTTGCAGCAGATCAGTTCATTTCATTATGTTACTCTGGTGTGTGGCAGTGCAGACTCAAGCCATCCTTATGTTTCCCTGTGAAAGCTCATGAACATAGCACGCAGGTTTCTCAAAAGTCTCTTCTGTATACTATCAAAACATAGCTTTTTACATAGAGTCAGAAGATAGGTGAGGCTGGAAGAGGGCCCAGGAGGTCTCCAGTCCAGCCCCAGCTCAAGCAGGGTGCATTCTGAGATCAGACTGGGTTACTCGTGGCTCTGTCTATTTGGATCTGGAAAACCTCCAAGGGTGGAAGCTGCTAAACCTCTCCTGGCAGCCTTTCAGAGGGATAATAATGAGCAATGCCGGCTGTCTGAGGGGATTCCAGGTTCAGTTTTCCCTTGCAGCCTCAAAGACACCCCTTTCATTCTCCAGCCTGTAAGAAGTGAGGAAGGCCAGAGGACTAGCAAATCCATTCTTCTTCTGGTACTGCAAGGGGAGCACACAGCATTCATTTGAAATGTGTCTTTTCTCTTTGCATTGCAGAGATAAAGCCTGTGCAGGACTGGGATTGCTCTGTATGAGCTGGCAGATTGGTCTGATGTGAAAAATAGTGCCCAGTCTTGGGAAACAAGAGAGAGATGTTTCTCTAGGATTACCCGTTGGTTTTATATGGCATATTTTGCTGGAATCACCTGGAGAACATGGTATCTGAGCTTTAGATAGTGAGACTTCAAAACTGTGGTTAGAGTGTAATTAAGCTGATTGATAGAAAACGTTGGGTTTGGAAGAAGTAGAAAAAATTCTCCTCCCTAAGGAAGATCTTCTGGTGATATAACACATTAAAATGTCATTTTAGGTAGCTGGGTGAATGCTTATATATGTGCAAATCAATTAGCGTATCTCTTCAGCCTGAGAAGGGCTTGCTGCTAGGAGCACCACTCCTGCTATAGCAGGACTCAGCTCTCCAAAACAACAATGTGCCTTCGCTGCCTTTCCCTAACAAATGCACTTGAATGAGGTCCTCTGGACCTCGAAGTACCTGCAGTACTGACCCCTGCATGTACAAGACCACAAAGACAGTGACATTAACTCCTGTGCATAAAAAGTGCACCAGTGCTTTGACTACTGAGTATTGGAGTCTGTGTCTCTACTAGTACTGGCCCTGATTTAAATAAATGGAGGCAATCTGCCCTTTTCCTCTCCTGGAGGTCTTCAGTGATCCCCCACAACTTAAAAACTAATGTTTTTAATGCCCTGTTCAGACTCAGGAATAGTCTGTATGCATCCTCCTTGCCAAATCTCCCTTGCAGATTTGATTACATAAAGCATCATACATTTCCTGAACTAAACCTGCTCTGCTATCTGGTGCCACTCTAATACCATCCTGAATGGAAATGTAATTTAGTTGTATATTCAGTGACCTCTACATACTGCACACATATCTCTTTGGTGCAAAAAAATCATCTTCCTGTCTGTGAAATGTGCCATGTAAATTCATTGTCTTAAGAGATGGAAAAGGGTGAGTTATAAACCCATCAATTTATATAACCATGCATTCTAACTGGATACAAGGTCTCAGAAAAAAATGCCAAAGGTATTAGTTATTGATACTTGTTGTGGGCCAGGATTTCCAACACTCCCTACTGGGCTTGGTGGAGATATTGCAATAAAATCCATCAAAGCCAGGGTTGGGTTTGGTCATTCCTAATAAGTAGGTATTAGCTCCAGACACACACCAGAGCTGGGGGTTCACCTTTTGGCAGAAAGGTTTTTGCACATTGTCCTGTTTTGTTGTTCTTTGGGCATGGATGTTACAAAGAGACTCCTCTGTTTCAGTCAAACCTACTGTTTGTGTCCCTTCATTCAAATAAATAAATGATTGGGTAAAAAGCAACAGGCAACATCTTGCCCTTGGCTCACCCTGTCTCACATGCTGTTTGCTCACTTGGGCTTTGGAAGGAAGCTGCCTTCTTCAGCATTCCAAAAATGCTGATGGATTTCGCTAGGAGGTCTGCTTGCTATTGCTGGCAACTTGGGCACGCCAAGGCACAGACATCTCCCTGCTGGGAGTGGCAGGGTTTGTTGCCAGGCAGCACCAGGTCCTGGGATAAGCCATGCTCAAAAGTGTGGTGAAGTTCCCATCTGGAAGCCTGAGGCCAGGAACTCTGACCATCATAACAGAGGAATTACCTGCCCACCACCAATGCATTGTTGTGAGGTTCCTCTCTTCTCTGTTGGTCAGCTGCTCAGCTTTTGTAAATTTGGGCCATTTTTGCTTCTCTTCAAATTGAGTTTCAGACAAAAGTTGCACTCAAAAACATTCCATACTTCTTCTCCTGGAGCACCAACAAAAACAGCACATTCTCAACAAGCTGACTAAGGAACTTCTCCCAAGGTGATGGGGGTATTTCCAATGGGACAGAAGTTCAGCTTGTCCTGCATACCCACTTCAGCTATAACATATGCAACACCGAGGTCACTGTTAGAGGGGTAGAAATGCTTTGTACAAGGGCAGCTATACCATGTTCACCACACTGTGCCACTGTTTCTGTTTCAGCTTCTGCTTCCAAAGTAATTCATAAAGCTTCACTGAGCTATAACAGGCAACCTCATATATGAAGATATTTATGTGCAGGTTTAAGACTAGGTCCCATTTTCAAAACTGATTTATGCAGGTTTTGTCTGTATTCTATTTTCTTCTAACAGGCCTTAAACACAGAAAAGATGCCATCAAGTACTTGTAATCCAAAGCACACATCTCTAAAATGTTCCATTTTTCTGTGACTATCAACAATGTGAAACTAGAAATTCTCAGAATTTTTTAAGTTGAATATTTGTCATCAAAAACAGCCTGAGTTTTCATGTTTCTGGTTAACAGATCATTTTAAAATATCTCTACACACTGAACAGGATAAGTCTGTGCTCTGCCTAGCTCAGTGGGGTGGGCTCTGTGCAATCAATCCAGAAAGGCACAGGCTGCAAAAAGCAGACCAAAGTGAGGGTAGAGACAGGAATAAAAAATAAAGACAAATGGGGTGCCCACCAAGAGAGGCAAAGAGGCATAACTGCACCAAGCTAAGCTATTACACGCTGGAATTGGCCGATTCTGCACACAGTGCAGTGCCTCTGCTTTTTTCAGTTTGATGCTGAATTCACTGTGACAGAATAAACTCAGATCAGCCCAAACCATATTTACAAATCAGCTTTTCTCCTCACAGCCCAGCTTGGTGGGCACCCCAATGCTGGTAGCTCCAGCCTCCCCTGTCTTTCTCCCCCTCAGCTGGGCTGCTTTGCAGAGCAGGCAGGCAGACAGACAGCTGCGCCTCAGGGAGAAGCGCCGTCAGGATAAATATTTGAGCAGGGCAGCTAATCCTGCATGTCAGGAGACATGTGAATGTCCACTGAGGCTTGTACAGCTCTCAAAGGGCTTCCATTGTTAGTTATAGGAGGAAATAGTAAAGCAGCTTCCCAAACTCCTGAACTATTTACTTATGTAGCTTGTGTGGCAGTTAAAAACATTCCTGATGGAAATGAAAATAAGGTCCTAGCCAATGTCCTACCCAAACCTTCCTTGAGGGTAAGGCATGGGAGAGACACAAAAAAAGAGTTGTATTTTTTCCCAAGCCACCAGGAGGGGATTTTTTTAAATTTTATTTTATTCTCAGTACAAACTTTATTAACCTTTTAAAAAAAGTGCCACATAAATACTGGTGCATTTCCATTGCTATCTCCGGATTTATTTTGGCACCAAAAGACAAACGCATTTCTTTGGTCTACAGGAAAAGTATATGATGCTCTCTACAGACCCAGAGACACACATAAATTGTAGAGCACTGGCCCATTTTTCATGCCAAGTGTCTCAGGAATTGAAACAGCTCAGAGAGGAGAAGGAAGGCTGTGCCTGCTCCTCTCCTTCCTGCTGGTGGCATCATCTCCACTTCCTTCTCCTCATGAATGAAGAAGGTCACCACCACATCCCTCCTCCTGCATACAAGGAAGCTGCATCAAGTTTCAGGGCTGAAAGGATTTATTTCTTCATTAGATGGGCACATTAAAAATAGTAGAAGCTGGGGAACTAGTGGTGGAAAATCCAAAGAGCAAACCCTGGGTGGACAACAGCAGGTCTGGCCAAGGTCCAGGGTTCACAAAGATGGTTTCAGCCCGTGTTCAGATGCTTGAATGGGAATATTTCGGAAAGGGCATAAGAGAGCTCTTGTCCCTGCCCCCACTCCTCAGGCTATGTCTCTCAGGGTCTACAAAGCAATGAACTATCCAAGAGGAAAAAACCCCATACCTCTTTATGACAAGGGTATGCAAATAGTGTGAAATTTCTTTAATTTTCTGCATAAGAATATCACCTCAGCATATTTGTATGAAAGTGCAAAACCTATGGGAAACTCAGTTTAAACATTCACACTTGGCTTCTTTTCATTTTCCTTTAGAGAAAAAGCATCAAAATCTACAAACCTCAAGTCAAAACCCCATATCAACTCAAAATCTTCAGAGGGATTGCAAGCTTGCTCAGCTTGCAGGAAAATGCACCTGAGTTGTGTTGAGTTGACCCTCTCAACAATTCAGTTATCCTTCCTCTTGCATGCCTACTGCAGAATTCCCTGTAAATCATCCCTGTAAATCAGAGGGAAAGCAAACAAACACCTCTGTTGCACAACTATGTTCATTTATTTTATTCCAATGCTTCAGTCCAAATGACATGTTCACCATCACCTCCAGGATGAAAGATAAGAAATGGCAGGAAGAAGTCAGCAGATTACATTTGCCATGTGGGTAGAAGGGGAAGGACAGGGAAAAAAAAATAATAAAGGAAGGGGTTAAGGCAGAAGTCTCCTGGTGAATGATTGCACCTGAATCAGGCGTCTCTAATCCAGAACAGCCCACAGGACAGTTCAAACAAGTGAATAATGTGCCTGGGATCCAAGGTTTTCAGTACTGTTTTGCCTAAAGGTTTATTTCATTTGTATTTCCTATAAATGAGTCATGACCTATTGAGAGCTACAAAACTCTGCATATTTATTCTGCAGAAGTTGCACCTCAGAGATGTCACCTTATGGTTTTTTGCCTCATTAAAATTCTAGCTCCCCATGTGGGGGGAGACATGGTGCTAACTCCAAGGGGGACAATGCAGTGGTGGAAAGCAATACCAGGGAAATCTAAACAACAGAGAGAAACAGACGGTTTAGTGCTGCTGTTGCCAGATCATTAATGAGATTGGTGTCCCCTCCTCATTGCTCTGGTCTCCTGCCTAGGAGACCTCAGCTAGGGCTGAGGGGTGCAGGCATTGCCCCTAATACCTCATCCTGCCTTTCCTGCTATCCAGTTACGAGAGGAAGGATACCCTGGAGTACCTGGGCAGACACCCAGGAGGCTTCTGAATAAACCAGGCATGGCTCTGCACTGCAAAGCAAATTAGGAAAAAGGAAGAAAACCTTTCCAATGTAATTTAAAGCAAGTAAGATATTAGAGTTTCCTTTTATATATTCTCAATAATGCATCTATCCCTCCATCCCTTGCCTTTTTAAATCTCTTTCAGACCACCTTAAATTCACTGGAAAAATGCTCAGTCTTGCATTAGGTACAGCCCTGCCATCTGTCAGATTTTTTTTAAAATTAAACGCTTGTTTAATATCAGGGGGAAAAAATTGCAGCAGTGGCTTGGTTTTTTATTTCAGTCAAATACATGTTTGCTCTCCTAAATGAGTTCAGAAACTAACAGCAACCCTGACATTTCCTGGGGAATCCAGTTCATCTGGGACCCCATCCAGACATCCCAAGGTTGGACTCCTGCCTCAGAGCCTGTCTAGCCAAAACTGTAAACCAGCTTCAGTGATGGCTACATCCTGCTTCTGTGGGCATCTTCATGCATGGAAAGGAAAAGGTTCATTTTAAGGGGAAAAAGTTGGGGTTTTTTCTCATAAGACTAACAGGCCATGTATATTTATCTACTCTCCAGAGAGACTCTCTGAGGGAAGACTACCAAGATACCAAAAGGCTCTTTAACCAAAGAGGGATAAGAAGATACAATAATGGGAACCTCAAGCCAGAAAAATTCTTGTAGTTAACAAAATGAACTATAACACACTATATGGAGGGATGTGGCAGTTCTCTGCCTTTTTTTTGGGTGAGATTCCCCTAGGTGTCCTCCAATGGGAACAGATACATGTCAACTAGGAACCCTTTCTGTTTCTGGAGAACCACAGGTACTTTCATGGTGCGGTTCATTTCTTCAAATGGACACTTCATCTTCAGGCTGAAATGAATTGTATCTGTTTGAATATCTCTGTACCTTTATGTCTTTGGTGACCATCCTGGTATATTGGGGTGACATCTGATGAGACAAGGGTGCATTTTCTGTCTAGGCATCTCTCTGGCACAACTACTTGAATGAAATAGGTAATTGTTCCCAAAGCTTAGATGGCCAGGTACAGTGTAAAACTTGATGCACAGACATGCTCAGATGACCCCACAGTCACTTCTGGTCTTCTCTCTGATTTTCTGGGGCTGGGACCACAGCAGAGCCATAGGCATGGCATAGGCAGCCTATGATCCAGATGACTTTGAAAAGTGCTTTTGGTTCCCTGCATGATATGAGGGGCAATGAGAGGAGATGCCCCTTTTGCAGTGCCCAGGGTGAAATCACAGGAGAAATCAGCCACCAGCAAGCACTGGCTTGGCAGCTCTGCAACTAGGAACCCTTTCTACCAGCTTCTTCCTTTCAATATGAAGAGGACTTCAACAAAAAAATTAGAGACTCACTAGGAAACCCCTGAGCATGGAGGATTCATTCATTGTCATCGTTCTGATTCAAGCCTCTGAAGATGTTGAATATGCTCACGTTACTAATTCACTCTGAACAGAAGAAATGAGAACTCTGGTTTTTGCTTCCATATACCTAAGCTACATTCAACAGAAAAAAAGCCCCAAGTGGTTTTTGTTGAGAGATCCAGGTAAGGTTAGATAAACTGGCAACTGGATTCTTTTTCTTATGAAACTGTGAAAGGTGGTATTTAGAAACAGCTTATTTGAGATGCTGTTGCAACTTCTGACAATGGCAGATGTTCCCTGAAGTACGCTGTTTGGAAGTAGGATATTTAGAATAGTATTCTGTTCTAAATATCCTATCTTAAATGAAGTGTGCTGTATTCGTGGTGGGGAGCTTGCATCTTCCTCCAATAGTCTTGTCCAGTTTCACATAGTAACTCTTGCTGCTGTGTCAAAACACAGGCAAATTTCCTCTCTGAAAGCCAGTGGGCAGATAAAGGAAACAACTGCAAATAATGCTGTAAGGTTTCTATACTGATGCAGGAACAACAGGAAAAAGCTCATATCTAATCTGCACTTGTGAGGTTTTCCCATCCTCCAGAAGTTCTTCCCCGCAATGGACTCAGACTTACTCAAAACCTTTCAGGGAACTTAGTCCTGCCCTGGCTGAAGCTGGATCCTGACAAAAACAACAGAGAACCAAAATTGCTTCCCTGAGTCATGCATCTGATACAAGGCAAGGTCGCAGCGTGCTGGGAGACAGCCCGGGGTGCACACGCATGGATGAGCAACACTGCCTGACACCCAGCCCGTGTTGTGACAGCAGCGAGAAGGTGACATTAAGTGAACTGCACAACACCAGCTCCAGACCTCTGCCACAGGCAAATGCGCTCTCACAGACATAGCCCAGAGGATGTAATTGCAGTGGTACAGAAGGATAAAACTCAGCTGTCAATTAAAATCTCAGCAAAGTCTCACTTAGCATCCACGTTGCTCATACACATGTGTGGGCAGCCTGAACTTCACCCAGACAGAGAGGAGGCTGGAGGGGAGGGCAAACTGAACACCAGTTCAGGCACCATCTAAATTAAGAAGTTCATGTATGGATTGTAACACCTCAGCTCCATGCACAGCATACATAGTCTTCAGGCATCTTCAAAGCAATGAACCAAGCTCAATTTTTCCTCAGTGATGCTGGACCTCCAGCTGCTCATACTTTCCCAGACACAGTCAGGACTCAGCATGGGTCTGGCAGTAGTTAGGGCAGAGACTGATCCAGTTTTGGGGGGAAGTGAATTTACCAGTACAGATATGAGCAGTGCTGTGCCTGCAGCCCTCAGGGTCTGGTAATGATCTCTGCTTTGTTTTATTATAGTGGAGAGACAGCCTCTGGGTCTAAAATGTACCTGGTCATTTAACCATGTACCTTCTGCTAACAGGACCCAGAGTGCAGCTGCCTATTATGCATTAAACCAGGAAATTACTATCATTAAAAATAACTTTATTCAATCAGTTTTATAGTCATCTGGCAGTTGCCAACTTTTGTCTTCAACTGCATACTGAGACTGTGTCTACATGACTGTCAGCCCTTTGTAGGTCTCTTGAAAATACCAAGTACACCTATGAAATATCTAGCTGGGGTCCTGCAAACAGAGTTGCCATGGCAGCATGGAAATCCGGCCCAGCAGAATATCTTTGCTTGCCTTTCCAAAGGTGACAAACCATTCAGAGCATCCAATGGATACTTCTTTAAAACAAACTGTGCTTAAAGAAAACCTGGCTTGTCCCTCTTTCTTAAAACATCAACCTGAGGCCTAAAATCAGTAGTCACATAAGAAAAGGGGGTGGCCAGTGTCAAGAGAGTCCTGATAGGATCAGAAGCTCGTGTAAGGCTTTTGTGAAATCAGAGCAAATCCTCAGCAATGAGAAGACTGATGTGTTGCTGCTGGCGGCTGAAGCAGCCCTCAGCACAGCAGTGCCTCAGTTCTCCCTTTGCCTTTTGTAAGTGTCTGTCACAGTAGCAGTTACTGCTATTGATTTCCAATAGCAGTAACTATCTGCCTTTATTCTCCTTCCTCCTGTTCCTTCTGACAGGATAAATTACTGCACTCAGAAAGTAAACAGCTTTTGCAGTTCTCCTGAATATCAGTGCTGCTATAAAATGTTTAGAAAAAATGCACACAATGCAGAAAATAATACTGAACACCAGTTGTTAGTATTTTCATCATGCCATAGGGGTGCCTAATATTTAACTGGTATTACAAGCTGAGAGTACCTTCCCTCCAGGACCCAGGCCTTGCTCTTCAAAGACTTCAGGATGTGCTTTCATCTGACCAGTGCAGTTGCACAGAGGGACTATTTGATGTTCATAAAGGTTTGTGCCTAAGTATTTCCAGGGCTGGAGCCTGACCTGATGAGCACAGAAAATTGGAGAAAATTACGAGAAGTAGCAGATCAGTTCAATGTTGTTTGGACAAAATCAAAGCTGAGGCACCCAGTAGTGCCAAAAGCCATTTAGGACCAGTAACTTCTGTCCCTTTGAGAGAAATCCAGGAGTTCTTCTTAAATGCTCAGACTAATTGAGTCCCATCAAGGCCTGAGGCATACAAGCATCCTCAGTGCCATCAAGTTGCTCACATTATGTGTCCAGCTGTACAATGATGAATACAGGGAGGTAACAAAGGAAATCCCTCTTGATTTATGCCCTGTCACTTGACCTATAATTTAAAATCTCTGAGATCCCTTCATCTTTATATTTAACCTTTTTATTTAACCTCACCCAACACAGCTTTATTTTGAGCCACATAGCTTCAGAACTGAGTGCAGAAGCTTCCTGTTGATGTACAGCATTTCTGACTGGAGACTGTCCACTCTGTGTAAACAAGACTTCTCCTGTGTAAACAAGTCCAATGCATATCTCCAGCCTGTGTGAATCTAAAGTTCAACCTCTTGACTATCTTGCTCCTTTTAAATAATGGCACTTTAAGTCTTCTCTGACTGTTCCCCAGACATTTATTTGTAGGTTATAAGGAGCTCCCACAGCCATCTTCTCTTGTGCAGACTACAGGACTTGTATCTTCTTCTATATTTGCCTTCTCCTTTTCTCCATCAGCCTTTTTATCTTCTTTTTGTACTTTGTCTCACACCCAATCTCTGATGGAGCTTCTGCTAGTGTGAGTTCCAGGGAACAACATTGTGCAGGGTGAGGGGTTCCCTGTGGTCCAGGCTCCCTCAGCCACCAATTCTCACAAATGACTCCTTGTTCCCAGCATGGACATCAGCAGCACAACAAAATAAGGGAATAGAAACATATCTGGGTCATATCTTCTTTGTTTGGGTTTTTATTACCCCTCCTTTTACTTAGGACACGTCAGTAATTTAGCAGCCCTCTAGTGAAATGTTCATGTTGACAGCCAGGGTCAGAGCAACATGTTTTGGAAAAAACATAACACAACAAAAGCTTACACAAGTTTTCTACAAACTCAACTGCCACTCCCAGCCAAGACTAGCTGCTACCCAGCAGCCCAAAGCAGAAGTACCCCATGGGATGGCCTGAGTGTCTCTGTCCCCATCACCAACCCCTGCCACCCTCAGAATAGGCTGGCCTTGGCCAGAGACAGTACTTGCAAAGGAGCTGGTCACTGCTTCACGGGTTGGGGTTTTTCAGACTTCCTGTTGATTAGGTAAGCCAGTCTTTCTTGACATTGGAGGAGGAATTGCAGGGTTAATAAAAGAAAAGAAGGAGAAGCAATGAACCAGCCCAACGTGGGTACCTGCATGCCCAGCAGCCGCAAAGGAGGCTGTTCAGTGGTGTCTCTCCAGTGGCCGTGGCCACCTGGAGATCAGGGCTTTGACTTGACTGCCAGTTTCACTGTTTCCTGGTTTTCCCAGGCTCTTGTAGACAGCTGCCTTGGTGAGGCTGACAGGAGACTAAAAACCTTTGTTCCTGAGGCTGTCTGTTTTGTCTAAGTGTGGGTGGCAACACAGTTTCACAATCATTATTCTCCTTTACAGAGAAATTTGAGAGTTTGGACTGAATTTTGTTGTGGGGAAATATTGAATGTTTCACAGACCCCTTTGTGTCCTGCCAAGGTCTTATACATAGAAGAAATCCTTATTTCTGCAGAAATTAGAATATCTGGTGGGAGATAGGAGAGAGTAATTGCCCCACATCTAGCAGCAAGTCCAGCAGATCCTACATTTCTCTCCACTTGGGTTATTAATGCCATTTTAGAAATGTCAAGCAGAGCACTGTGGAGAAGCTTATATCCTGATAATCAGGAAAAAACTCACAGAAAATGTGAAAGTGGCTTTGCTGTGATATTCCTGGATGGCTACAGCTCCAAGAAGCAGCCACTGAAGATTTCTTTTTATAGCAACAACAGCTCTAGTATCACCTAATGGGGACTGAGAATTTGGGTCATAAGCTGGAGCTTTTGCAAAGGGACTTTTCCAAACGTGGCTCTGCTCTGTGCAGTGCTGCACTCTGAGCATCGGCAGGTGGAAGAGAAAAAGGCAGCGCTGGGGCCCCAGGTGAACACTGCCCTTCCCACCTTCCCTCTTTGAAGCACGGTGTCTCAGTAGCCAAAACTCCAAGAGGAACAATTTTTCCATGGCACCAGAAGGCATCACACAGGGAGTATTAACTCCGCTCGGCCAGGAAGGTTGGCAGCAGGATTTGCAGGGACAGCACTGCTTGCCTCGCCTAATGAGGAAGGACAGGGCGGCTGACACGGAGCTCCTGTTCTCCCTGCAGCGCAGGAAACCTTGTTTGGAACACTTTATTCCTGGGAAAAAGCTGTCTGGCTGCTGCCTGAGCAACTGCAGGTTCACACTGTGAATGACAGAGGGTGGGAATGTGCTTTTTGCCCGGGTGATGGTGGGAGTGTGCCAGCTCACGGGCTATCACTACCGAGCAATGGGCTGCCCTTCCTCTGCCCACCTCCAGGCAGCAGACAGCGATGTGTTAATTTGGCTAAGAATAGAAATAAATTTAATTTAAACACAGCTGTGATGCGCCACGGAAGCTACAGAGGAGTCTCTACAGTGACCATCGCTGGGGTTTCAAAATAAAAAGGTTCTGAGACTTAGAAGATATTTTGTGATACAACACTCCTGGTTATCCCTTTTGGAGGAGGGTCCTCTGTCCTCCCTGCTCCCAACAGCGGCACAGAAAAGGCTCGGGTTTTGCAGCAATGGCTGCATTTTGGGAATCACATCAAACAGCACAATGTTGCGGAAAAAAATACAAAGTAAAAAAACCAAATTTCCTTCATCTGAAAAATTATGCAAATTTCATTCAATTGCACGCTGGGCCAAGGCATGACCCCTGATCGAAATGAAGGGGCAGCTAGGTTAAATATCCCAACCCACCTTTTCATCTGGGGTTGCAGGACACCAGCTCTCTGCCACAAAAGAACAACAAAACTCCACAATTTGCCTGGAAAAACTACAGATTTGGCCCCAGGGCCATAATTCCTTGGAGCATCAACTGAGTATCCATAACTGTCCCCAGCACAAGGAGTGGTGCCATGTTGACACACAGGGGAGAAAGAGCTCATCCCCCCAAATGTGAACTGATACTCCTAAATTAACACACTCAACAACCATGCCACAAACCTCAAAACTCATAAAGTTGTTTTGAAAAGCACATGATTTTTAAAAATGGACATATTTTTTTATTTTTCTGTTTACTCAGTCTCTAGATTTCTGGTCCCTGAGGTTAGTTATGCAGCCAAAGGGCTACAAACTTTTTCCAAAACTGAAAGCCGAGTTTGCCAAGGAATTGTTTAGTCACAGAAACCGAGACTGTAAGGAAAAAACACCAAAAATCACAAGACTGCTGATAATTTTCTGGACTTGTCATCACACATGATTTGTCATGTAAGCTTGAGGAGAATGATGGTTTCAAAATCCTCTGAAATGCTTTCTGGTTTTATGGAAACTCTTGAAGAACTAAATACTGAATTTTATTTTTAACTTTTTCTTTTATTTTTCCTTTTTTCGTTTGTGTGGTTTTTTTGGGGGGGATGGTGTTTGTTTATTTGTTTGTTTGGTGGTGGTTTTTTTGTTTTGTTTTTGGGAGGGGCTTTTTTCGTGTGAGGGGTTTTTTTCCACTAGTGTAGTACCTGAAGTACTTAGAGTGTTTTACATTTAATATTTCAGAATCTATGTAAGGGAGCATTCAGAAAGAAGCAGTTTTCTGTCCATCCAGCTGGATTCAGCTGGGAAGCTTTCACTCCTCTCTTCAGTATATTCCCTAGTTCAGATTTTCTAATAACAGAAGAGAGAAGTAAATAATAAATAGACTTTTTTATTGGACAGATAGAGATGGAAATAAATGCCTAGTACATGAAAATTGAGTTTGTAAAATAGATAGAAAGAATTTTGTCAAATTTTCTAATTTGTAATCCCACACAGAGTTCTGTTAACCTGCCAGTGCATTAACAGTTACTTTAATAAAAAATAGGAAGCAGCAAAACATTTTATTACTTTGTCTTTCATCTGTTTGTACTGTCAGTAAGATAGCAGAGAGGAGTAGCTAGCTACCAGAATAAAACAACCTCTTTTCCTAAGTCTGATCATGTACAAATACATGGTACCAGGCACTAAGTGACCCCACAGAGGGATTTGTACAGCTGTGGAGTTTCTGTGTCTGCCACCACAAGACCTTTAATGCTGGGGTGTGCTAAGAGAAAGGCAAAAGGCTCAATGATCCCAATGCCTTTATGTGTCCTGAAACTTCTGCCTGCAACCAGTGCCACTGCCCTGTAACCTCAATAAAGCCACCTCCTGCTTACTCCCAAGCTTAGTAAATAAACTTCCTGCATAATTTGCTAAAGTAGAGACAAACACACTTTTCAGAAACATGACTATGAAAGCTGCAGTCCCTCTTCCCCTCATCCCATGTGTGTAAAGACACTCGATTAATGTGCCTAGCCTTAGCACTAAAATGGAATTCTGATTTTATCACAACATACTAGCTTGACAATCTCTCACTAAAAGAATTAAAAGCTCCATAATACCTTCCTTCCAATCTCGCATGCCACTTCCTCAAGGTTAAATAGCTCACACTGCACTGCTGTCTCCACTACTTGCATGTAATTATATTTTCTGTGTAAGTTTGCATGTGTGCTCCTCATCTCACAGCAATCCATACAGACATACTCAGGTGGCATACTCTTTTGCCAGCCTTTGGAAATTGTCTGTTTTCTGTGAGATTAAGTTCTTACCTCCTAATTAAAAGAATTGCTCAAATTTGGCAAAATTAATTGAATATACTATTAGCTAATTTATTTTTAGTTACACCTAAGGGAAAATCCATTTATAGATGACAAAGTTCTACAGTGGCTCTCCATCTTCTCTTTTCCCCTCAAGAAACTATTTCTGATGAGCCAAATCCTCCTAACATTTCCTACCTCCAATACACCACTACCACTGCAGGCTGACTGGAGAGCTATATATGACCACACCACAAACCAGGGTGACCCCAAGGACCTGAAGTCTG
>VXBI01010137.1:2913672-2959394 GCA_013397375.1 Toxostoma redivivum | reverse complement strand
AGGCAGGCAGGAAGGAAGGAAGGAAGGAAGGAAGGAAGGAAGGAAGGAAGGAAGGAAGGAAGGAAGGAAGGAAGGAAGGCTCAGTGTCACAGTTTTCATGCACAGGTTAAGATGAGCTGTTAGCAGTAAAAGGTGTGTTTCCAAAGGAGGCTAACTAACCACACTAGAAACAGAAGATTTCTGTATGCATATATATGCACAAAACCACTATGGATGTGTTGCACAGTATAGCTAAACTGTTAGTAGCTATTATTCAGGTGAACAAAGAGGAGAAAGAAAAGAAAAAAAAGGAAAAGAAAACAGTGAAAAGAAAAATCAGATTGCTCTCCCAAATGCACAGAATAATTACACCAGCTGTTTGCTGTGTGCCCCTCTACAGTCTCAATGACAACGTCACTGCCTTTCCAGAGGCAAAAAATGCCAATGACTATCAGGAGGATTGTTGCCATTCTGCTGCAAGAAGTTTCTCTGTCCAGACGGAAAATGTTGTATTTGGTAGTCTGCATGAAAACTGGATGCTGCTGCTTTTATCTGGCCATCCTCAGCACACAGTCTTCAGACCACATTTGCATTTCCTTCACTGTAGGGCAAACCAAACCCTCCCACCACTTCAGCATGATTTCAAGTGACCTCAGGACTCCATAAACCCCTCAGGGCTGGTGAGAGCAGCCCAGTTCCCCCAACGGTGGCACCAGCATCCACCTCTGCCTGCAGCCGGTCCTTGTTGCTGAGGCTTCCTGCTGAGCAGGAAACCAGAGTCTGTCCCCAAGGAATGTCACCATCTGCCCTTGACACCCCTGCGAGGAGGGATTTTAGCCTAGGGTAGCTCTTGACACTGCTCTTCACCAGGCCATGCTCTTCTCAAGAGACAGCAGTGGTGCTGGGTGTCCATCACCTGGGTGCAGGTACCTGTGGTGTCAGCAGCCAAATCTCCCATGCCAGACAGAAAGAGGGTTTGGGGGTTGTGCTTCAGTGGAAATGGCCCCGCAAAGCACTGTAGGGTGAGGTCTATTGCCTTTTGAAGGGTCACCTGCAGCTCTGGATCAGCGCAGGCTGTTGCAGGCACAGCCTTTGCCAACCAGCTCCCCACGGCCAGCTCCCAGCTGAGTGCACCAGCCACTGCTCCGAGGCCTGGAGACAAAATTCCTCAAGGACTTAGTGATGCTTTCAGCAACATTGCACAACTGCTGAATGCCTGGCTCTGGGGAGAGATGGTGTGCAGCTAAATGCTCTGCTGGTGCCTGCAGGGCAGTGGTGACCCACTGGAGCTGCTGCTGAACCATTTCCTCTGACCCTACTGTAGGGTTTTATCTTCGTGTACCACTGCAGTGGCCAACAGATCTTGCCTGCTGGAATTTAGCTCTTCCACTGGGAAGGCTTGGGGTTGTAATTTGTCAGACCAGATGCAGCTGTCTGTAGGGTTTTTTTTGGGTTTTTTGCAGGTCTTCAATTGCAAACAAGGCAGATGTCTGTTCCAAATAAACATCTAAAGATATCCATCTTTCGTTTGTCCTTAGTGGATGAAAAATATACTTTGGGTGCAATTTTTCTTCTAAGAAAGAGGGGTGTAAGCAAGCCAAACACTCATATGCAAGAAGCATCTACCCCTGCCCTTCAGCTGGAAGAGGCACAATGGGCACCCAGGGCAGCAGTGTGTACCAGCAGTGTGTGGTCCCATGCAAGCAGCAGAGGTGTTCTCCAGTACCCCTCCTGGCTTCCAGGGAACCCCACCTTGGACCTGCACAGAGATCTGTTTTCAACACCAGCAGCTTTTCCTCCTGTGAGCACCCTCACAAAGCACAGAGAATCCTGACTGTAGAAACAAAAATGTGTATTTTTGTTATAAACTCGGTGGATATAGCAACTGCATGCATCACCTTTTTATGCACATGTCTCTCCTGGCAGTTCTTCATCAAGTACAATGTCTGCCTGGGTGAGATGCTGTCGCTTCTCTACTACAAAGGGATGCATCTCTCACCATCTGAGCTCTCATTTTCCTTGTATGCCCAGAAGATCTCGCCTAGCATGGAGAATAGCCAGACATCTGTGCTGTGTGCAGGGTAACAAGTGTCCTCTGTTTTCTCCCATAAGAATGATAAGGCTTTCACTGGATGTACTCAGAAAGAACAGACCTCTAGCTCTGCTATCAGATGTTCTCCCTTATGGAAAATGCAAGCCCCGGGAAATAGTTACGGCTCTACATCATTTCAGACAGGGCTTGGCCCCAGCCAGATTTTCAAAGCCCTGTTAAAAATAGATTTTCACTCCCCAATTTCATTTTCTATCCAATTTTCTCTCAGTGCTGCACCACACCCACGTTATTTCTCCTTAAACTGAAATGCTTCCCACCACTGTTTCCTTTCAACAGCCCTCACCAGGCTTGTCATTTACTGCACATCTGCATTTTGCAAGCCACAGCCAGCAACCAAAAGGACCTAGCCTTTCATGCTTTGCTTTGCACCAGAGGGAGAGAGAGCAACATGTTGAAAGGAGGCACCAGCAGCTGACAAGGCAACCCAAAATGGGATGGGTGAGAGGCTGAAGGAGCAGAGTGGGAATGCTCTGGTGGCTCTACAGTACTTAAGCATGGAAGACACTGGAGTAGTCTGACACATGAAGGTTATTTAGGGCTAAGAGCCTTCTTAAAGTAAATGTTCCTCTGCAGTCACCAAAGAGAGAGAGCAAGGATCATAGTCAAGTCAGTATTGCAGTTTGGAGAAGAGCCTTAAAATACAGTGTGAGCTAGATAAGCTGCAGAAATAGAGTGCAACGAAACTGAGATTTAAGAAGACAGATGTGAAATGCTTCCTATCTAAGGGAAACATCAGTTGCATAAACACAGAAAGTAGGGATGTTGCTTTTGCCTAAGACAAGAGTGGATCCTGAGTCATACAGGAGCACTGCATGTGCATCCCAAGCAGGAACATTGCCCACACATAAAACTAGCAGGGGCTTTCCCCAAGGTAGACTGCCACAGGTAAGTCTTGGTGTGAGCACAGCATTTATCTGTGGGGCATCCTTCTGTCACAACTGACAAAATGTTGGAGGAAATCCTGAGAGAGAAATTAAAAAAGGAAATTTGAAATAATCTGACAATTGAAGAAAATGAAACTAAATATGTTCAAAAGAGGTAGCAAGATACCCAAAGAAATCAGTGAGATGTAGAACATTATTTCTACAATTGCACAGACAACACCCCCATCCATTTATTGAGAACAAAATAACAAGCAGAGCACAAACTGAGAAAGCAAAGATGAAATTACATGTACTTTTAAGAAACCATGCAGAAATTCTGCAATTGATGGAAATAGATGGGACATGCTGTGTAGTCCAAGCAGGCCTGTGTTCCTGGCTGCAGCTACTGTGGGCACACCATGGTTTCATGCAGCAGCACAGCCTTGACAGCTCGTGCAGCTGCAGGGTGCTGCTACACCAGCTTGTGCTTACTAGGCACCCTCCTCCTCCCACCCACAGGAGCCTTGCCCCATTGCCCCTCTGATAACACTTCCCACACTTCCTTCAGTGTAATTATCTTAATGAGCATTTTCAACACAGGTATCCTTAGAGGGATTTTCTTGCTTAGAACTATAGGCACTTTAAAATGTTACTCATCTTGCTCATAGAAGCTTTATTTTTGCCTTTGTTTATATTACAGGTAATCTCTTGAAAATCATGTACGTTTCTTTTGTGTGGATATCCAAAGTAATACATCAGACAGCACAGAGAGGTGCAGAGGGACCTTCCCACAATATGACACTTCAGGGGGTCCTCCTGTCCTCTGCTGTAGCCGGACACTGCCTCCTGCAGAAATGGTGAGTTGTTTTGACGTGCTGAGGAGAAATTGGTAACCCTTTTCCTAACTTCAAGGCTTCATTTTTTTCCTAAATTGTGTACTGTGGATGTTCTGAAAGATTTAGTTTGTTCTTCAGGGGGAGGGCTATGCTATGCAGTAGCCTCCTCCCACAGCTCTCTTCTACCGAGGCTGGGGAGCAGGAAGCCCCTTGGAACTCCCCAGTGCTCCCCAAAGCCACTGGGCTTGCATGGCAGAAGCAGATGGGTTCATTCACTGGAGCAAGAGATCTGCAGGGAAGCATCTCATGGGCTCAGTGAGCCAGGACACAGGACTAAATTGTTTATGGCTTCGGCTGCCAAATTTTATGTCTGCTTCTCTGTAGTGAGGGTCACGGTGCTCTTGTCTTTCATCAGGCACTTTGCTGTTTAGTTTAGCCAGCACCCTCTGTATTAGAAACCCCTGGGCACATGTACAGGGCTAGGCTGTCTCACTTGGAGGCAGGGGACACCGTGGCAAGGCATGGCTGATGTCTATCAGATTTTATATATCTGGCTACACCAATGCACAAAAGACCCTTCTTCTCTACAACAATAATGAGAAGACTGCACACACAGTGTGGCAGCAGGAGGTGTCCCAGAATCCCAATATATTCCCTCCAACATCTGCTCAAGAATAGATTTTTCTTTTGCTTTTAATATTTTTTTTCAGTTTGAAAAGAAGAAAACAAGCAAAACCACAGGGTACAGTAAACTGCTCAGAAGGCCAATGATCTGAAGTTGTAGAAATCACCACAGTGCTGTGTTAGGACACTGGGTATTCAAAATGTTCGACAACAAAAGGACGGCTTGCATTCAAAGGTGACATTCAAAGCATAATAAAGCAGTATGTAATGAGGTACACAGTTCATATCAAAGGTCCCCTTATTAAAGAGCTGCTGAGTGTGCTATGCAAAAGGATTTAAAATAGACATTTCTGGTTAAGCGAGGTCTCATTTCTAACATGTCTTCCTTTTTGACTGCTCCTGCAGTCAGGGAGGTCATATCATAAGGCTAAATTTGTGACGACATAGCTGTTTCCATGGCAGCAAACTATTGTCATAAACAGTGAGCTTTATGATTTCACAGCTGGATTAAGAAAAAAAGAGAATCAGGCTGGAAAGGGAGGAAGTTTTTTATTCCAATGAGAGTTTGGGGAATACAGAAGACTGCAGGCAAAGAAAATTGCTTTTTGCTTAAATGTTCTTTTTTAAGTTTACCCCAGTGTGAAAGACCTTTTTAAGGGATATAATTTGGGTAACGATCCCTCTCCTATTTAAATGCTCACAAGGCTAATGAGCAAGCTTGTCTATTTTTGGAGCACTTCTGCAGTAAGGCTGAATGTTTTGCAGTAGGAAGCCAACAGTATTAAAATATGTTTTCCTCACTATCCTGAAAGCTCCTGACCTCTTCCTCCATGATTTTCTGTAACTTCACCATCTAGAAAGCAATGTACAGGTGAGGTTAGGTTGTTTATGATGGTAAATAAACCCCATCAGCCACCCTTCACCTCCTCATTACTTGAATTATGGCTTCTTTTTATCAATTATGTTGAAATATCCATGACTACTGAATGGAAATGCCTGTCAAGGTGTACAGGCATGGTGATTATGACCTTAAATTAAATTAGTATTGATAATTATCTATAGCCCTTTAATATGAAAATGCAGTCAAAGAGTCAAGGCCAGAAGCGGTCTGTGATGCCAGACCACCAGAAGGTGAAATATATCATCACACATTGGATGACAGAACTCATTTTGCCAGGGACAAATCCCAGGACAGCTTTGCGGGCATGAAAATCCATTCCTGCATCCCTAGCCTCATATCCCAGCCCCTCTATGGGCAAGAGTGAGAGATCCCTGGTGCCCATCACTTGGCATGGGCACGCTCCTCTCCAAGCAGCATCCAGTTCTGCCTCCAGGGGAAATAAAGCTGGGGTGTCTGCAGGTCTCTCCAGGGAGAGGGGTAAAAGGCTGAGTTCTCTGACAGCCCTCAGTGGTCTCTGGAGGGATATCTGCCAGGTAACTGGCTTGTGTGAGAGGGCTCCCTTCAGGCAGCTACAGTGGAACAGGGCAACCTCCATCCCACTGTCTGGGAAGAAGCAGCATCACAGGATGAAACACACAGTATTCCTATAGGAATATAGGAAGTGGTGAAACATCCTGCATTGGCCTCCATCAAAGACAGAGCTCAAAGCTAGAGGAAGATTATTGCTGTGTGTCCTAGTGATTCCCCTGGAATTTCTGCAGCAGAAACAAATTAAACGTAATTCATCTTACAAATAATTAGCACATTTCATTTCAAGAAATCCCAGCTGGCTTTACCTACTAGGCACTAGATTAGTGTGTCCTGCCCTAAAATGCATCTGACATTTAGCTTTCTAACAAAGAAAATTCATGTGCAGATAATCTACCTTGTCAAAATATGAAATAACAGCACAGGCAGTGTTACAAGCTGCAGAATTTCTGCCAGAGCCACTCCAAAATGAGTGCATGAGAGCATGAAGGCTGGGCAGCCACAGATCAAGCGTGCTGATGTAGCCCGACTTTATTGACTATTAAAGTCCCAAGGGAGTTTTTTTTTATTTTCTTTGAAAGAAATCCAAAATAAACAGAAAGGTCACTTTGTAAGGCTGCTTCCTTCCCATGAGATGGAAAATGGCCTTGCTCTTCAAGCTGGAATTGCTAGGTCTGGATACTGAGAGCTGTACACTAGAGGTCACTGCTATAATAAAGGAAAGAGCTATCTAGCAGCTAAGGCACCCTATTTATTATAAGGTGACTCACAATGAAAAGCAACAGCTATCTGAATTATACTGTATCAAGTGTAAAGAATCCCTGAATAATGCCTATTCAGCTACGGATGAAAACTCAGAGATATTGAGATTTTTGGAGAAAGGGGATAAAGGCACATATAGGGCCCTTTATTTTGAAGCACCAGTTCACTTGTATTGGTTTCTATTGCTTTAATTGGAAATGGATAATTATGTCAGCCTGTGGGATTTCTGTCACATTGGTCCTATTTCTTATTTTTTTTTTCTCTGAAATGGATACTATTGGGTTGACTTATCTTGACCAAGAGCCCAATGCTGTCTTTATCTCCAGCATTCAAATTCTGCTAAACTATACTACTAGTAAATGGACACAAGGAATTTTAATATGAATCAGAGATGCAAACCAGTGGGTAATTAGCTGAGGATTACAGATGGGATGCAAGTGAAATAGTTTCCTGTAGAGAGATTGTCACTGCTTACTGTGCACAAGTCAACTTATCCCGAGCTTCCCAAGTCTCCAAGCATGCTCGCCTCCTTGTATCTGTTTCTGTATACTCTTAATTAGTGTCTGGGGCTATTTGCTTAATGAGGCATCCCACACTGTGGCAGTGTAGCTTCTCTCTGGCACACATCTTGTGGCTGAGCAGAGATGATCAGCCTCAATTTTCAGCCTGTATTTCCCAAGCTTGTGTCATAATGTTGTGGTGCTATTTAAGTTTTTTTTCCCCAACCTTTCTGAATTATTAATTTCATTCAGGATCAAGCCATGTAACCTGTCCACAGCCTCTTTGCTGATGATTCATGACATTTCCTGTTTTGTTTCCTTTATAGGAACCATGGTTCCTGATGATTTTGCACATCTTCATGTGGCACATCCTGTGCAGGGAACTTCTTATCACAGTAGACAACAACATATTTTGTCAGCTGTTTCTCCTTATTCAGTCTTAGTTCCAGCATTTCACATCCTACTGGCATTATTTTATCCCATGCACTTGATTTTCACCATTTCATTCTTCTCTTACATCAAATGGCATGTCAAGCAGGAGCATGACAGAAGGTATTTTTGTAGTGGGCAGCTGTGATGAGAGATCGGCTCATCTCACAGTCCTGGCCCATGCCCATGCTCACTTCTTGTAAGATCTCTCATGTTTCATCTTGCTCAGGTGTCAGACACCAAGAGGCAAACTCATCATGACCGCAGAAACCACCTAAGGCCTAATCAGTTTCTGCACAGGTCACTCTATCTCTATAAAGCATTCTGCCAAAACATTTTTCATGAAACTCAGTTTATATATTTCTTTTGTAGCTATCATCTTTTTTATCCCTGAATATCTTCCTTTTTTCTTGCTTGTTTTCTGTAGCTAAGGAATAGTCAAATAATTGCTTCTCAGTTCATCTGACAATACTATTCAAATATCTGCAAATTTTTTTCTCCCTTCTGAAATCTGATCTGCTGTTATGCTTTTTAGGCTTCCCATGTGCAACTGAAACTTAGAGTCAGCTTTGTAAAAATGTTTTATACTACAGGTTCAGGTCCAGTTCAACTTTTGCCTGTCTTTCTCCTATGCCTTTTTCAGCATGACCAGTTCTCAGGTTTCCTACATCTTCTTGAGAATCCATTTTTACTTTGTATACACCAGAAATTGTTTTCAACGTTCATCTCATTGCTATGAGTCTCTCCCCACCCAAGAAAAAGTTATTGGAAAAAAATTATTAGGGTGTATTTTGGTATAATAATTTTCATTTAAAATATTATGTGTTATATTAAGTATGCAGTGTGCTAGAGCAAATTTTGGGAAGAAGAAGTCTGGACCTGTGAGTACTGGTAGTAAATATCTGTGGTTGTGTCCATTACCTTCCTACATTTCTTTGTGATGGAAAACAACCTTGCTGTGGAGCTGTTGAAATGCAGACAGGTTAGTGGAAAAAAAAAAAATAAAGGACCTAATCTTTTCCGGGCCCTGAACCGAATAAGCAAACTGAAATATGTTGATCATTTGGGGGAATTCCTGCCACAGCATAATTCCTCCAGTATTGCTCCATAATTGCAAAGTTCTTCTAGCAAATACATATGTTTTTCCTGCCCTGCCATACATCTGCTGTGAAAGGAAGTCCCCACAACAGCCCTGTGAGCAACCCAGGATGTCCTTCTGTGCTGTTCCCTTGAGCACCCTCTGCCACAG
Organism: Toxostoma redivivum; assembly: GCA_013397375.1. Classification (NCBI taxonomy): domain Eukaryota; kingdom Metazoa; phylum Chordata; class Aves; order Passeriformes; family Mimidae; genus Toxostoma; species Toxostoma redivivum. Next base: position 2,950,610 of record VXBI01010137.1, on the reverse strand, counting down.
TGCCTGTCCCCCAAGCCTCAGGAGCCTGAGCCTGCTGGTCCTGCTGCAGCCACCCACTTCTTCTTCTCTTTTTTATCGACTGCCAGGCACCCTGCTGGCACCCAGCCCGAGCATCTCTCCAGGCCTCCCTGAAGTGCAAATAAATAATAAGCAGGGGGGTTGCCTCAGAGCTGCTGGCCAGAAGGTGTTTCCAGGTCAGTGGTTCCCTCTCTTGGAGCCCTGATCTTGGAAGCACTCATGCCAGTGACACTGCCACTTGAGGTCACGAAAGAACAAGGTCATGAGAAGAAAAGTGTAAAAATCAGTGCTTCAGACTGTTCATTTTTCTCAAATGGGGCTTTCTTTCAAATACCTTTATAGAGTATTGCTCACACTAACCTTTCCAATGTGCCATAAGAAATAGTGGAGACTGCACTAAGGTTGGGTGTATTTCAATGTTGTTGCATGCAATAAATCCAGAAGCTGACTCCATTTTTCCATCATGTGCAGATTTTGCACATGAGCATCAGCATTGTCTGGAAAGCTATTTGGTGGCATGCACATGACACCTGGGAAGGGCAGAACATTTGTCAGAAGACCACAACAGGAATGATTCTGAAATCTAGTCATAAAACAGAAGCAGGCTATGTAGCTGGCACCTTCATTCATTTTTCTAATTAATACAAATTCATCCTGCAAAGGAGTGGTTTGGAAGACTCTGGTAAGCCTAGATGACTCTGGTAAGCCTAGACTATAAGCTAACCTACATTAAATTCCAACTCCACATTTTACAGAATACTTTTGTTCAGTGTCTATTTCCCTTTTGCAGTTACAGATATTCTAAGCTTGTATATAAAGAGAAGAATAAGTGAGTCATAGGGTGGGTTGTTTCATCACTTATTTACCTGGAATGCAAGAAGATACATGGTTGCAAATATAAGAAGCAATTTTAATGTCTGATCTAAATGTTTCCAAAACAGGGGTGGAAGAAGGACAGATGCCTTAGTTAGCTTGAAGATGGAGCTGGGATGAGATTTGGGACACAACTCCCTGCAAGCACAAGGACCTGACATTAGTGACCTCCCAAGTCCTTTCCAGGCTGGGATTTCCGCATCTGCTTTATCCAAGTTCCCCATCAGGTCAGTCTGATCACAGTGCACTTCTCCTCAAGCGAGTTCATGCTCTCACATGGAATTTATATGGATGAAGCTTTTCATTGTTTTCAAGTGTTGTCAAGGAGTAGGATTGCAACTGTACACGCGAAATTTCATCATGTCACTCGGCTGAATGCTCCTTGGGGCTGGGATAGAAATGTATGATGAATTTTTGGATGCTAAACAAATCACTATTAATGTTGAGCATGTTGTACTGCTGAGTCATGGAAATTTGTGTGTAGAACTTCATTGTTTGAATGGTTTTAGCTTTATTTTTTTCCCGGGTAGACTTTTGAAAATGCTAAAGTTCTGGCATCAGCCTCTTCTTGCTGTTTTCCAAGGATGTTTTTGGAAAGACTAATACCAGACTGTGCCGACACAGAAACCACAGAGCTCAGCCATTTGAGACATTCTCAAGCTTTTGGGACAGGAAGCTCTAAAACACTTTGATTCCCCCATAATCTGGGTTGTTTAGGGGAACAATGTGTGTCCATGTTATAAAAATAGCCATGTGGCCCCAGAGCCCCTTTTGAGTAGCACATGCTGGCCACCACTGTACAAGACACCTTCACTGGCAACAGCAAGCATGGCTAGTGTAGAGCCTTTTGAAAGGTCTGAGATGACAAGAGAGGTCCTCTGAGCAGTAAGCCTTCTCAGAGGGAGTTTTGCAAACCATTTTCAAAACTCTTTTCAAAACTCTCTATGTTCACAGACTGGTAGCTAACATTGGGTTCAGCTGTGGAGGCTCCTGAGCCTCTGTGACTGTGGAGGGAAGCTTCCCCCTGGTTTGCAAAGGATCAGTGGTAGGCAGGCTGCTGTTCAGCCAAGCCATGCAGATGCCCCACATTATAAAGGAAAAATCATGTCTCTTCATAAAGACTTTTGTTTGGCATTCACCTGCTATTCCTCCTTTCCCATCCCATTTTTTCCCAACCAAAATAAGAGTGCATTGATTGTGAGCATATTGTCATCCTTCTTGTGTGGGAAACATGTCAAAACAATGGCAAGATATCTGCAAAGGGTAATATTAACAATGTCTCTCTGCCTCAGAGGGTCCTGAAAAAATTCATTAATTTATTTGCAAGATGCTCTGACTGGAGTAAGGATCCTGTAATTAAATTCCACTTACTCATTGTCAATGCCTTTATGTGCTTTTATTAAGAAAACAAAGGAAAACATAAACATGCAAAGGGACTCAATTTCAAATAAGACACACAAGAGAGTCTTGTGCTCACAGAGATGATTCTTTTTTCTCAGGCTTTCATTGTCCAACATCACTTTCCACAGACATGTGGCATTTCATAAATGGCATCTCTGTGACTACAGGGATGTGGGATTCCTGGAGACAGCACAAGGTGACACGTGCCATCCTGTCCTCCATGCCTGTGTAATTTCTCTGTAATGGATGACAACACACTGCCACTCCACCCTGGCAGGACATTGCTTCATCCCCCAGCTGCAGCCAGACACCCTTGCTGCAGGAGACTTCCTCCGTGCCCTGCCTCACTTAGGCAGACCCTTAGCTCAGAAGGGCTCTGATAATTAATTGCTAGAGTATCACCAAGAGGTTTGCAGAGACAAGGGAGTGGGGGAGAGCATCCCCCATCTCAAGGCTAGGAAGAAGAATTACACAAGCAAAGAGAAAGGAAAGTCTGACAGCAAGATCCTGGGACTCCCTGCCTGCAGCAGGGGATGTGCTTCTAGGGCCACGAGTATACGTGTGCACCCAGAGAACTGGCTAATCAAGTCATTTAAGAGATGCACAGGATAGAAGATACAGCATCTTGGTCACTAATCTGAAGGACTTTCATTTTAGCAGAGCTGCTGAGGCAAAGTCTTAAGTCTGTTAATGAAAGCCATTACCTACGATTATCATCTCCATTGACCCCTGTGTGAATCTGCGTATCTGGGAAGTCTGGATCAAAACAATTTTATTTTATCAGAAGAAATAAATTTTTACTACTGCTTTCACACAGAGCAGTGCAAGGTTACCCGCAGACTTTAAGTGGGAAGCACTGTAGAAAAATGAGCTCAGTGGAAGGTGCTAATGGGGCTGATCTTTACAGCATCTGAAGGAGATAAACAATCTGCAATCTAAAACCCAACTAATTCTTTTAAATATTTCAGGGGGGAAAGTGAAATAACACACCACAAAGCACAGCTCTCTCATGGCAAATCCAGAGAAGCACAAGACTTGAGCTTCTTTGATTCATTTGCTTCTAAGTAATACATGTCTACACAAAAACTATTTCTTAATGGCTCTATGCTGGGCATTACTGTACCCACTGCTGCCATTCAGACTGGACAAGGAGCTAGCAGATGACTATTTTCCAGTTTGATTTGAAAGAAGTCATCTCAGAAGAATACTTTTTGTCCTAACAGCCATGCAAGAAAAGTATATATGTCAACATAGATGAACAGAGTCAGACCATCAGCTCTGGTAAAATTAGAAAGAAGAACAATGGAATCTATTAATGCTACTCACAAGCAATAGGGAGTGTAACATAAAACTGAAGAAACATGAAAAGCCTGATCATCCACAAAGATTATAACAAGTTAATCAGAAATAACAGCAGCAGGGGACTTGCTATGCCAAGAACAGACTTCACTTTATTGAATATCATACTTGCAATGAACTATTCTGGACAATAAACTGCAACATGAGCATGAGGAATCTGGAAAGTTAGAGAGCAGTACCATTTTAGTTTTGGAGTTAGTTTTGGTTAAGAAAGACAACAGAAAGGGATACACCCCTCAGTTTGTGTTCACATGGAGGATACCCACCTACAAGCAAACCTGTAGGTCCTGAAGATTGCACTTGCTAGCACAGGGCAACGCTGAAGGCACTCCTGTGATGCTGCCATCAAGAATAGAGACCACTAATCTTCTAATGGTCCTCCCATCCATGAAGTAAACCCAACACAGATCTACAGCCAAAAAGCACAGTCAACAGTAGGTACTTCTTGCAAGGATGCCAGTAGTACTTTGACAAAACACAAGAAAAGATTCAAGCTCAGAGGCTAAAGGGGTCATCTGGTGGTGCTGCTTGACAAGAATATCAGTGGTTGCATCTTGTCATGGTTCTACCCCATCCAGCAGCCAAGCCCCACACAGCTGCTCTCTCACTGCCCCACTAGCAGGATCAGGGAGAGAACCAGAAGAATAAAAGCTGGAAAACTCATGAGCTGAGATGAAAGCAGTTTAAGAGGTAAAGCAAAAGCTGTGCACACCAGCAAAGCTAAACAAGGCATTAATTCACTGCTGGCAGGCAGGTGTTCAGCTACTTCCAGGAGAGCAGGGCCCCATCACACCTAACAGTGACATGGGAAGACATCATCACTTCAAATGTCCCCCTCTTCTTCCTTATTCCCTCCATTTTATATAATTATTATTTATATAATAAACATGATTTCAGATGGTCTGGAAAATCCCTTTGGTCAGTTGGGGTCACCTGTCCCAGTTGTGTCTTCTTCCAACTTCCCATGCACTCCCAACTTCCTTGTCAGCATAGCAGCAAGGAAAGCAGAAAAGGCCTTGGCCCTGTGTAAGCCCTGCTCAGCAATAACAAAAACATCTCTGTATTATCAACCCTGTGTTCAGCACAAATCCAAAACACAGCCCCATACTAGCCACTGTGAAGAAAGTTAACTCTACCCAAGCCAAAATCAGCACACACATCCTCAGTCTTCTGCTTTGTAAAGTAAGAAAGAAGTAATGAGGATTTGGGATTTTTTTCATTTTAAAAAAAATTTAAAAATATATATATTTGGGCCTTCTCCCTTCAAAACAGCACAAACCTAAAACTTCATGGCTCCTCTGCATATGTGTGTGTGCATGCTGGGCCATGGGAAGCAAAATATGTTAGGAAACCAGAACAGTAAATTTTAATTTAATTTACCCTACCCGGTGTAGAAAAGGGACCTAGCTGTTCCCTCACTGTTTATGCAATCTTTTGTACTGAACACTACCTCACAAGTCATACACCTCCTTTCCAAATATAACACTGCCTCACAATAAAACTTAGGAAAACATATTGAAAGGTCAAAATAACAGTAACAAGTTATAGAACTATTTTACTTATTCAAGGTTTCTATTCCTAATATCCTCTCTTTAATCTTCCACTTTCAATATTTACATACACTTTTGCAAACTTTATTAGGGTGATATTTTGAGTTTGGGTGGACAGTGTTAAAGTGTTAATCCCTGAATGCATTTAAACACCCCAACCAGACTGTGTAACTAAAATATTTAATGTCTCTATAGCTCTCTCTCTCCACTTTCTTGTGAGCAATTTTCCTTAAACTAATCCTAAATGTCCTAGCAGAAGCTCACTTTTCTGTTGAAAATGCCAGCATCAGTAGGTATTTTAGCCTCATCACAGAGGAGGTAAGCTGGGGTTGATCCAGATAATGGAAAGCTCAGCAGAGCAAGCAGTCTCACCCTCCCAACATGAAGTATTCCTTCTGATGGAAATCAGATCATGGAGAACAAAAAGGGAATTACCTGTGTTCAGGCATTGTCCTTGCTAATTTGAGAGATTCTCCAGTGTCCTGCCATCAAACACAAGTTAAAATACCTTCTCATGATCCAGCTTCTGGGAGGTAATCACAGACACTCACGGAAGTTGCATCAAAGGAAGTTTCCAATTTATTATTTTGAAATATGTTCCTTTAAGCAATTTTCCCAAAAGCACAGAAGAGGGATGCATAGCTAGAAATGGGATGTTGGTCTTGCAAAGAAAAGCATAAAACCCATCCCAGACTTCAGTTCTCCAGCATCACTTACTCTCCTGAGACTCAGAGCATGATCTTATGATTAAGTGTAAATCCTACAGCTCTGGCTTTAGGAGTTGCTGCTGTTCTGTGGGCATGCTTCATTTGTTGTGTGCAATATTCAAAGACCACATGCTCTTCTCAAACTGCTTATCATCTATTTCCACGTCGTTTGTCACCACCTCTCTGTCCCTGGCTACCTCTTGCCATAACAGAGCAACAAGAGTAGAACACACAGCCCCACATATTTCAGTCCCCTGCAGCAGTTCAGGCTTCATCACTGGATGTTGCATTGAGAGAGGTCAGGATTGTCCCAAAGGTCCCTGACTTGTCCCATCTGTCAGGAAAACTGCTCCCAAAAACCAAGTGATAGAACACAACTGGGGTTAGAATGTAGGAGGAAAATTGCAGCAGAGTCTTATACTTCCATATGTTTTTACTATGATAATATTTGAGGGAAGGGGGCAGATTACAATCTCAGATTTGCCCAAAGGCAGAGTAATCCTGCTTTAGGTTAATCCTCACTGAAGCTTGTTACAGCAATGTTACCTTGTGCTGGGGAAGGTTATGAATGGCACATTGACAGCTTGGCTAACAGACAGGTGTAAAATGAATTTGTGCTAACATGAATGTGTGCTGTCTCTTCCTTCATATCCGAACAATATTTCTTGTGGTATCACATGAAATGATGGTGTCTTAATTGAACCTAAAAGCTCTGAGTCCTTGATAGATCCTGAGGCTTTTGTGACAACAAAAGTGGGTAATGATTCCAATATGAATGAAAAATTTCAAATAATAAAGCTTCTACTACAATTTCTCTGCTCTTAGCTATCTCTCTTATCCCAGTTTTAAAGCTTTTTCTGACTGGCGAGGAATGCAAAGTCCTACAGGATTTTTGCTACAGTCTCCAAACTTGTGTGGCTATTGTAAATGGAGAGTGCTGGTGGATAAGAAGGACTGTTCATTTTCTGAGCACTACACCAGCTGCTGCATATCCTGTCCTATATCCTACTGCTTTGCCTGAGCTACAAGTGGAGTTACACACATGCTTATGCTGTGGCTCCTGCATCTTCAATGAAATAATTAACACTTTCAATTGAGCACATTCGGGATGCAGATTGAACTTCAGTAGCTTCAGTTTACTCTCTCGGACTACAGGCTTAACCACAGCGATGTTATTATGGGAATAACACCTTTGCGTACAGGACGTTACTTTTATGTGGAGGAATGAAGGAAGTCTATTTCCCCGGCACCATGGGGAAGCTCGCACAGAGTGACTGGCTGCTCACGGACAGCGCCTCCGGTCACTCCCACAGCTCAAAACTTCCCCCCCGCCCATGTCTTCTTAGCACGAACAAGGTCCTGTCACCTGTGTTCAGGACGGGAGAACGAGCGGGAAGAGATGGAGCCTCGCAGACTGATCCCCGGAGACTCCGCCTCGCCTCGGCTTCCGCCGCAGCTTCCAGCGTGATGGATGGAGGGCTCGGTGCCGGGAGACCGGATGAATCATATTTTCCGTGTTCAGCTGTAATCTCTGTAATTTCTTTATCACAGGGCAAAATGCATTAAAGAGGGCTCTGCAGCGCTCTGTGGGCTGCTTTCTGGTTTCCTTTGCCGTCAGGACACGGTGCCATCCAGCTGCCCCTCCTTGTGCAATCCCCGGCGTTCTTCACGGCACTCACCTCTTGGCAGCTGTCTTTCTTCTTTCCCCCTGGTGCTCAGGGGTGTTGAGGGATGATAACTCCTTCTCAATCGCTCACCCTTGTGCCCCGGTAACATGCATCAACTTGGAAAAGTGCACAGAGAGCCACAGCAAAGTACTTTTCTCATCTGCAGCCCTGAAGCATATTTGGCCACCCCTCACCTTGCCTTTCCTTTGGGAAGTTTTGGTTCCTCCTGCTGAAGGAGATGCAGTAGGAGATGGACCCTGCAGACGGGGAGCTGCAGTTGTGTGATGCTCCCTGCTCAGCTACTCCCATCTGCGTTGGCTGTGGAGGCAAGAAATGGCTGAACTGAGCACTCTGAACTGAGCACGAAGCTTCCTCTCCTGAGCATATTGCCAGGAAATGCTGCGTGCGTCTGTCAGCCTCACCAGGGCCCAGAATAGCTGTGCTCTCTGCCTGCCCTAGATCTTCACCACCCCTGTGGATCTGCTTTCTGAATTCTGTCACAGCCCTCACATGAGCTGCCCAACTTAAACCAAATTTCTTAGTCGTGTCTCTATCTACCAGACATAATGTCACACTGGTCACTATGCCTTTCCATGTCGCGGGGTCCTGGTTTTGACTCTTGCTACACCTCCACTAGTAAGCAATGCTGTGTCATAGCTCTGGGGTTTTTCCACACTCTCAAACTATCACTGGTTATGTTGCATGATTCAGGCCAACACCCCACAGCACTGCCTCATATGGTGTCCAGGACCAGTCTAGGGTTAGCAGATGCCATTCTTAACAGACAGAGTGGGTGCAATTACCCTGATCTGGAGGGTGAAACGTACCACCCTGAGAACAAAGCCCATGCTGTGCCCCAGTGGTGACAAACAGACCATTTTGCGGATGGGGATAAGATCTAGAGAGCCAGACCTCTTTCTCTGTACAAGTACTGCCCTCTGACCATCACAGGATGCACAACTCTAGGTGGGCTTCACCTCACCAGCCTTTGGCTGTTTAAATCTAATCATCCACTAGTTTCCCTCTTCATAAAGGAACAGAAACAGGAACCTCTAATGGGCAACCTAAAATAGACGGGGTGAGTCACCAACAGCAGACATCTGTTACTATCCACTAATTAAAGATGAAGCCAAGAGAACTAACTCAGACAACTTTCTTCACCCAGCTAAACTTGGGTGGCATGAATCTTCCTTTATGTGGTTTTGCCTCTACTTAGTCTACTGAGTCCTAGGACAAGGCATTGCCATATGCATGTTTAACAAGTACACTTGTACAAATGTAGAAATGCAGAGTTTCCTATGGCTTTTTGAACTGATCACTCCTGACTCCTGAATAATTATTTCTGCAGAATTAACATTCTGAACATTTGCTTTCCAGAGGAATATATGTCATGCCATACAATCTGTGATGTGCAAGATTCTAGATTCACATAATAAATTAATTTCAGATATATTTTTAACCAATATGTTTGTTCCCTGGGTTATACCACATGGCTGAAGGAAAACACACACTTCTGTTCATCAGATCCCACAGCTCAAGCAGCAATGTATCAGTAGTAGTGATTCTGACCAGCATATGTAAAAATATGTTAGCAGCACCATCATTTTTTACCCACTGAAGGTGGCATTTATGACAGCATGAATGAGTGAGAAGCTAAAAAGTTATTCTGCCTGAGTCTTGTTCTTTTCCTCTTTTCCATTGTTGCAGCAGGGATGAGGCAGGAGTATCAAAACAATGCATGTTTGCTTCTCAAAAATATTAGTATAACAATTCTCTTTGAAACGGGGAATAAAACTCATTTTCCTCTTGTCTTCATGGGCTCAAAAGTGTGAATAAATATAAGCTGACACAGGATTTGCATGAGTGCAGTACTGTGAAGCACCATTTTATTTTGCACCGCCAAGCTTTTGGCACATCTCACAAGGAAAGGAACGGTTCACAAACCATGCAAGTCTCCCTAAAACACACATCATAAAACCTGTGGTGTGCTCCTAGCCACTGTACACGTTGTTTGTTCCACTTGCTTCCCTTTCAGTGTTAGTCTTTGCCTTTCAAAATCCTCTGATTTTCCACCCTCATTGAATGACATTAGTTGCTATGGAAACTGATCTGTGGATACGGAACTTGGTGACATCCACATGGAAGGGATGCTTCCCAGGAACCTAAATATCAACTGGATGGTTATATGCCAATACTGCATATGGCTTAGATTTTGTAAAAACCCACAGAAGGTCACTGAGGGGAAAGAGGTATCAGCTGAGGTTATGATGAAAGAAACCCCAAATCCACCCACTGGTATGGTTGGCAGTCCCATGACCTTCCTGGTGACACAGCCCTGTGACTCAGAGGGAGAAGAACCAGAGAGCCAGGCTGTGCTGAACCACAGGACTGTGGATTCCTCCCAGGAACTGCTCCATACTGAGAGAAACACACAAAGTCACTACAACTTTTGTGGTGAGCTTTAATGATGCTTACCAGAGAACTGTTAGCTGAAGTTAAAAGTAATTAAAGAAAAAATGCCATACACAGCACACCAAAAACATTTGTGACCTAGCTGCTTCAGAGAGGTCCTTTCTCATAACACAGAAATTCACCTATTGCAAAAAAACCCCTTTGTGAAGATACACTTGGCTGGGTGGTACTTTGCTGTGTCACTACAAGGAGAAAAACTTCTTAGAGGGATTAGATCCACCAGAAAACAACTGCAACAAAGAGAAGAGGGGTCTGCTCTCAAGTAGGCAGCACCCAGCAGAGGACCAGGCAGTAGCAGGTACCACCAGCGCCTCTGTGGGTGTCATCCTGAGCTTCAGTGTAAATGACCAGCCCCACCTGGCCACATGGGGATGCCTCTTGGGCTCATTGCTCATTAAACGCTGTTTTCTGTTCTTGTTAATAAATTTACTAGATACCACTTCCCTCAGTGCAGGCTGGAGGCCATGCAAAGGCGTGTGGGGAGGACAACCCCTTTCCCTCTGGGCAGAAGGAAAACTGTGATGCAGCAGGAGAGAGGTGGTACTGCAGGTCACAGGACAGAACACTGGGATGATGGGACTGGACACAGCATGATCTCAGCCCAGGTTTATGGATTCACAGTCCTTTTTTTTTTTTGATAAAAATGTGAACCTTTTTCTAGAACAGAGGCACACAGGCTGAGTTGGGGCATCATGCTGCAATCAAAGGTGGATGTTTTGGACCAGCAGTTGTTCATATAGATTCTTTTTCTAACTGTGTTTCCAGAGGAGTAGGAGACATCTCCAAACATCTCCCAGTGTCTGCCTTGTGCTGCTAAACACTGGGAGATGCTTAGAGATGGCAAATGCTGCCAAATGAGTATTGTAGGGGGATAAAATCCTCAGGGTGGAGGGATAATTTGACTTGCTTTGGGTTGGATTGGTTTTTTATTTAATATGAAATGCCAGCGGTATTCCCATTCACCTACAAACCAGGTCACCTGGCTGCCCTAAAGTGAGAATCCTGTTTATTTACCTGGATGCATAAGGAGCAGGTCAGGGGTGCGGGCTCCCTCCTCATTCTTTGCTCCTTATCCCACAGCCCTGAGTGTGGTTCACTCCCTTTGCCCTTCCTCCCCTTGAGTAGCTCAAGAGGAAAAAGGCTACAGTAGATTTAGTGATCAATGGCTGAGAATAAAATCTGACCCAATTTCAATTTCCTCTTGAAAGACTTTTTTTTAAAAAAAGACATTCAGTATTTTTTGGAGGTTGTTGCCATTGCAGCAGTAGCAAAGCTAGTATGGGCAGTAGGGTAAAGAGATATAGACTGCATATTTTTAAGTGGAGCTATCCTCAAAAACAACCAAGTAATTTAACACCTTGCACTGTGCTGTCACATTTTTGTTTATAATCTATGTGAAAAGTCAGCACGTCCCATTTTTAGACGGCCACCTCCCTGTTCACACTGATCTTTATCACAAGCACACAAATGCCCGTCTATATTTAAAGGGGGATTTTTGCAGAACCCTAGAAATTTCAGTGTGACAGAGAGTTTAGACTGAATACATAAAGTGCAAAAAATGAGTACATAAAGTGATGAGTTTTGCACAGTTCACCTAAACTTTCAGGACCTGTTCTCTCTCTAGGCTACCCCCTGGCATTGTCCCCATGCTCCACTTCTCTACTCTCTCAGGGCATTAGCAGAACACAGGCTACCCTAGCAATGGGAGTGGCTCTTACACACCCCCCTGTCATTTCCCAGTGCATCAATTGTAGGGATTTTCCAGAGGGCTTTTTTAGATCCACCTGTTGTTTGTTCAGCCAGCCCCACAGAAACATATAAACCTGTTTTACTTGAAAAGGGAAAGCAGGCAAACCTCTCTGTGCAATTAGATTGAGCTGCCTGTCTGCTTTCAGCCAAGAAAGAGCTGCCAACCACATTGAAGGCACAACTTACCTGACTGACATCTGAAGAGGAACAGAGTCCCCTAAGTGAAACTTTCTCTTCAGCCTCAGGAGAAAAAATCTATTCTATTCCCACAGTTTTGGCTGATCCCCTCTGAGTCTGTGTGAGGCATGATTACTCTGAACTGTTCTTACTTGAAATAAACTGGCTGGCCCATCCCTAACTAAAACCAGTATTTAAAATTGACAGAGGAGCAGCTGTCCAAAAATTAACAACAAGTTGATGACCCAGATGTAGAAATTAACTGCCAGAAACTCAGGTTCTAAAATACATGTATTCAAAATTAACATTAAATAAATATTTCTAGATACCAATAATTAAGCTACAGAAATAGGTTCAATCTACTTCTGGTATTGTAGGACTCTTGTGTGCTACATACATTAAAAAAAAAAAAAAAGAAGTGAAGCAATAGCAAAAAAATAGCAAAAATTGCACTTGATGGGAAATCAACTGGCTGGAATCCATGCTGGTCAGGAAGAGAATGACTACATGTTATAATAAGTTGTGTTGAGGAATAATTGAGTGGAGAAATGGAAAGAAAATTAAGCAGCAATCTCTCCCTGTCTTTTCTAACAAGAAGATGTCTCAAAACTTAGTAACACTCTTGAGATGGTAAAAAGTAACGTCAAAGCAATCAGCCGGAGAGCTGACACCCCAGAGCTGCAGAGTTCCAGACAGAGTGGAAAAAACGATGCTGAATCCTATTGCTAACATACTTTGTCCCTGTACAAGTGATGCCACAGGAAAAGGCAGTGGAAATTCCAGAGCCAAGACTTGCAATAAGGTCAAAAATGAAAGCCAAGACAGGAAAATGATGAATCGAAGGGTAGCACCATCCTCTGCTCACCTGCATCAACCAGCAAGACCTCTTCCTTATTTGCATTTGTTTTTGCATACTGATGTGAGCACTAGACTGGGAGCCAAGGGACTGCATTTTTATTAGGCACAGGCTGTCAAAGCACAGACAGCGGCAGCGTAGCAAGGCTTGAGCAGCCTCAGTTTAGCTAAGCGGGACCCGGCTGCTCTCTATAAATACACAGAGGGGCGGTGAGCGCCAGGGGGAGGGGAGAGCTATTTCTGATGTGAGAGATTTCCCAAGAAGAAAAAATGGCTGCAAAGGGAGGGCAAAAGCCCTGCCTGCAGAGGGGACAGGCTCTGCCACCCTGTCGGGCATTGCCAGGACCCAGACCAGTCCATTGGGAGCAGCAGGTGGGCTGGCATGTGCCCTGATGCGCAGCATGGGCATGAGGAGCAACTCAAAGCCCCTGGGTTTGCCAAGGTGAGCTTGGGCAGCTGTGTGCTCACAGGACACGGGGCAGCACCCCTCTGCATGCCAGGGACACCAGGGCTCCCGGCATGGGGCATTGTCACACACTGGTCTCATGTGCCTCTCCAGCAGCATCCATGCCTCAGATCTGTGTAGGACAGCCACAAGTTCAGCAGAACTTTCCTAAAGATTTTGTCTGGAAAGCCCAGGTTTCAAAACAGAGGATGGAGTGTCTCCATGCTGTTGGCAGCAGTAACTGTGAAATTAATTCCAAAAATTAAATAAACACTAAAAAATACTCAGGGAAGTACTGCACTGTAATTCTTCACTGCTGGTGTTCAGAAACATTCAGTACACAGCTGGACAAAGGTTCTGCTTGAACAGTGAATTATCAGGCTTGAATAATCACCATGTTTCTCTTTCCAGGACAGACACAGAGCAGAAGAACAGGAAAAGAAGAAAGCTCCACCATAAAGAGTGGCAAGGAAAGTAACAAATGGGACATTGTGCTAGGGGAGACCCTAATGTGCCTTTAGCCCAGGGCTCTGGAGAGGCAAAATGGCACAGGATGGGGCCTTGACAGGGAACCCAGAATCCCTTCTGCTCCACCAGCTCATTCTCCCACCAGTGCTAGGCATTTATCATTATATTTAAAGGGCTACTGGCAGCTTACAGACAGCCTGCTTCTTCTTTTCTCTTTTCTTTACTTTTTGCCAGAACTTGAAGTAAATAGAAAAGGTTTGAATGGTTTGCTGGGGAGGGAAGTTCTGTTCCAGTTAAAACATCTGGTTCAGATAAATAAATATTATGTTACTATGTAGTAGCCACACCATGAGCAAGACAGCACTAGGAACCTAACAGCAAAACTACCCAAATTAAAAATTGCATTTCATTCCCCAAGCTAAGAAAAACAGAATGTAAAGGAAGATTTTCTTTTTTACTCATCTCAAATTCGATAAGTACTGGTATTTCTGGTAGCACTAGTAAAGAAATATGTGTTTAAAATACAAATGTTCAATACTGAAAGCAAGGTTGTAGACTGTAGGGTATAAAAGTTTCCCAAAACAAAACTAAAAGATATCAGAAGAAATCTCATAAACACTGGAATCTTGAGACCTAATATGAAGTATTTGTGCAGAACAGGGGAAAAATTCTGTAAGAAATAGTGATCTCTATGTTGAATCCTTATGTTGGTTTCTATCCAGATTCACTTAATTCTTAATTGTCAAGACCACATCAGAAGGCAGGTCTGTGGCTTGCAATCATAGCTTAGGAACATCAGGATTACAAAATGTAAAATAAATCTGCCACTAGACCTGTCTCAACTCCCATTGCAGTTACAGACATTCACCTTAATGCTTTAATCATATTCTGACTGCATAATCCTATCACTGTAAGATTTTGAGCCCCCTCAGAATGGTGATTTGGAGACCTCCAGTGCTGAAGGTGTTCAAACAAGCAAATAAATGGCCCTTGTTTGTTGTCGATTTGTCTGTATTTGGTACCCATCTGCTTTCCTGACAAGACCATCAATGGCATAATTTGTAAAATGCAAAGTTTTGTTATGCCTACCTGGAAATTACCTCACCTAAAAAAGTCTGTTTCAGCTGATTGGTTTGAAGTACAGTACACTGCAAAATACTCTTCTTCAACCATGTAATCCAGAGCAAACCCAGAGTTTATCAGCTTCCTTATCTGACTTCCTACATCCCGTATCAAAGCCCCTCACTTCTCTGGTGATGCTTTCAAATAGACATAAGAGGCTTTTCCTAAAAGTGGGATTTATTCAGCAGGTCACACTGGGATCTCATCCAAAAGATAAATAGTGCTGTAAGAGAGATGGCAAAAAGAGCTAAACAGTTTTCCAGCAGGGGGTATGAGATGATATAACTCTAGAAGATGCTGCTGGACTGAAGGAAAGCTTGGTAAACACCAGCCCAGTTCACCCAGACAACACATCTGTGTAAGTGAGGTCTACAACTGGCTGGGAGGACTTTTGCTGCAACTCACAGCAGAAAACAGCTGTTCCCCTCAAATTTTGGCCATCTCACCCATTCCTTCTCAACATGCTGCTTTTTGAAGCACTGTCTACCAGAGTTTTGAAGAAAAGCCTCAGGACAACTGAGCATTTTACCTTTTTATCCGGAGCAGGCCCCTTGATGAAGTTCACCCAGAATCAGCCTTGGCCAGGATAATTTGAAAAGCTGACCCAAGCTGTCAGCTTCCTGTGCCTTCTAACCTACCACCTCCTCTATCACCCCTCAGGACAGTGATGTTTATTGTCACAGCTGATTTTGATGGCAGCATGGGGACTTGTTTTCTTTCTTTTAGTTGGCATGCTGCAGAGGTCCTGCTGGGAGCAATAAACATCCCCATCCATTCACAGGGACCAAAACCCACCCTGAGGTGATATTTTGGGAGTTCAAACAATCAACTTTCATGGAAAATTGACCAGAAAAACCATTTCCAAGCAGCACTGCTGATTCCAAATACATAGAGAGAAGTTTAGCTGTATTAAAATGATCCCAAGAAAACAGCATAATAAATCATTCAAAGGGAAGAGTAGCCCAAATATCCCTCATATCTGCCTGCAGCAGAGATCTTGGCATTATGTGCCTCCTGCCCCCCATCTCCAAACTGATCCAGAGTTATCAATGATCGTGAGGGATTTTTAGATCTGCAACCAACTTGCATTCAAGGACCACCTTGGCTCCATCAGTCCCCTGCAGAGACATTGTCCATGTTCTCTAGGACTGCACGACACGTGGGCTCCTCGTCCCCAGCAGCTGGCTTGCCCAGGCAGCAGGGGTGAACTGTGCTGTCACACCCACCTGTGCTGAGAAATAAAACACTGCTCTGGCACAGATGTGCCCACCCTTGCACCCACATGGCCCAGTCTAGGTCTGGGACACAGCACTCTCCCAGGGGAGTGTGGGCGCCAAGGAGTACTTCCTCAATGTGCTTTGGATGGGGTCATTCACATTTGGACAGCAGGGAAATTTACACATCCCCCACCAGTTGGCCCCAGCATCAGCCAATTCTGCCTTGTTTTCCTTGTTTGCAAGTAAAGCCAAAGAGCAATTAGAGGTCAATCCTGCCTTCTAGACGCTTCTTCAAAACTTGCACCAAAAGATATGGAGTTATATCAGGAAATAATTTTAGAAGTATATTATTGTATACTAATTTTACGATTTTCTTGTCTCTCTCATAGGAGAATGGCAGTCCTTTATTTCAATAGGAGGGAGATACTCACATTCCTGAACATGGGCTATTGGACTTCTCTCAGTGACTATTCCTACCATGTGATCTAAAATTCCTGTTTTCCTTTCCCCAAGCTTCAGCAAACATACGCATTTGTTTAGGGGGAAACTTGTCTAGAATCATGCAGTTCTAAATAGAGTCCCACTGAGAAGAGAGAGGAAGAAAACATGGCTTAAGTAGGAGAGGTGGAAGGCTAAAAGGTTTACTCCAGACTTTCACAAGAGGTTATGAATATGAAAAGATATACACAGCCTGCAAGAAGTTTAGCAGCTCCTGTCAGTTCCATCCATCATGGAAGGTCTTCTTCTAGCTCATCTCTTCCCTCATGGGCAACCATGATCTAAATATAAATCCCAGGTACAGCTGCATGAGGAATACACTGCCCACTTTTTAGTCAGTGTATGCAAACCTAGAGAGGGAGTAAAAAGCAGTGGAAGTCATGCCTGTGTGTGACAGAGTGGAATAGCAAGATGAGCAGTGCTGGAAAGAGATGTGATTCCACTGAGGTCACAAGGGCTTCAAACTGCCCCCAGATGGCTCCAGACTCAGACCTGGGAGGATCTGGGCATATGTAAAAATAGGGTGTGGACACAACCTTATCTTTTTAGCAGCTTTCCTGTTTTACATTTGCTGCCTGCTTTAAGCCACATCCCAGGGGCTGGGTAGGGCTGGTGCAGAGCTTTTATGCCAACTCATCCCTGACTGCCTGGTGAGAGAATCCCCTCCCTTGCTTTTTGTAGTGCCCAAGTGCTGCCATGGGATCATCACAGGGTTTAACACAGAGATCATGTTGCTGTATATTGTGCTATGTTGTTATTCCTTCACTTTTCTGCCTAAGCAACAGCTGCAGTAACTTTCCATCCCCAGGCTAATTTATCAATTAATCCAAATCAGGATTTCCATGAGGTTGCACACACCTGTGTCTGGCCATATTTTCTTTGTTTGCCTCATTTAGTGCAGGCAAGGGATGGGAAAGTCTGACCAGTGAGTAAATCTACCCTACCCTTTTGCTATCAGCTGGCAACCAGCAGATAGACCCCGGGCACAGGGATAACGTGTCCAGATGTGTCACTGCCAAACTGCCTGGTGCCAGAGAAATATCCTTTGTCAGACCAGGCTTTTTTAAACTTCTCTCCACAGATCAAAATCCCTGTAGCCAAACTAATGTTGTTTGCCTCATAACTGTTTCCGTCAGAGGAAAGAAGAGTGGATCTGCTTAGGGACATCTGCTGTACACAGCCAGTTCAGGCTGAACAAAGGGACCTGCAAATAGAGGAGCCTGCATCCCGAGACTGGCTGCCAGAGTAACAAGCCACGGATTTCCCAAGACATTGTCGCCTTCCTCTCCCTTCAGGAGGCCTCTTTGGTCTCAAGTGTCCACATAACCATACAGAGAGGGGAGAGGAAAACTCAGATTTTACACTGTTTGGTACTAGCCCTGGGAGGGACCCACAGGCACATCCCTCCTCATCATCAGCTAAAGAGCCTCATCAGATTTACACTGAGCTTTTATGGAGTCTCACTGCCAGTGCCCCAAGTACAGTGGTCTTTTCTGTTTAAGAGTGCCATGGGATTCACATAAGGCTGAATTGCCTTGCAGCCCATACAGTTAGTGGGGAAAAACAACCAAAGCCCACCTGAAGCCCATAAGAAGGCCACAGGCACTGTGAAACATAAGCTGGTGGAAAAAAAAGCAGGATGGGAACCAGTAGCATTGAGTAGTTCTGCTTTTTTTGTGTGTGTGCAATCCAGCTATAGCACAAGCCTGGGATGATTCCCCTGAGGAAGGAGGGATCTCCCTGAGGAAGGGTTTCTAAAGAAGCTTGGTTTCTGCGCCCACTTACCACACAAAACTTGGCAACTTATAGCACAAATCCTTTTGAAAGCTTTTTTCCCCCACCCCCCCCAGCTTTCCCTGCCCCTACCACAGAATGTATATCATGCCCAGGACCCCTGAGAGCAATCAGGGCAGGAAAACAGTTTGACTAGGAAATCTTTCCAATGTCAACATCCTCTATCCCAGGGCCTTGCATTCCGTGAAAAAATTGACTTTGTATACACATTTGCATGGACTGGGCTTAAAGGCAAAGACTTATTCTATGGGTTTAAAAAGAAAAAAATAAAATATATCCTACAGGCTAAAGAGATCGTGCTCCCTGAGTACTCCAGTGATGTATTTAGCAACATATTTATTTAGACTGAGCAAAAACGTGAGCATTTCAATGCAGAGAAGCCCTGGGGCCACAGGGTTCTACACCAGACCTTATATCCATCAACACTGTAAAGTGTTGCTCCAGTCCTCAGCAAAATTGTGGACTGATTTAGGGACTCCCAGGCTATTCAGACTCCCAGGATCTGGGCTGGAACATCCATGGCTATACAGATCCCTAAGGCTTTTATGTCATCACCCTTAATTTCTGGAGCAGAAAAACCCTGGCTTGATCAGTGCTGGGACTTTCCATGCAGCCAGCCCAGCTAGAGCAGAGATAAGGAGGGAGCTGAACCAGTGCATTAAGGCAGAAAGTCAGACTGGTGGTGGCTGGTCCTGAAGAGAGACCAAGCAGGATCTGCTGAGCTGCACCAGTCAGTTGAACCACTGGTTAGGAATTGCCACAGCATCATTGTCTCTCTTCCATCCTCATCCCTCCTCAGTCTCAAGGCTGATGAAAGGTAATCCTTGATGTAAAGCTACCCAAACTATGCTTCTCTTAGGGACACATATCCCTGCCAAGACAATCCATAAAACAAGGACATCCACGACTACCACGCTGAAATATTGCCATTTCAGTGGAAATACTATTAGTTCTGCAAGGCAAGAAAGACATGAGCATTTTGAGAATGCATAACACCAAGAAGCAGCTTACTTCACAAGACTGACATGAGTATTATTTTGAAGGAAGTCGTATCCATGACTAAAAATAAACTTACGCCATTTCCCTGCTTGAATTTCCTGTAGATCTTTAAAGAGTACAGAGACCTAACCAATTCATTCTCTTTGAAGGAAACATTTGAGATCATTAGCAACTTGCCTGCTGGGAGGTTCTCAAATTCAGATGTCTTTGTGGTAAATTTGCACAGAGCATTTGATGCCTGTTCATCCCCTCAATGTGCAACTCAAAGTCAGCATTACACTAAGAGAGGCATGACTGATGATTGCTATGCTTGCAATAGACAGACCTTGGATTAAAATGAGGTTTCGTTGTTAAGTGAAAAGTTAACTTCCAGGCACAGTTCTTAATTTAAAACATCTAAAAAATTAACATTCTCATTTGGGCATTTTTCCAGGTCAGATGGTAGTGCCTGGATATTCCCTGGACAAACTATCTCATCCACAGTAAATGTCTAAATATCTGGCTCACATCTCTAATGTATGTAAGTGAAGAATTATGTTGTTTTATTAATCACCCCAGAATAAGTTCATCACCCCTCATCACAGGCTTTGTTTCACTTCTGTGTCTGGCTCACTAAAAGCAGAGCATTTGTGTTACAACTCTGGCAGTCCCTAAACACTTTGGCAGTTTCATGTTTAGATTACTCCAGTTGCTTTCATTTTGGATAATTTCTTGAATCCCTTCAGCACCTGTCAGCTCTAGAACTTGAATATGCTATCAGTCTAGGTGTTTCGGTGGGGTTTTGTTGGTTTGGTTGGTTTGGTTTCTTGATTTTGGGAAGTTTGGTTTTGGTTTTGGTTTGGTTTGCTGTTGTTTTGATTTTGTTTTGTTTTGTGTTTTTTGTTTTGTTTTGGGATTTTGTTGTTGATGTTTTTTCCTACAAGTTAAAAAGCTCTTAACTAATTTATATTCCATGATTCCAAGCAGATTTAAAACACAAGGGGACTGTCCACACAGTGCATCCTGCAGTGGGTCCCCACTCCTTTGGTTCACTTTCCACACTCTTCTTATTACATCTCCAAATAGCACCTCTGTTCATGGTCACTTGTAAGTGACTCATGGTAAGCTTGAGCAGCCCTTCAAAGGAAGTGACTTGCATCTCAGCTTGGTGGAAACTTGGGCTTACAAGACTGAAGAAGGCTACATGAGGTCTAATTGGCTCCAAAAAGCCATGCAGATGAACTTTTATTAAAACATGTAAAGTAATCTTCATGTTCTATGTGGTGCTTGCTTCTAATGTCTCTGATGGAAAACATCAACCAGTTTAGGGCACCATCCTTCAAAAAAGACAGAAATAAAAAGATGAGAGTGTAGGAAAAATGACCTGCTAGGAAAGGTTGAAGTTGATTGGTCTAGCAGGAAAAAAAAGCCTAACGAGAGACATTAAGAGCCTTTAAGGACAAGACAGATGCAGAAAGGAGAAAAGAAATTATTCATATGTTCTTTGGAGATAGGACAAGTGTAATGTATTTTGATTGTGCCAAGAGATACTGAGAATTGGTGCTAGAGACAGCTTCCTCTAGTTATAAGGACAGTAAACAGTGGAAAAGATTGCCTACAGAGGTTGTGGAATATTCATCACTCTTGGTTTCTAAAAGCAAATGTGACAGATGTGAGTTGGAATCATTCTGGTGTAGCTGGACCTGCTTTGGGCAAGGACTGTGGACAAGTTTATTCCTCAAAGTAGTCTACCAGAGCTATTTTTTAATTGGTTATAACATGCCTCATAGGCAGAGAAGATTAAATATGCAATACAATAAGAAAAGCTAGCTCAAGAAAAGAAGGAAGATAAAACGGCCTTGGACATCGCCAAGTTTGGGGCAGCTAGAGGTATGCTTTAGTCTTCAAAGAGTCCACTGATCTGTTTTTCTTTTGCATAAAGTTAATACAAAGATCACTTTGTAGGCAGCATTAAGAAGCCTGTTGACCTCAGAAAGGTCACTTAAGGGGGATAAGCTGGGTGGGTACTAGAGCGATTTCAGATACCCCATCAAGTTTCTTGTATCCATTCCAGTGGTAGGCCTCATGAGAGGAAGTGCTCATATTGCCTGGCCAGGCAAAGATTTGTGGTATAAAGTTCAGAATCCTTTTGGAAGAGATTCAAAGTCAAACGTAAATTAAAAAAAAAAAATGGAGGGAGGAGGGGGCACACGACAATTCCAGTTCCAGGAAACTGAACAGAAGTTTAACAACCACAAACAGAAAGGAAGAGAGAATTAAGCTGGCCATAAATATTTATTATGAAAATATTAGAGATCTGCTCACAGTGCATGTCATGGAGTCTGGGTTTACCGTGTTTCATTGTTCCATACTATGTACAAGGATTACAGATATCCAGGTGGGGGAGGAGGTTGCTGGGCTGTCCCTCTTCCCACGGAAGAAACAAGAAGAGTATGTGTTTCACAAAGCCAACAGAACCATCTTTCAGAATTCCAGTTAACTTCCTCTTCTCCTTAAATCATACAGTACTCTTGTATAAGCCTCCTAAATCTTCTTCACATTTGCTCCAGTAAAATCCTAAACCACATCCATCATATTAAGGTGCCCTCCCCCAACAGCAACTCATTAACAGATCTTCCAAATTCTGACTTCACTGACACAGTATTTAATGAACTGTTGAAATTCAAAGCAGAATTCAAATGATGGGGAAATTGAGGTTTAAAACAGCAAAGACATATGACATATTTCCAAGAGCTTCACAGCCTTTATTTCTGTAAATATTCTCATCTGTACTAGTATAAACTGGGAGCAACTCCACTAAATGTGGCAAAAAACCCCAATAATTGCACATTAGCATAGTCCCACTGTGACATCATGATCAGTCCTGGAGGTGCTCTCATGAATTACCATTTAGATCGTACATTTTTTGAAAGCCTTTAGCAATAATTGAGAAGAAAACAACTTCGATAAAAGCACCTCACAGTTCTTCTCACTGCATGATGACATTTGATAAAAAGAGAAAATCTATACTGTTTTTTATTTACTAAGCTGATGTGCTTTCCAAATGCATACAGCAAAGTCAAAATACTTAAAATTCCAAGATAAATGTTGCTAGTTTCAGGATATTATATGAAAAGTGGCTAAGTAGATGAAAAAATGGCATTTGAGAGGTTATGAGTACATTAGAGACGAAGAAAAAGACTGCTTAAAATGACATACAGGTTGTTTTGATATGTAAAAATCTGTTCTCCAGATTTTCAAGCTATGGGAAGCGGACTTGTAACAGCAATTAATGCTTCCCTTTCCTTTCCAAAACACTCAGACCTGTGACAAATACTGAAGCTCATGCAGAAATAAAAAAGAGTTGGAGAACCGCCCCTCTATCCTGATACAAGTGTAAGCTTTAAACTCACATCTGACTAACTGGAATGGTCTGTATTTCTTTAAATAACTTTAAATTAGGAAACTTTTGATCAGGATTTATGGGCCACTTCAGTCATCTCAGTATGTTTATGCGTACATAAACAGTATGCAACTTAGAAATATTTTTTTTTTCAGCTGGAAAGCTGGAGAGGACGGAGCTTCCAATAAGTGTTAATTTCTCTTTTTTTTTTTCCCCTTGAAACAGAAAATTACATTTTTTTCCATTCAGTACAAACCATAAACAAAATCCTCAAATATACCTAATACACAGCCTAAATCTGCCACGTTTGCATAACGAAGAAAAAAGGGGGAGGGTCAGGGAAAGTGGGCGAAAGAGTATGACTTTGGAGCTCAATGACAGCAGTTAGTGAAAATGAATGAAGAAAATTGAATTCTGTGTGTTTGTATTGTGTGGATAAATTTATGGAGCTTGAATGTCTTTGAATGCTCTTATTCTGGATACATGAATACTTTCGATCAGGAAAAACACCCTTGGTGAAGAATAAAAAAAATTACTAGATTTCTATACTCATAAATTCTGTATGAAAAGTCCATGCTGAGTAAGAACAAAAATCCCAGATTCTTATAAACAAGTACGATTAGTCACAGTTATGTAAACATGAGTATATATTCAATTTGTAAGCACATAATAAAAGGAAATACGTTAAAAACATTTTCAGAATAAGACATAATATACTGAACAAAATCATAGCACAAATAGGAAATTTCTTTCTCAGAAGAAAGTCATTACAATAGAGGACCCTGGGGCTGCCAGAATGGACTGTATTGGAATGAGGGCTCATCACAGAGCCCCATTTCTCTTTGGCCACCAGTGAGGATGCTAACACTGACATCCTTTTCTCTGGCAGCAGTCCCACGTGTGTAGAAATCTAATTCCATATATGTTTACTCTTGGAGTTTTGTTTTTTTCTTTATTTGGCCCTGTGAAGCACAGTTCAGGTGGCCAGGACAGCTCACTCATGTATTTTAACACTGAACAGAGGATGTTCAGGTAGTGAGAAAAGGTTTCCATAAGGCAAGGGACTCCTTGATCCCTTACTTCTTTTATTTGCTATCCATCATGTTTCCTGGGATGCTCTAAATTTGTACCTAAGACTCATTTTACGGTTCTAGGTCATGAATTGGTCAAGCTCCTCACAGATACCTTCTCCACTCCCTTTGCTCTTATGTGAATGTTCTGATACAAAATGTAAATGTTGTAGTTTCTAGATATGATACAACCTCAATTTATCAGCTTTTGACTGACCAAACACTCTTGAAAACAGTTTCCAGCATTTCATTTGTAACTTCATGCAGCTATTAATTAAAAACAAATCCATACTTTCTCTTCCTTCATTGCAAATTTGACACTCTTCTGCAATTGTCCTAGTACATATCATATCACCGTCAATAGCTGATCCTTAGACTGGAAAATGCAACATTAAATATGCAATCTAATGCCAGCCACCACATATGTTGACTGCAGTTCCAAGACAACTTTGCTCTTTGGTGTGCCAGTTGGTGTGACTGCCAGTAAGGCTGGAGGGGTTTGTGATTCTACAAAGGCTCCTCTGTGTCAGCAGTGTGAGCATGGAGTAAGCCCAGCAAGCATGCTGGATGAGGGCTACCACAGGAATACTGACTGGCTCTGGAGGCATGAGAGAGCTGGTGAAAGAATGGTAGGTCTTCTCTGCTTCTTCCTCTTTTAGTTTTACCTAGGCCAGCCCTCCAGTCTTAGTGTCTGCCTTTCTTTCTCAAGAGGATCTCATTTAGCAGCTCTACTTGCTTTTACAGGTGAATCTACCCCAAAGACCATACAGTTAAAAATCCTGAACCCATCAGATGCCAAAAGTCTTGCTCAGAATGGCATGACATGAGGCATACAAAGCATCTAGCAGAAATCTTTGCCTTGGTTCCCAAAGCATGCATGAAATTAGCAAATTTGTTGGGAAAACAGGCAGCACAATGATGTCTTCCCATTCCAGAAGAGCTCATGTGATGCTAACTGGTGGGGCTCTGCGGTGTGGTGCACTGGGCAGTGCTAAGTGATAATGCCCTTAGTTTCATAGCGTCATTAATCCTGACAAGATCTTGAGTGTCTGCACTTAAAAAATATTTGGGACAGGATGAAAATACTGTGCCAGCAACAGCTCAAAACAATAGCCCAGACCAGAGCAAGGGGGAGAAGCCATAGATTGCTGATTTTCTGGGCGTTTGGCATTGTTTACTGAGCATTTCCCAGCTCTAGTTTTTTTTACAGTGATAGTATTCAACAATACTGGTTTTGCAGAGAAAACTGTCCACAGCAATTTGGGAGAAGACTGTGAGTAAAGTACAGACCATACATGTTGTGATATAAAATACTAGTTTTAGCCAACTGATACTGTTTCTTTACACCTGTGAGACATGCTCGTAGTGAAGTCCGCTGCTTTTCTCACTGTGCTGACCTAAGAATGCCCTTAAAATTCCCTGGGTAATTACAATGAGTTTTTGTAGAGCTGAGAACCAGGCCCATCTGACTCCAAGCATCTATGAAGTGTGAAACACAAACCTCTGAAAATTAGATTGTTTTCTCAAAAAACATCTTAAACTTTAAATATTCCAGAAGCAAGAGATGTCAAAGTAGATTTTGCACACCTCAAAACAGAACAAAGTAACAGGCCCCAAAGAGTACAGGGAGAATCCTGACTTATTATTTAAGTGCTCCCTTCTCTAAATTTAAATAACAAAAATATTTTTCAAAGCGTGAATCTCTCGGGCACTGTCATACTATGCTGCCAAATAATTCATTAAGGAATGTTAGCTCTACCTCTGCTGTTTGAAGTGCCAGAGGTTTCTTTGCCTGAAATGGCCTGTTATTCCCAAGGACAGAGAGAAGAAGAGGGCTCTCTTTGTATTTTTCTTTCAGAGCACAATGGATTAAAAACAAAACAGAAAAATCCTAAATAATGAGATAGTCAGGAAACTTATTCTAAAGGATTCTAGAGTGCTGTAATAGTATGTCACCATCCATAGTAGGACAAGGCTCTGTTCCCTCCCTGTGCATAAATTGCTTGATTGCATTCACTGTCAGTTTGTTCCCTAATATTTGGCATAACATTTCCTGTTTCTAGCCTCAGGCTTATATGGGTTTGATCCAGCCTACCCTGTAATTAATGGAAAGACTACTGTGTATTTCAGTGTCCCCTTTTCTTCTTGTTGGAGCCTGTTGGCTGCTCCAATGATTTCTCTCGCTTTCATTTTGGCTGGCCTTCAAGTCCTTCCAAAACATCATGCCTCTTGTCCTGTACACACGCACAGACAGAAAGAGGGAGACACAAGATAAAAATCCCTTTGCCCTGTGTGGTGGCCAAGGGGCATGGAATGGTTCACGTGGCAGCAGTGTATGGAACAAACTGGGGCCCCTGCCCTCAGCAGGCACCCCAGCCTTCCTCAGCTACTCCCACTCTACTGCACCTGCCAGTGCCAGCAGAGCCAAGAGTGGCAGCAGTTCTCTACCTTTGTCAAACACTACATGTTGAGTTTTTGAGGTCCCTAGACAGAATCCCCTACCTAACCCTGGTATAACACCTCCCACTTGGGTGATTTGTCTTGCAACATGTAAATGTCTCAAAAATGAATGTGAATACTGCTCCTTGTTTACCTGTTAAGACAGCACTTAATTATCTCTAGAGATAATCTCTCTTTGAGTGATCTGCTTGTTTGACTGCAAACACCCCGGGTGTGTGAGGCATTGTAAAGAGTCAGGTGTATACTTTCTAGGTGCTCAGTACCAAAATACGTATCAGGCTATTCTTCCACTGATGGCCAACAGCCTTGCACTGCTGGTGATGGGGTATTTAGTAGTTGTGGGCTGATACTTTTTGTCTGGCTTTATCAATTTAACGTTAAGTTTTTGGAGGACTGTACTTTGCCCATAGTGGCAGGCTTTGGCCCATAAGTATTTCCCTTTCATCCTATTTCTTGCTCTTACTACCACTGCTGTTTGATGGGGTAAAGTACCAAAGGTATATATTCATCTTGACAGCAAGCATTTTCACCAGGCTGCTGTTAAAACTTTCTGCAGGAAATGTTACTATATTCAGAGATGGGTTGGCATATATTTTCTTTTTAGAAGTTTGCTTTTATAGGTCTGTGACACTTTTAAGCAGTGATTAAGCTTTGTCACCGTAATATGATGGTGATGTAGGACTCCCCTTGCAAGGTAAATCATCTGAACAGAGTGGCCTAAGTCAGGGCTGTTATCTGAAAGCACGAGGCTGAGGGAACCAGACCTGCTGAAATTATTCCTGCTGTGGTCAGTACAGTGTGTGACAGTCATCTGCTTCCTGTCAGACTGAAAGACAGTCCACAGTGTGTGCACAGACAGGGAGGGATGGGCAGCCCAGACAATTCCAGGGTCTCAGGTAGGTCAGCTCAGTTAGGCAGGAGTGAAAATTATCTGTGGTGTGGGTGGGAGGGCACAAATGAGATTAAGCTTTTTCTGAGGCACCTGCAACTATCTATGTCTACACTATTGAATAAGGGAGGGTCAGAGACTGATTCCTCATCCCAATTTTCAAAGGGAACACACTAGACCATGCCTAGTAATCTGCAGGGTAGTTGCTTGAAGAAACCTAAGTTTGAATCATCCAAAAGAAGCCACGAATGATGATTAAACAGTGTGGACAATGTGCTACCAATACTCAAGTTCATTCCCACACTCTCCCTTATTTAGAGCACAAACTAAATGCTACATACATTTCATCAGCTTTGGGTTGGTTTGGCATATACCCACATGAGCCCCAACTGTTTACCAGGTCTTTGATGCCCCTGGCCATGTCTGCCAAACAGTGACATTTCCAGGTTTTTGGAGACACGCTTCAGTTTCAGAAGGTGCTCTGAGGAAGCGTCTGCGATCTGAATGCTGTGAGCCAAATGCCTTTATCTATGATGCTCTGTCTTGTATGCCCAGACTGCCTCAAAAATTCAAGTACTCTGTGCATGTGGGTGGGAGTTCTCCTTTGGCATATGCCCAGTTCCACAAAATTATAGATACGAGCACTTGTTTCATGTGGTTTGTTGTCAGCTTCTTTTCAGATGCTTCCTTGACAATGGTAAATAATTGGCTTGATTGCTTTCTCTTACCCATTTTTTCAGCAATTTGAGGATCTCATATCTTAGTTCATCTGCTGTACTTTCATGACCAGAAAATTAAGTCAGCTATGTATATCTAATTCTCTCTTTTTGTTGTGTACCTCAAAATTGTAGCACTGCAGTCTCAGCATCATGGAGAGTAGCAAGCAATAACTTTTTAAAAATGCTCTCTAGTGATATAGTGTCATTTTCCACTTCAGTCACTTTGCACCCTCAAATTTAATGCTGAAACAACTCACATCAAACATGATTGCTAGATATTTCTTCTTCCTTTGGGAGTCTTTTGGTTCTGTGGTGACAATGAACTCAGTCAAAAAGTCACCAGCTGTCTTCTGCTGTAGGAATTGGTACTCCAGACTACAGCTCACTAGCATAGCATAGTGTTGTTGCCTTTTCAGTCATACAGCCTTGTTTCAGGACAGGATAAATGGTTATCTGTTTTCTGATGGTATGTAATGGCTATATGTGGTAACTATGTATGTGCTGTTTTTTTCCTTATTTTCATAATTCAGCAGCTGTTTGATGGTGGGGAAATAGTATAAATAATGTCTATTAGTTTAAAAACTATTATTAAAGCATTGTAGAAATTATCTTTAGATGCAGCTTTTTTTCTTTTACCCCTTTGTCATATAATTCTAAGAAGGTCAGCAAAAGCATGTGAATGACAGGGCAGAAAAGCATATTTTCCTGTGGTTACAGTCAAATTTTATTCCACTTACTGAACTCTATCAAACCAGTTTGCGGCCAGCAAAAGGTTGCGAGATACATGATGCTCCCAGGAGATTCAGCTAATCCCACTTCTGTTGTTGACAGCGATTACTCACTTCTGCAGATAGGAGCATAAATGCCATTGCCAACTAGATGAGGTCTATAATCTTGCAGAGGAGCTATTTGACTTACCTGGTTGCTTTTAACATTACCACCATTGCCCATGAAGCACTGGGAATCATCCTGCTTCTCCTGCTTCTCCAAAGCAAGTAATCCTCATCCAGGAAGGTATTTACTCATGACCTCCGGCCATCTTGTCCTGGCTGCAGTGCTTGCTGAGCTTTTCCTCATCCAGTCACAGCACAGGGAAAGTGGAAGCACACTTACATACATGCTTCAGGGACATCCAAAAGGCACTTTTGGGGAAAGGGAGCTTGATTACCAGCCATCCCTTCTCAGTTCTCAAATGAAATAAACACTGAAGTGAAGCACGGCTGTCTAAAAAGAAAGAACATCCTGCTGTTCCTGGTAGGAAAAGTGTGTAAGAGAAGGGTGCAGCAAAACACTCACGCAGAGAGTCATTGTGATCTGTGCAACAGAGGATGCTTATCCCACCTGAGTTGGTACAGACATTCACACAGTGATACCAATGACAGCCCTGTTGACGTCACCTTCAAGGGACTCAAGCTGGCAGCTTGAATTTTATGTCATCCTACCACGATTACAGTACTTTGGTCGACTTTTTCTTGCAAATAAGACTGAAATCTTATCACTTCACATATCTCCTACTACTCTACTGTTTCTTTTGCATTTGATTTTCTGAGGGATTTTTTAGTTTCCATCATGGGGTTTTATTTCGGAACAGGTTTTTTGATGCTACCTTGTATTCATATCATCAGGTTTCCTGAGGTTTACAGCATCATTTCTGTTTCCGTGCCTTTGCATCACATTAATACCACGTGTCTGCAAAATCTGACTCTTGGTCTCACTTCCTGCCTACTTGACAATGTTATTTTGTATTATTTCTTTTATCAGTACATTTACTCTCAACGACTTCTCTTTCCATTAATACTGTATACAAAGTCCTTGTGCAGGGAGACCTTTATTATTCCTCAGATTATTAATTTTTCCCTTTTAATTTTGTTTGTCTATATTTTACCTCTGTGCATTTGGGTTTTGCATTCATACCTTTCTGTGTTTTCTCTCTTCTACTAGTGGATTAACAATTCTGAGTCTTGTTCATCTTAAATCTTGCATTTACATGGGAAACTGCTCCTCATCCTTGCATGCAGCTCCAGCTTTTGGAGGCTTGTTGAGGAGCAATCTCATATTTAGGCACTTTAAGATTTGAGAATTACAGGAGCTTTGAACAGTTCAGGAAAATGGTCATTTGTTCCAGACTGAGCAGACACTCTTTGGGACAGTCTTAGAAAGGTTTTAGTTCTGCACTTGAGTGAAGACAGCTTAGTACTGATGCATCTGTTCAGCTTGTGGCTGCACGTCTCAGAGAGCAGTGAGGCCGCATTCATTTTGTTCCTTCTTCTGCCTGCCTCACTACATCCTATATCTGTTTACCAGTGCAGCTAGGGAATGTCCAAATTATGAGCATGGTCATCTATATACAGGCAGCTATGGGACAGTGCCATGATTATTGGTTTTTCTTTACTGAAGGATCCAGAATTCATCCCTAATGACAGATGCAATTGCAATTGCCAAGTAATAAAGACTCCCAGTTAGAAAGCAAGCCAATGAGGGCACAGGTTCGCTTTGACATTGTCAACAAAATAGTCTGTTCAAAATACCACAAGAGGTGAGAATGATGCAAAAGGAGGGCAGTGTTATTCAAACCTGCAGCTCTACAACAGCATTCCATGGTGCTGCCAATGTGATGACAGCAAGGTGAAGGCTGCTTTGTGGGAGGTTGACACTGAATCACATCCATTTGCAGGTGCCAGCAGACACAGTGTGGGTAAAGAGCAAGATGAGCACGCTGCTGGCTTGGATGTGTTTTCCTTGGAGAGGACACCAGTGGAAGAGCTGATTAATAAGCTAAAAGTAAATGCAAATCTTATTAATGCTTACTTGAAATCCAGTCCACAAGTCAGCATCTCATTAGGAAGAGAGTCAGTAAAGCAGTGCGTCAAGGCTGTTTGTGTGTGATAGGGACAAAGAGATGTGGCACAAGAGAGACCACAGCCTGTATGAGCATGAGTAGAAATAATCAAAGAATCACAGAATCACTGGGTTGGAAGAGACCTCCTAGATCATCGAGTCCAACCCATGCCCTAACACCTCAACTAAACCATGGCACCAAGTGCCACATCCAATCTTTTTTAAACACATCCAGGAATAGTGACTCCACCACCTCCCCAGACAAAGCATTCCAATATTTTATTATTCTTTCTGTGAAAACTTCTTCCTAATATTCAACCTGTATTTCCCTTGACACGGCTTGAGACTGCGTCCTCTGGTTCTGTCAGTTGCTGCCTGGTGAAAGAGACCACTCCCCACCTGACCACAACCACCTTTCAGGCAGCTGTAGAGAGTGATAAGGTCACCTCTGAGTGAAAGGGGCAGATTTGGGAAAGAAAGCATGAAAGAAAATCTGTGAGAACCTCAGCCCCTACCCCAAATTGTGGGAACACCCACCAGCACCCCACTGTCAGCAAATAGCCGGAAACTCACTGCTGAGATATGTACTTTCCTAATAATATGTACCTTCCTAATAATTGTCCCAGGCAGACAACGACAGCCTACTGCTTCTGAGTGGTAACTGCAGCTTTCAGAAGGAGGAGTGCAGGCAACCAAAGGACTCTCCCAACCCTCTAATAAGCTCACTAACATATGTCTTTGCAAACGGTACACATGAAACCAGTCTACTTCCAGCTGACAGATCTCTGGGTTATTTTACCATTAGGGAAAAAAAAAAAAAACAAAGCAAACTGGGAAATCACATCCAAAAATAGATTAAAAGAACATGAGAAGTGGAAGGTCAGGAGTGCAACAGTTGGGTAGTGCCAGAACTGGGACAGTTTACATAACCTTGCTGTAGCCTCCCTGAGTGCATGCAGCAGTTAGTCACAGGAACATGAATCGTTTTTTTGAGAGGATCCTGACTCACTTGGTGACGTAATGGCCAAAAGGATTAGAGAGAAAAATAGAAATATGCCTCTCCTCACATTCAGGAGGTGGCACTGTGCAAAAATTCAGCCCCACAATGGAAAGAGTATTACTAATTTTCTTCATGCTTCTGCAGTACAGCCTGCCCAGAATATTTATATTTCTTCACAAATAGTAATTAATCTTCAGGCTGCTCAAGTAAGAAGACATTTTCATCCCCATTTTGTATGTTGAGGATGGAAGCACTATAGTCAAAGTACTCCCTTGGATAATCCGAGCATCCTCATGGAGTCCAGTTAGTTCTTAGTGCCTGCTGACATTTTAGACCTGAAGAATGTTATGTTAGTTCTGTTACACAGTGTGGCTTGGAGACAAGAAACCACTTACTTCTAATTTTTTGGCATTTGGAGGTCGTTCTTTGAAAAGTGTATACTTCTAGGAATTACAAAACCCTACGTGGGCCTTTTTCCTGAAAATATATCTGCAGTTTATCAGTGCATCTATGCTGGTGTTGGTGTCTACAAGTAAATTAAGAAAGTGGTATTTAACAGTAAACTTGGGCTTCATTTTACTGTAGGAAGCCAGCCTTCCCAGCATTCCTCTGATGCTCAGCAGAGGGCTAATGCTGACAGCAGAAGGAGAACAATGACCCATATTTAAGTATATTACCTGTTCTTCATCTCTACAAAATTATGTGATGTAATATACACACAGACTCCTGTATCTTTGAAAATATACTATCCCAAGAAGAGAGCTGCTATGTTCCTTGGCTGGATTACAAATGCAACAAATTACTGTTGTCCCCAGTGCTCTTATCCCACAGGCTCCTCATTGCCATTTAAAAAATGTTTTTACTGAAAGTCAATATCTTTTACCAACTTTCACAGAGAATTTTAGATGTTTATTTGAATACATAAAATAAGAGTAAGAAATTTTTTCTGACTTGAGTAGGATGTGACTTCTAATAAATCTGGAAGCTATGAAAAATGGCTTTAATATTTTTATGCTACTTCTGTATTTCCTAAGGTTGTCCCACATCTGTTTTTTCCCCCATGTCCATGTGTAGCCACAGAGCATGCAAACACATCTGGAGCTTATAAACACAGAAATTTAACTTTTAGAAAATGTGTGATGCCATTTGAAGATGCTATTCTTGCAGTTTAACACCTGCTTTGCTGGTTTTGGAAAACCTCTGCATGGTGTCTGAGGAAACACCTCTTCCAATTTTTGTTTTTGGGATATTCTAAAACAGTTAGAAAAGCAGGCTTGTATGAATGTAAATGTTTGAGATTAGATTCTCTACAGCAATAAGGAAGGCCTCTTCTGTTTATTCCTTGAAGATATAAGGTGATGATGTTTCTTCTGTCTACTTGCTTCCAGAGATGATCTACCTAATACACAAATGCCAAAGTGCTCTTTTCCTATCCCTGCCAATACCCTTCCTTCAGCTTCTGTGTATTAGTGTGACTATTGCTGATGATCATGATGAAGAGTTCAGTTCAAACCTTCCCTTCTGCTTCCAGGTTGCTGTTCACACCTCAAAGATGTTGTCCCTAGAGAGGCAGACCTGCCACCTCAGCATTTCCTAGCAGTAACCACCTGTGAGTCAGCAAGACCCATTTAGCACTCCCCAGTTGAAGCACCTCCTGAAAATACAGTGGGATGTTTGAGGCAAATACTGTCAGTCTCCTAAAATACTACAGGCAAGTTCAGATCCCTTTTTTCCCCCCCTGCCACTACTCTGTAATTATTTATAACATGCTATACATGACAGGCTGGTAAAATACACCCAGCCAAAACCAAAATGAATGGAAGTGTTGCCAAGTTAGCAATGTAAAAAGGGAGGAAGTGTAAGACAGAAGATAAAATGGTGGAGCAGATTAGTGACCTGTCGGTCTGTGACTAGTGTATCGGTTTGAGTGAAGAATTTGAGCATGACGTTTGTTTATCCTTATGAAAGGTAATCTCAATCATAACATTTGTTATTAAAAGAAAAAAAAAGAAAAGAAAAATAAACACACTATAACATTTAATACTTTGTGGATCTTTTAAAATATAAGTTCCTTAGGACTTTTACAAATTATGGCTCAGAAGAATCCAGCAGATAATTCTGATGGTTATTCCTAAGAGTCAGCCTAGTTTTACCAAGAGTGGCTTGACACAACAAAGGAAACTGAACTGATGTCCTGCCCTGTTCTACAAAAGAGCTGATTTTACATCTCCTTGCTTTTAGAGCCATGAGCACGTTTTCTTCTCGTAATATTACCTTTCATTGAAAACTATGGATATTATTTATTCAGCATACATTCATGGTAGCTGTCACTGCTTCTTGTCCATTGACAAGTCTAAAAGACACTTGTGTGTCATTTTTTGACTGCTATCCCATATTCCCAGGTGTTAATAATAAATCCTAATCAGATTCTGTAATTTTCATACTGCTGTGAGAAGTCATATATCTCTACAGGAAGACAGGAGAAGGGAATAGGAAGAAGAGGAGAAAACCTTGACACTACATAGTTTAGCACATGTGACTGTAAGTTTTTGACAATATTTCCATGAAAATTACTGATAGAGAAGCAGCATTTCAATGGACATAATTTCAAGATTTTAATGAATAAGTGAGAAAGGACAAAATAGTTTGGCATGAAGAGGAAGGCTACACAGATGAAGGTGAGAGAAAACAGTGTCACGAACATAAGGTTAGGTATTTAGAAAAGTTGAGAAAATAAGAGGAGAGTATAAAAAACTGTTCCTATGTTATGTGGGTAAATTTAATTATTTCTTCTGTTAACAGGGAGAATGTCTGCCAGATTTTCTGGGTGATTCCTGAAGGCAAATGTCAATACAGTCAAACCATGGTGGTGAGTACTAAAGAACAAGACTTGTGTGAGGAGGAGCTGCTGTGGGGACGTGTGGGCTTGACTCAGGCAGAGGGAACACTCCAGCACCTCTCGCCTCTGCCACTGGGGTTGCAGGAACTTGCGGCAGCCTTGTGATCCTAAGGGAAGTACAGGCACCCTCAAGGGGAAACCCAAGGCTTCCTCCTGTACTTCCCATGCAACTATGGGAAGCACTTGATTCCTGGCTCCACACCTTGCTCTTCTTCAGCTGTACTAGCTCAGAATCAGACTTTCAATGACATACTGCTGAGCCAGTTTGTCTGCCCAGGCTTATAGCACTTTGTGGCTGCTGCATGATATTGTTTTGGTCTGCTTTCATTGATTAGCTGGTTACTTTCTAGTTTGGCTCAAAAAAAGAGTGTCAAGTAGTTTTTCGTCTGCTTTTTTTTTTCTTTGTGCCATTCTGGTTTTCTTTCAGAGCAAGAGCATTCAAATTTCAGACAAAAATTCTTTATTCCCACTTTTTTTTATTATAAAATTAAGTGCATTTCTTTCCTGTAGCTTTTGCAGAAAGAAAATCTGGTTGTTTGATTAATTTCCAAGGTGCTTCAGGTCCTCAAGAAACCTCTATAGACTAGTGGAAAGGTAAGATTATGCATAAACCCATAAAAAAGGCAAACAAGGATGCAAAAATGCGCCTTTCTTAGAGCCACATGCTGGTTTTCAACTGAGGAGCCTGGAGTATTAAGACACCATTTGCAGTCCTGATAATCTCCAAGCTGGAAGTCCATAAAACTGCTCTGCCTCCAAACTCTGGGCCAGCTGAAGCTCTGTTCTGCATGAACTGGTACCTGCTCCCTGCTGCTGCCCCAATGGCTGCAGCCTGAGCTCCTCTGAAGTCTACAGCATCAGGACCCCAGTCACTGTTTCTGGAATGCATCATCCAACCTCTCCACTGAGCCGCACTTTTCATCCAACAGGAGAAAAATCAGAAGCTGGTTTTTCAATTGATCCATACTTTGTTTCAATTGATCTATATTTCTACTCTTGTGTTGATTATACCTTTTACATGGTAAAATAAACTATTTTAAAAATCAATCTGCATAGAAGGATTAGGATGGAATGTAAAAATTAATTACCTAGGAGCCTGAAAAACTTGTTTCTCTGTACATCTACAGTCAGGTTTAAAATGAGAAGTTACATGAGTGACATTTTATTTTGGAATTCCCTATCTTCTCCAAATTCTTTATGTGAATTTGTGGAACAAACTCTGTTTGGTCCTGAAATGTAATGATCAAGAATCACCTACATGCAACCAACAGTCACCCAGAGAAGTGAAACCCGTTTTTGTTCTGAACACTCAGCTGTAGACATCTTGATAAGAAACAAGCTTATGTTTGAACTTGTAAATCTGTAATTTCATCAGAAAAACAAATTGTCAAGATGACATAATTCTCTAGCAAAATACCAGCATATAAAAATAAAATCCAGGGAGAAATGGGAGAGAAATGTAAACCTCATTTATTGAAAACTTGTGTTATATTTCTCCTTGCTATTTCAACATATTTAATTAAGTTTTCCTCCCTCTGCATTTGTATTTTGCATGTCTCTCCTGTTCCTGTTGAAGCCTAAGCTGCAATTTCTTCAGTCCTAAGGCAAAAGGGCTTTCCAAGCCTAGGAGACAAGTGACAGTGAGATGTGCCAATCTGTCAGTATGGGAGCACCCAAGGTCACAGACGGGGCGGTGCTGGTGCGAGGACCTGAAGCTGGAGTATGTGGTGCTTTCAATGGGCGTTGGAGGTGGATGCAACACCTTGAGAAATGCTGGGAGGATTTATGGCGTTGCTGAGAACCTGAAGGGAACAAAGTGTACGGGGAACTTTTCCAATCACCTGCCTATGGAGCAGGGTGCCCCGTGAGCGGAGGATAGGGCAGCCCGCGCATCTTTGACGACAGTGCGAGACCGAAGCCCCAGCAAAGGTGATCAGCGGTGCTGTGGGGACAGCAGGTACGTCCCTGAAAGACAAACATCGTGCGGCTGACGCTCCTCCCAACACGGCTGGCTGAATACTCCGCGATTAAATGTGGAAAGTGAAATAAAACCATAACTCTGGAAAACCTCCGCATATTTCATTACCCCGTCGCCTTATCACTCACTATTGCCAATTTCGAGAATTACGGATAAAAATCATAATAGTAAAACAAGCCGTCGTCTTTCACAAAGACGCATAATCTGCTTAAGATTGTTCCCCCATTCATCGGGGATGTCGAGACGTTCACAGTTCACTCCTCCCTCCACCTCCCGAGGCGCCCCAGCGGAGCGCGGAGCATCGTGAACCGCTCCAGTGCCGGCAGCTGCTG
>VXBI01010137.1:2879591-2913122 GCA_013397375.1 Toxostoma redivivum | reverse complement strand
GGCCGCAGCGCGGGCAGGGCCGGGGCAGCGCCGGTGACCGCCCGTGCGCGGCCCCTGCGTGCCCGGGGGTCGCCCGTGTCGGTGTCCCCCGCCCCCGCGGACGCTGGCCGGGGAGAGGGGAGGGGGCGCAGCACAGGGACGTATTTGTTGTCGCCGAACTGCGAAAAAGGGGAGGGGGGGAAATAAATAAAAAGACCTTCTCTCCCTCTGAAATAAATCGTATAGGATTTGCGCGTCTGTGACAAAGGCCTCTTTCAGGCAAGAAAGAAGGGACGCACAAAATGCCCAAGGGTGGTAGGATGTGAAAAGAGGCTTGTTTCTTGTCTCTCCCCTAGAGCCTCTCTGTTCCTTCCCAGACGAGGCCGCTGATCTGGTGCCAGTTCCTTTTCAGCCACATTTTAGATTAGGGAGAGATACCAAACCCCACACCATGGGTGCCAGCGTTTTGCTGCGTCTGCAGAGCCACAGTGTACGTGTCGCCCGACCTCCTTAATAATGCACAGTTTGGCCTCTGCTTCCTCGGGATCTCGCCTGATTTCTGCGCTGTGTGGATGCTGCGTGTGCGTGAGCTCTGGGAGAGGATGGCCAGGGAAGGGGGTCACTTTGTTAAGCAGGACCATGATACCTTGGTCCGTTCAGCAGTGACGGGGGGAGGGCAGGGCTGAGTAGGTGCTGGAGGAGAAGGTTTGGGCTGAGTGGAAAGCAACCCTCTGCAGTTGCTCATCAACCACTCTGATACGCTCTGATTCTTAAAATGCTAAATAACGAGTGACCAGGGCGGACCGGACTTTTGAAATGCACGCACAAGACTGGGAACGCCTTTGAGACCTTGTCATTTTCCTCCTTGTATACAACCTCCTTAACTCCCACATCCTTCCTTCCTTCCACCATCCCTGCAGCTGTAACACTTTTCAGGATCTCCTTCCCACACCCCTTTTTTTTTCTTTTTTTTTTTTTTTCTTTTTGTCTTGGTGTCTTTTTAACAAGCGTACTGGAAGCTGAGAACAGTTGCAGGTGAAGATCTGTTTGTTTATATGCTGGTGGAGGAAGTGTTTTCATTAGGGTTGACTCGTCTGGTCTCCCATGAGGAGGAACAGTAAGCTAAAGGGACACTGTCAACTTGAAATCCAGAGAATGTGCATGATGAATGGAGAGCTGTGTCCAATATTACACCCACCGTTGAGCTCCCTGCTGGAGATCTGTGGTTTTTATAAGCCTGTCTTCTGACTGTGTGGGTTGGTCATGCAGTGAAGGAGTAAAAACACACTTCAAACAAAGTTCTGTTAAGTGAACAAAGGAGTGCAGAAGAAAAATACCAGAGTGGGAAGGGAGGGAAGGCAACATATCCAACTTCTCAGTTACATCCATTGTAGCCACTGCTTGACCCAGTGGGAAACTGGAGGGGCTATAGTTCATTTTTACAGTTGCACATTTATTTAGTATCAGTAAAATGGAAAGGTTGTTACCTTTCCTCCAGTGTTTCAGGAGTTTTCAGCACCTTGATGTGTGTGCTCAGAAAACTGGTAGCATCTGATGGATGTCAGTCTGTCAGTGTCTTTCCATAATATAAAAAAAAAAATTTAAGAATGGTATCTCTTGTGAAAAATACATTGAGTTCCTTCTTGAACCCTTTTTATCCCATAAAGCTATAATTTTGATGAAAAAGAGAAAAAAAGATTGCCTAATTAATGCTTTAGAAAACTGTATTTTGTTGATAGTAGGCTGCAGAGTTCTTGAAATGTTCAGATGCATCTTAGAAGGGTGCCTGTAAGCATCCTTCTTCTCCACCTCCAACAAGTTACTGCCTCATCTGCAAGGCTTGTCTTTGGCAAAAGAAACAATTTTCAATATGAAGTTGTCTGATGGTAGGCCACTGGCTGTGGTGTTTTGTGGTTTATGCTTCAGGCATGTTGTTTCAGAAATTCTATGTTGCCTGCTGGTAGAAGACATAGTGGCATAAAATACCAGTTAAGTATAGAACTCTGAA
Organism: Toxostoma redivivum; assembly: GCA_013397375.1. NCBI lineage: Eukaryota > Metazoa > Chordata > Aves > Passeriformes > Mimidae > Toxostoma > Toxostoma redivivum. The sequence goes on along the minus strand of VXBI01010137.1, from coordinate 2,911,135 downwards.
CAGCCTTCTCTGGAAATTATTTTGATGTTGAGTAAATATATGTATTCAGTGAGGGACTAATGACTCTGGCATATGGGCATGGCAGTCAGTGTAAGCCAGATATTAATAAAGTGGTATAAAGAAGTTGGTTATTAATAATTTTAACAAGTGTCCTTAAAAGTTAGGACCCAGTGATAAATTTCTAATTTATATGAGTAAGAAAAACATTGCTGAGGAACTAGTTGTTTTTGACAGACTACAATAGATTCCACAATACCTTTATGTGAAATACCTAAATGGTGTCATCTGAAATTCATTAGTGGAGTCTGACATGATGAGAGCCACACAGGCCCTGTGGCTTAGCTGAATACTAATTTGGACATGGTATCACCTGCACTGATTTACAGTGTAATAAAATTGTGGCTAAGGTGAGTGAAAACTGTCCAGCACATTTGTGATGATTTCACACTGTATTATGATACATCTACAATATCATATGTTTAATTGTATTAAGGAAAGTTTAGAGCTGTTGGCCGTCTTATGCCCAATTACTTTTATTTAACCAGCACCTTGGTATTTCTGTCTTGCTGCATTACTGTGCTTTTACTTCAGGAAGAAAGAGAGTTGGAGGCATGTGTTTTCCCTTCGTCCTTCTCTCTGGGGTGCACATTAATATTTGATTCAAACTTGTTCTGTAAAGTTCTGCTTAATTCAGTTTGGGCACTACTTTGAATGTATAATAATGGTGTTTGCTTGTGTCATGGACAGTGCTTTGTAATTTGCTTTATGGCCAAGTCTGCTGCTGGCAGTGTGTATTGTCGAAGTGACCTTCCTTCCAGAGGGAGAAAACCAGGAACTCCTGGCCCTCTCCCACCCCTGCAGCTGCCACAGAAGTGTCTTCACAAGTCGTTTTGACCCATTACTCCAAAAACAGGACTTGAACCGCCAATCATCCGAGCAGACTCGTTGAAATCCAGCAATTAAGGATTCCTTTGGTGACAAAAGCCCTACAGACCTGTATTGTGCAAGTCAGCCATTTACTCGAGGCAAAAGCTACAAAAGGGTTTGCGTGCCTCGTGCCTCGGTGTGGAGCACCCTGAGTTGTGATCCCTGTGGATCTGGCTCCCCTGAGCCAGGGATGGAGCTGCTTGCTGTGCCGTGCTGAATGCATTGTGCACCTCAGAGCTGCATTCCCAGCGGCTGCCGTGTCGGGGGAAATGCTGCCAGGGCCACCCAATGCAAAGTGCCTCAGAAGGAGGTGAAACTGCAGGGCTGCATCTGCCTGCCTGCTGCGTGTCTCACTTGGTACCACGGTGGCTTAAGGTTAGCTATTAGAGTTTTAAAACCCTAACCTGCTTTTGGTAAGGTAGAAGTCATTTAAATATTTTTTTTAAAAAGAAAACACACCAAAAACACAAACAAACAGAAAACCCCCACAAAAATAATAAAACATAAAGGACAACAACCAACTTGGCATTTCAGTAGATGATAAACATGCAGGTGTAGAAGAATTGGGATTTCTAGCATTTGCATCCTGTCATGGGTTTCGCCCTTAGTGCCTGACTTCCAGACAGAGAAATGACAGGTGCAGATGAGACATGAAAGGGTGAAGCTGTTTCGGTAGATCCGAGCAGTGCTGGAGGAGTGAGCGCGAGAGCCCCGTTAGCACTGTGCTCCAGGGCAGTCTCACTTGTTAGCTCAAGCAGGGCTTTGGTTTCGGACAGGTAATCTGCCTCCCAGTCTGAGAGTGGTCAAGTTAAACCTGTCTGTGGGACATGTCCTTGAGCCCTGAAACTAGGAACAGGCCTGACCTTGCTGAGGCTACAGCCAAGGAGAAGTAGTACCCTGTTGCTGTCCTTACCACCGGCTGCAGGAAAACAATCACATTTTGTAGAGCTTCTTTGGAACTTTAGTTCACTTGGAACAGAAACGAAATTGAACAGTATCACTACTTTTACTGGAGGAGGTGAAAAATCATATTATTTCAAGTCAGTCAAAACACGATGCCTCATCTTGCTTCTGACTGTTTTAAAAGGTAACTTGCTGTGAAAGCAAGGATTTCAATTCAAAATACTGCCACTGGTTTAGAGCAAAATAGAACCTTTGACACCTTGACTTTTTACTGAAGTATAAAATCAGCAGCAGTTTTGCAGAGCTTTAAGGTGTGGATAGAACTAAATAATCTTGCAAAAAATGACTGTTGGATTTTTTTCTGACCAGCTCTCTTCCTTGTATACCATGAATTTGAATGAATGTTTTTCATCTGAAAAAGCTATCAAAAAAGATAGCCTGACAGTATCAACTGATTTGAATTAGATGGTCTGGGTTAAATCTTTTTTTCAAGAGGGAAGAGGACAGAAAATTTTAAACTTGCCCTTCCTAAAATGCAGTTCCTTTTTTGTATCAAAGACATCCCAGTTTGAATGGATCTACTGATGTTGGCTGTGACAAGGTGCTATGGGGAGAGGTTACCCCACATTTTCCTGCCCAGTTTCTCCTGATTCAGAGAAGTCTTGCACCTCTGAAAGTTGTCCCTTCCACACCACGATTTTCTAAAGTATCTGTGAGTAATAAATCCTTCTCACTTAAGGCAGAAACCTAAATTTTTAGAGCAAGTTCATTGATGTTCATCATACTGAGATGTGGTTTAATGTGACAAACTCTACAAGGCAGCTGCAATGTGAGAATGTTTTGATGAGAATGGGGAACGTGACCCTTCTGTGCTTATTTGTTTTACTCTATTTTGGTGGATTTTTTTTAGGAGGCAACAATGACTGGAGACCTTTTCTAGCCTAGGGAAATTCTTTGTTCTGTCCTGCTTTGGGTTCCCTGTGGCTAGAGCCAGAAAGGAGGGATATTGAAACACGGCTATGAGTGATGTGTTCAGTGCATTAAAGTACAAAGTATCCCAGTCAGAGCTCCTCAGGGGAGCTGGAGATACTTTTAATAGTATCGAATCCTGTGCTGTGAGAGTCTGCTCTCCCCAGAACAAAGGCACTATGGCCAACCCTGAACAAAAAGACTCTACCTTTGCTGCACAGCTCTTGGCGTGGCCTCTGGAAGATCATCTGCACATCCCCCAAGCTCCTTTCCAGCAGTTCTGGGAGTTCTAAAAGACAGATTAACATCTAAAGCTTTGGCTGTGCAAGGACGATTAAAACCTGAAATTGAGACCTCGGCATGTCAGAGAAAATGTACCATCAATACTGAAGCTTCTAAAAATACTTGAAAAATGCTGTTTTATTTACCAGAGTATTGTTGCTCACAGCGGTGAATTTGGAAATTTGAATTTGTTATGAAGCTGAAAGTGATAGTAATGGTACCAGGGCAATGTATGAAGAAGGGGAGAAGTGGGTGGGGTGGAGGGACATTGAACAAACCAAGGGAAGAGCTGGCTGAAGCAGGCAGAGGAAGCTGCCCTTGTGTGTGTGTGTGTGTGTGTGAGGACATTTGCCTTAACAGAAAAGAAGTGTTTGGCACCACTTTAACATGAAAATAACTCTTGTCTTAGTGATTTTGGGAGGAGTAAGGAGGAAACCTCAAATGATTGGCTTGGCTTGCATGAAATATCTTCTCTGTTTAAAATTGTCCTTTTCCTCTTGGCTCCAGTTTTCCTCTGTTAACAGATTTGTACAAAATAGTTCTCAATCCTTTTTGGTATAGTCCAAATTGAAAATATTTTTGCCAGATAATCTCAGTTATGGCAGATCTAAATTTGCTATATGAAGCTATATAGAGAAGTCAAACAGGCTGCGAGAATGAAGATTAATATGAAATGCCCATTCAGGTTTGTGCTTTTTTAAAGAAAAACTTTACCATTCCATAGGAGTTGTCCAATTGCCTCTCTGGTGATTCCTAGCATCCTTTTTCTTTACAATTTCTATTATTTGACTTGGTGGGAGTGGGGAAGGGGTTTTTTTTTTGTTTTTTTGGTTTTGGTAGGTTTTTTGTTTCATTTTGTTTTGCTGGTTTTTTTCAGAATAAACTTTAGCATTCATTTGAAGGCTTTTTATTGTAATAATAAAGACCTTTCAGCCTCCTTTGTTTTTGAACGACCTGTGTGTGAAAGAGCACTTTGCCTAATGTTGATCTTTGACTTGCAGCTGTACCACTTATAAAAAAAGACAGCTCTGAAAGTTTTCCTGGCATAACTTTGGAATATCATGTATTTCCTATCTTGGCTTCTGATAACAATGTACGGATAATTGTGTTGGGGTTTTTGTTTTGTTTTGTTTTGTTTTTTAACCAGTATATTTTCCCTCTTTGTACCTGACCTTTAAACCACAGAATCGCTCTGGGGCTTATAGTTGAAGTTGATGCTCTTGCCCAGAATAGTTGAGAAGAATTGTTGTTGGTTAGTTCTTAAGTTCTCCAAGCCAGAAGCCACCACAGTGGATGATGAAAGTGCTGGGCACTTTAGCCCATGCCTGGTCATTTCTTAGGACTTGGCAGAGAAGGCAGCTCATAGCCCTGTTTGGAAGACGATGATTGTGTCCTCCAGCCAGCTACTTTCACCCCAGGGACAGGGGAGGAGAGCAGGTGTAAGCAAAAGCAACTCTCACACCCTTTAAAAAAGGATTTTTTTCTGGGACTGTGTTTTTCTTTATGGGCAGCCCCTCACTAGGCAGCTATGATACACTTCTTCCAAGAAAAAAAAACATCTCTAAGGCTCGACATGAAAATCTCTTTTGTCTGAATAGGTAATTAGACTGTTTCTTGTCTTAAACTACATGTAAATGCTCAGTGTTTGTTCTTGGTGGCGAGGTTAATGGTGGTGGGCATTTATTATGGTGAAGTTAATGACCTCTTGCATGTTATTAGGACTTCCTGTGAATAGGTCCTCTTGCATGCTGTCACGGTATGCTAATAAATTTTGAATTATAGAAAGAAACCCCATATCCAGGAAAATTTTTGTTTGAAGATCAGCAAAAATGCTGGTTCTGTTGCCTATCTTCCTTCCTGAGAAGTAACTGGAAACACCTAAATTTCCTTCTGGAGTTATCTATGAGATAGCCAACAGATTATGAAATTTTTGGATGTTATCATTCTGTACAACATTTAAATTGGTGATTTCATCAAGAAACACTCTCAGTCCCATTTCCAAATTAATTGAAAATGTTTTGCTGGTTTCCCTCTCTCTTCAAGAAGGAATAAAACTATTTAAAACTAATCTTTTGAATAGCACAGTATCTGAGGTTATTCATAATATTAATTTTCAGTCTTTAGTTAAATATGCAGGCCTTTCTTTCCAAATATTAGATTCTCCAGGTATCTTTGAATGGTCAGTGATTTTTATACTCATAAGGCCTCATACTTTGGACTTGTGAAGAGAAATAGCTGTTGGATTTTAATTTTATTTTTATTTTTTTAATACCTCTTCTATTTTATTCAGAAAGGCCGAGGCAAACCACCTTTAAAAGAAAAAAAAAAGTGTTTAATGAAACCCATTGTATTAGCTGTATTCACTGGTGAAAAACTTTATAAGCCCATCAGCCTACAACTGGGATAAGATCAGTGTGCAGGAGCTGACAAGCTGAAGAGACAGATTTAACTCTCAGTATAGCAGGCTGTATGGTCTCAAAAAAACCCACACAGAGTATTGGCTTCAATTTCTTTTGAACACCTTTCTAGGAGTTTCTCTTTTGTAGGAAAAGTAGTGAGCCCAAATATTTGACTGAAAAGAGAGCTGCAAAATGTTGTGACCTTGTGGAAGAAACATCCCCTCCATTTGAAGGTCGGAAGTGACCTTTTGTGCACCGGGGGAGGTAGAAGACAAGCATTGACTGTCATTCTTGCTTAGGGCAGCATTACTGGCATGTCTAAAAACTGCAGAACTCCTTGTCCTAATGTTCAAGTGGGGCTGCCAAAAATGAACAAATAGGGCTGCAGATAAAAGTGTGCAGGGAAGACTGTGTCCCTTTTCTTCCTCCTCTGTCATGGCAGGCAGGGTGGGGAGAGCATCACTTTACACTGCTTGATGACTCAACATTCACACCAATTTGCTGCTGGTCCTGTAAAAGGTTAAAAAAATTATTTCTTTCATTTATATTTTTTTTTTTTTAAACCACTGACCATCAGTGTGATTCAGTGGCTTCTTTAAGGGTGAGATAACCTTGTCCCTGCTCTTGATTACATTTTCAGCAAATCTTAAGTCAAAATAATGAGGTTATGGTTTTGGGGTTGGGGGATTTTTTGTTTCTCCCCATGCAATAGAGTGAGTAGTTAGTTCTGCTTTATGAAGCTGAGTGTATAGACGTAGGTGTTAAACGAGTCAGCTTAATCTTGTGTTTGTGGTCAACCCCTCCATGATTTGTCATGTAAGTTTGTGCCTTGCAGAAGATATCTGTCATCCTTTAGAGCTAGTGTGGCACAGCAGGACTGTGCTGAGAACAATCTGAGCCTGCAGGTGGACAGCATTGCTTTGGCTTTATTTCCTTGGGTAGAGCAAGTCGGGGACCCAAGAGACACCTGCACGGCCAAGGTGGGCAGAGGAGCCCACGTGTGAGATTCAGGAGAGGTCCAGCAGCCCAGAGGAGCACTGTGCTCATGTGCCTGCCCTGCTTCCAGGACCATTGTGATGTGTCTGTGGTTGCTGTGAGTGTATCTGTGTGGCAATGTGTGGTGTTGTAGAGCCTTTACTTCACTTCTTGACGCTAAAAAAGAGACAAGAGAGCAATGACCAGAAAGAGTGGATTAACTACATGAATGTTCATTTTCATAGCATCATACTACTCAAACTAGCTTTTTGAAAGTTGTTACTAAACTTAATACTTTTTACTGTTGTAATTATGACTTTCTTTTTTTTTTTTCCATTATCTGTCCCACAATGTTCCTTAGGAGCTTAATCTAGAACAGCTACCCACAAACTTTAAGGTGACACAGTGCTGTGATAGTATGCAATGGTGCTGTGATAGTATGCAATGTTTATTTTCAATCTACCTTGTTTAAAGAAGAATGCATTCAAAATGTATCACCGTAAGCATTGGAGAGTAGTTCTTGATGAGTCTTGAGGTCTTACCAAAGTAAACTAGTGCAGAGAGCTTGTGGTTCGAGTTTAATTTTGAAGTTTTAATACATATCTGTGGATTTCTTAATGCCACTGGACTTGTTGACACTCTCTTCCAAAAGTGAAATATCACAGAAATATTAAGAAAATTCAGGTGTAAGCAATTCTGTAAGGGAAATAAAATCTGTTTGCCGATAATGTGGGCACCCCAAACTGCGGTAAGAACTTCCATAATCAGCAGCATGTTGCCACTGTGAGATATAATTTCTGAGAAAATATCTTGAAAATGGCAGTCAAACCACATCATGTAGATTTACTTCATGATTGTTGGCATAGGAACTTGCTAAATCTTTTTTAAATTATGACAAGTATGTAGCTTTGAAGTCTTTCACATCATACTTTAAGAATTAGGTGAGGGACAATGGGGAGAAACTCCTAGTGTTGTTTAAAGGAATTATCACCTATGGGTTTGTTACCCAATCATATTGTAAAAGTTTATTTTCTGTAACTGATCTCTCTCTAGAGCTTACAGATTTCTTTCTAGAAGTACTTTTTTACTAGTTTTCCCATTAAACTACTTTTTAATTGTTCTTCTAACATCTCTGAGGTGAGCTGTAGGTTTGAAGGAAATCTCCCTGAACAGAACAGGGATAACTTCAAAGCTGGGGCCTCATCCAGGCAGGTTTTGAGCATCTCCCAGGACAGACTGAACAAACCCAGCTCTCAATCTTCCCTTCATATGTCAAGAGCTGCAGCAGCTTTGTGGACATCCACTGGACTCACTCCAGTATGTCAGTCTTTCTTTTCCCAGGACTCCCAAACCAGACCGAGTACTCCAGATGTGGTCTCACAAATGCTGCATAGAGAGGAATAATTACTTTGTTCCACCTGTCAGCTAATTAAATTGCTTATTTGGTGCCAGATCTTCAGTTGCTGCCAGTTATCTTAATTTCCCTCAAGCTGAAGCTGGTGGAAACTCTCCCTTACAGGCAAGTACTTGAAGGCTCTGTCACCTCAAAAGGAGCTGGAGCAGTGATGATCCTTTCCTTAAGTTACATGAAGGAGCTGGCCAATCCAGTGTTTGTGTACAGAAAACTGAAAAGGTTTTCAATTTCACTCCAGTGAATTTTTCGTGCCAGTCCTTCTTCCTTCATACTGTAATATAACCTGAAGCAGTAAGATTGCATCATGTTTTGGTAAAACAGTGAAGAAAATGCATAGTAAACAACATATGCAAAGAGATGCATTGTGTGTATTCTGTTTGTTTTCCTGGCAATACTTTGGCTATTAACTGTAATAATGGTAATAATGTTTGGTAGCAAATATGAGGATTGAAATAAGAGTTGTGCTATCCGTGTGAGCATCGCAGGAGCTGTGGGACAAAAACTTGTGCTTAAAATTTTATACCCAGAAGGTGTTTTCTTCTCCACTAGATTTCTGAGGCTCTGTCATTGTGAGTGGGCTGTTATAGGTGAGTGACATACTACATATTATTTGCTGTAGTTTGTGTTTTTTAAGGTCTAATCTTCCTACACTATTTGATTGTTTTTTTCCAAACAGACACAAAATGAAAATTTCATGATTAGTGGTTTAAGTATTGAAATTAATATTTGCCTGAAAAAACACAGAACAACTGGAGTACAAGATACAACCCCCAACCATCAGCAAACCTGTGCATGTGGGACTTACCCTGCAGTTGTTGCTGCTTCTAAGAGTGTGTTGCTCCCATCACCTAGCTCAGAGGTCCAGCGTGGGAGATCAGCTGAAGGTGGAGATTTTACACCTGCATGTACCTGCTTTAATGTGTAATAGATTAATGTTTAGTTTAGGAAAATCTGGCTCACAAGTAGCTGTGGCAAGGTAAGTGTCTGAAGTGTTGAGTGCATGCAGAGTGCTGCCTGACTGGTGGTCAGGGAGATGGCTGGGCTGAGCACTTGCTGTGCCTGGAGGAGCTCCTGGGTATCTATTCTATCAGAGAAAAAGGAAGCCTTAACAGCCCACTGGTGTAAAAGGAAGTGGTTGAGAGGTTTGAGCTGGGGAAGGTTGCCAAGGGAAGGGAAATGTCAGGCTGGTCTTTTTAATTTTTTTCTTTCTTTCTTTTTCTTTTTTTTAATTTAACCTTTAATATTTATTCCCACCAGAGAAGTTCCTCTCTTCCTACTCTGGCTGTTGCTACCACTGTTTTCCTCTGATTTTTCTTTGGGTGTTCTAGCTCTGTGGCACTGGCTGTGCTGCCCAGAAGCTCTTTTAGTAGTCCCTATTTCATTTGTTCTGTTCCAATAACCCTGCTTACAGCAATCCTGTCTTCATGTTTGCTTACCTTGGTCTTCTCCACTGCTCACCTTCCTTGCCTTGCCTGCAAATTCTCTCATCTCCCATCACAAATGAGCTGTTTATCCTTGAGCTAATGGATGTTCACAATGCTCTGATCACAATGTTGCAGAACTGCTTATATTCACGGTGATTAAAAAATAAAAAGAAGGATTACTTTTTTGCCCAGCCCCAGAAAATGAGTTGTAATTTTTCACTCAGTACAGTTACCACTGTATGTTGTTTGCAATTCAGAGTAAGCAAGAAGCCCCTCCTAGTATGGAAGCAACCCTTGGGTTACACAGCTCATTCGGGTCACTGAGGCATTGTTACATAGCAGAAGGACTTTGTGCAATAGATACTTCAAAGTGGAGGCTTGCTACTAATCTGATCAGTGGTTTGTGTGGACAAATGGGGAGTTTTGCCTGTTCCCAGTAATTAATGGGCACACACACACCCCCGACCCCTCAGGGACACAGACCTTCCCCAGGTACTGTTGGTGGTTCTGGTGAACAGCTCTCACTGTGACCGCTCAGGTGGGGTTCACCAGCTCAGGAGGGTGCATGCTTTCATTTATTTGCTTTTATTTAATCAGAAACTAGGGTCACTTGGTCCAGTATTTAAGCTCTCGAGGGGGACAGAGCGAGATTTGAAAGCATTCCGAATTTTTGTTTCAGTTTTGATTTAAGTCATGTGAACAGCTCACAAGATTTCTGGTGTTTGGTTGCAGCTTGAGTAAAATAGTTCCAATGGGAAGATGAGGTAGATGTGTTTCAATCCACGTTTAATATTTTTTTACATGGGCTATGCAAGATTAAACTTAGGTTATTGTCAATAAGACAGAGAAGTCACAAAAACTCCTTTTCTGAAGAGTGTGACATGTATTATTTTGGTAGAAATTTTGGGACATGAGGCAACAAACAGCACTGAGTGCAGGAGATCAGTACCTACTCCAGACAATACCAGCACCTTTGGTCTTCTGCATCCTGACCCTAAGTAAAATTTGGATGGTGGCAAGACTGGAAGCCAGTGTTACCAATCTCAAATATTTAAATACTTCTGTGGTTTTGGAGGAGATGAAGAAGGGGTGGGAGTTTAGAGCTAGAGATATTACATGTTCATTTGGCAACTGAGGTCCAAGGTAGTGTGGTGGCTGCTGCTGCTGAACATCTCAAAGGTGACTATCTTTTTCTTATGGAATAAATGTGTGTGTACTTGTCAACACCTTCTAATTAAATCTAACACATTCAAATTGTGTTGAAGGTCGGCTCCACCAGTGTGACTCAGGTATTTTTAATATATGTACTTTGATTGTTCTGTCTGGAAGACTAGTTGGTAGAGTTGATTTGTGGCTGATCTATGCTGTTTTGAAATTGCTGATGCATAAACGGGCGTAGTAGAGGATGATCCTAAAAATATTCTCAATTTTCTTATGTTGACGTTGGCAGATTTTCTAAGCCATACACTGACTTCTTTCTATATTGTTTTTAGTTTCTTAAAAAAAAAATTAAACAAGGGAAGTCCTCTATAGAAAGAGTAGTAAGAGCTGGAGCATTGCTCAGTATGAGGTATTTGACACTATTTTCTCTTCCCTGTTTTGCAATACTTAAAGCATTATCAGTGCAGTCTAAACAGTCAAGCTCACTGACTCCCTGTGCCCTCACCCCTTCCACCCTGGCTAAATCTCAAACCTTCCTGAAGATAATGATGCCCTCCCTGATAAATGACCTTGGCTGTTCAAGCACACTGGCTGCCTGTGTGCAATATGTGTATGAACCCAAAATGTCAGAAATGGTCCTTTCATGTTATAGATGTGAGTCAGATTTTTTTTTTTCTCATCTTCTTGTGACTTTATTCTCTTACAAGTGTGTGATGCTTACCACTCAAAAAGTGGTACCTTGGGGTGTGACCCAGAGCACATCATGTATTGACTGCTGTTTTAAGGTGGTTTCTTATTCCCTCTGGTTCTTTGGTGTAGGAGTTTCCAATGTCATTTTGTCAAGAAATACTTTTTACGAACTTAAAAGAGCAATTACCACATACACTAAAGAGGCAAAGGCATACAATATATTAAAACAAAAGCATAGGGAAGATCTCAAGTATTCTATATCCAAATCATAATTTTGCAGACTACCTTTGCTGATGTGCTTAAATCTGAGTACATGCCACATGCTTGGACTAGAGGTGTAGTACATGTATACATTGCCTGTATATGTAGCTAACTGGTTTGGAGCATTTTTTCCTTTGGGTTTTGGGACAGTGGGAGAGCATGTTGAAGAAGACATCCCACCCTTTTTTGACTCAAAGGGAGAGAGACCTGGATGACGATTTTTTATTAATTAGCACTGGCCAAACCCTGAAGAAAAAGCAGCATAAGTCTTTTTGGCAGTAGTTTTTTGTGTTTTCGGGACATTTTTTTCTTTGCCTGATGTTCACAAGAAACTGCTAACCTAATTTTGGTATTCCTACGAGAGCTCATTTATGATAAGCTGCCAGAATTCTTCAAATAAATTTTAAGTTCCTTGTTGGCACCTGTGGTTTGAATTCCTTTGTTTCAGGTTTTAACACCGTTTTTTTTCTTTTTTCTTTTTTTTTTTTTTTGGCCTGTGTACCAATTTGCATTCTTTAGGAGAATTATTTATCAAGCAAACCAAGAATAATATGAAATATGAGAAATTATTTGGCTTTACATAATGAATATTTGAAGATTCATGCCACTTTTATGACTTTCTTAAACTGTACCTTCAGTCTCCTGTCCCTGTAGTGTGAGGGACTACACAGTACAGTTGTCCGTGTATTGCAAAATTTAAAAAGTATTAAGGAGTACAGTGAGGTTTTTAATATAGATAAGAAATAAATGTTAAAATCGTGGATTTTTATATATTTTGTTTCTTGTAGGCATAAGCCTTAAGCAGTTTGTTCTCTTGTCCCTCAAACTTGGAGTCTTTTGATGTCTCAGAATGAATTTGAAGATGATTGTGAATGATATTCATGGCCAATGTTTTTCAGAAGAGGCAGGTGTGTAGAGGAGACACTGCTTTTAAACCTCCTGAAGGGACTCCTGAACTCGGTGCCTGTGGATGTCAAACACCTGGATGCTGCCAAACCAAGTCAGCATGTGTGTTTAGCTTGACTTGCCATAGCTCTTCTCTCACCTTTTTAGGGTGGCAGGAGACATGGAACAAAGGAGAAGGTGAAAGGGAAAGTTTAACAATACAACTGACTAGGAAGTAAAGGGGAGAACAGGAGGATGCATTAGTGAGAAACAGAGCTTTGTTGGCCCAGGGATTACAACTTGATATTTAAATTCAGTGACCCTTATTTCTAGGAAATTCAAACTGTAACTGCTTGACACCCAAAGTAATGATTTTTTTTCTTCATTTTTTAAAATGAGGACTCTTTATCAGTAGACTTATTTATCAGGCTTTTATAGAGCAAAAGTAACCCAAGCCACTTGAACCCACAATGCTCAATAGAGGCCTTGAAAGCCTGATAGCCAGTTTGCCTTCTAGGCATACCCAGCAATCTCTCAGATTTGTTCTACCAGCCATCATGGCATTTTAGTGACATGACTTGGCTGCATCTGCATCTCAGTAATGTTCCTCCTCAAGTTTGTTGGAAAAATGGGTGACTGGTGTGTAACCAGAAATAATGCCTTACTATATTTAAATTCACATGAGTAGTACCCAGAATGTGTAATTTTCAGTCTCTTTTTCCTACAAATAGGGACTTTTAACGTTCCAAAAAAGATGTTTCATTTGTATCCCTTTCATTCTCCAGAAGTTCAGAAACTGTCTGCTTGATCTCTTTAGGCTCTTGCTGGTTCCATTTCAGTGATAGTTATGGAAACTACTTGGTATAAGAAAATTTTGGGGATGAATTGAGCAGAAAGGGGAGCAGACAAAACTTTTCATTCTGGTTGCAAGCTGAGGTTTTTGTGTCTGTGCCTTAGTCTAGAATTTTGGCTCAGGCCAGCCCTTTCCTCTAGGAGTATCATGCTCTGACATTTCATATTTGTTCTGCATTTTCAACAGCAGCAAAGGTACCAGTCAGCATGCTGCTTTTTTCTTTACTTTTTCTGCTTTTACTGGAATTGAGATAAATTCATCCCCTAGAGAAAAAGAAAGAAGGAGGCAGGGAGGGGCGAGGAAATATATTGCTGCAATATTGAGTGCTGAGAAACTTGGTGTTACTTGAGACTTCCTGTTAAGCATTGAATGGTTTGTCAGTGTTGTTAACCATCTCTTACTCTTTTTGTGAGTAAGCATCCTGCATTAATTCTCATTGAGTAGAACTGGACAAATTGTGCTGCCTTGGCTTACACTGATACTATCTTTTATTAAATTGATACAGTGAAAAGGATTTATCTGCACATATGTGAGCTCTAATAGATTTATTCAAGGTTGGACAGAGTTTGGCAGGTTTTTTTTGCTTGGTTTGGGTTTGGTTTGGCTTTTTATGTGATCTTCATCTGGGGCTTGTCCTTCTGCTAGATGCTGCTTCCTCATAGGTGTGATAAGGTCTGGGTTGGACACTTGTTAGTTACTCTGGGTGACATGGTTTGTGTTGGGTTTACCCTACTAGAGGCTGCTCACACTTAGGCAGCTTGCTTGGGCTGTCTTGCTAAAAAAGGTAAAGGGGATGCAGGTGTCTGTCCATCTGTCCACACTGCTGCCAGCAGAGTACCTGGGCTGGCAGGTTGTGCAAAGACATCCTACAATTGTAGGCTGGCTGAGCTGCAGGCACTTAGTGTGGCTCCTTACCACGGAGCCAATGACACCCTGAACTTCCAGAAGGTTTAATAGGCTACTCAAATCCAGTACAATGCCTTCTTTTTTATCCCAGTGATCTTCCCCATAATTGCTATGCAGACGTGTCTAGAAGAAAAATATAATGCATACAGTAATTTGTTTTTATGGTCTTCTCTGTGTTATATATCTGAGGGGTCTGATAATAGATGTCCAGAACAGATAATTTCCGAGGTACTTCAGAGAGTTAGAAGTTTGCAGTTACAATAGCTCTGTTGCCTTTTGAAAGGGACTTCCTATGGTCCTCACAGAGGAGAGTGGAGTGTTTGGAGATGTGTGGCTCCTAAGGTATTGCCAGTACTTCTATACCAATCATCTACTGCTTCTCTAAGGGAAATTGGTTTTCTTAAGTACCGAAGAATAGCCTTGAGTTGCCAGGTCAGTTGCAAATAATTGCCCAGAGCTTTCCAGCTGCTGTTAGAGCAGGTACATCAGCAATGTTCAGTAATGGGTGCTAAGTGGGAGGAGTGCCCACCCATAATCTCTGCCAAGAACCTCTCACAGCTTTTTGCAATGTCTGTATCCAGAACTGACATGACATGTATGTATTTACATCAGCATTGACTCAGACTGCATCTCAAACCACAAAACACACAGGCATGTTGAAATAAGGGCAGGCAGATGCCAGCTGAGGTTTTGTGAATCTTGCTTTTCTGAGAACAGCTTCCAAGAGTGACACAAAACTGTGTATGGTAGAAATTTAGGATATGCAGGGGTCTTAAAACATTCCAGTCCTAATGGCACAAATTAGGATACCGTGAATGCAGGTCACTACTGATTTCCAGAGAGTTCAAGGGAAGAGCATCTCCAACTGCTCTCCCCACCCTTTGGTTGTTGGAGAGTTTTTAATATCTATCTGTCATCAGTATTTGCACAAAGCATCTCTGTTATCTTCAGTGTACTCGGAGAAACAGTGGACTAAAAGGGAACAGGTCCTGGTAGCTTGTCTGTTCCTGCCTGCATTTCTTGTGCAAGTAAAATGCGCTTCACTTTGTAAAAGATTTCTATATCTTTCAAGGTTCTCATGTGCTCCTTTCCCATTCTCCTTCCTTTTTAATCATCCTGACCAATTCCTCTAGCCTCTCTGCATCTGTTTTCCAGCAAAGACTTTAAAGCAAGTTGAGCAAGAAGTCATGGACTGCAGAGTCTGCTTTTCTAAT
The DNA here is from genome assembly GCA_013397375.1 of Toxostoma redivivum. Taxonomy (NCBI): domain Eukaryota; kingdom Metazoa; phylum Chordata; class Aves; order Passeriformes; family Mimidae; genus Toxostoma; species Toxostoma redivivum. Next base: position 2,895,872 of record VXBI01010137.1, on the reverse strand, counting down.
CTGGAGGTTATTGAACTGAAGATTTGTGGGCTTGGGCTCTTCCTTCTGCAGGTAGCAACAACCCATGAAACCTGTTGATAAATGAAGTGATGTGTACCCCTTGTCCTCCCCCTTGATTGTGGTTAACCCAGCAGTAAAAACAGCATGAAGTTTTCCATTTCTCCCTGAACTTAAAAAGGAGAGACTTTGCATCAGCCTGCTGATTAATCACACTCACTCATGTGATGAGAACTTCTCAGGGGATGGGAAATATTTGCTTTTAACAATCTTAAAATAGTCTCATTTCAAAGAACGTTTCCTTGATTTTTTTTTCCTGATGTCAAGGATGCTTAAGTGCTTGCAGTATCAGTGTTTGTGTGTTGCAGTTTGGGTTTTAGTTGCCTGATGTGATCCTGGGCTTTTCAGCTGAGAAGATCCCTGTTTACTTTAGTGTCCCATGGAGCACTAGCAGGAGAGATTGTCTCCTGCTGAATCACAGCTTCACCTGTTGCAGGAGCTGGGAGGCGGCGCCGTGTGAAAGTGGTGGGGAAGTTCGTAGGAAGGAAGAGGCAAGAACCTGCTAGGCATCTGGGAAAGAGGCTCCACTTAAGCACACTTTGTTCAGAGAAGTGACTTATTTTGCTGTGTGGCAGTCTAGTAAACACTGGGATGGCTGGAGAAGTGTCAAGTTAGTGCAACTGCAAAGGAAGTCAATGGACTCATTGCTGTATGGATGTACTGAATAATCAAGCCTTGGTTCTCTCAAACTGGGCACCTAAATAAAGAACTTTGGAGTTTATCTTGTCTTTGTCATCAAGTACCAATAATACTCCTGGTCTTAGGATGCTATTAAAAATGCATGCTTTGTGAGGGAGAACTCGTGCTGAGCAGTGCAGGGACCCCTAAGTGAGCCAGTTGTGTTTCTGGAGCAAGCGGAGCAAGCTGAGAAGATCATTCTGTAAGATGACCGTGAATGTCAAAAGGAAAAAAAAAGTATTAAACATCCACATTGAATAAGCACCAGCCATTTTAGGCACTGAAGGGTAGACTCTGCTCTTATGAGAAGCTTTCTGTGTAACCATGTAATTAAGAGCTTCATCACAGTGAAGTCATGGGCAAGCTGGGGGAGGGCAGTGGCACAACCAGAAACAGCTCTGGGAAGTCTGGGGTTTGGGTGCATAACTTCATTCATAGCCTTAATATTTTTGTCATGCAAACGTGTGTAATTGGTTTTTCAACACGAATCTGCAGAGAGATGGGGGAGAGCGAAAGCTGAGGCGTGAGGCTTTCTGCTGTTCAGGTATGAAGCAGCACACTCAATAACCAGAGAGGTCTCACTATGAAATGGGTTGCAAGTCAGCACATGTGAACCACACCAATTTGCTGTTGCCTGCAGTGCTTGTGGCAAAGATGACAAACCAGCCTTTGTGCGAGTGAGAAACCAGCGAGACACAATGCAGAATGGAAATTTGGTGCTGTTGGGAGAGTAGGTGTTCCCAGGCTCCTCCTCTCTCCCTTCCTGTGCGTGGGAGAGTGTTGTACACGTGTGTGTGGGGAAAGCTCCGAGTCACAGGCTGGCTTTCTGAGTACCCCACTAGGTTAAGGACAGCATGGTTTGTACTGCAAGGAGTCCTGGCACCCTGGAAGAGCTTACAAATGGGACTTCTGTTTTTCTAATTACCTGGCTGTAGTTTGGGGTGACCAAAATGGTTTTATTTATTTTTGGTTTTAGTTGTATTTTGTTGTTGTTGTTGGTTGGGGTTTTTTTAACATTAATATTTAGGAGTTCAGTCTGTACCATGCTAAGAGCTCTTCAGCCAAAGAATGAGAAGCAGCTCTTTAATGCATATGTATGAAATCTTACTGTCCTTTACAGGTAACACAAAGCAGAGTCAGAACATAAACAAGCGATCCCGTGTCTGTCAGCACTGTTACTCTGTTTTATTTTAAACCTAATTATACTTGAAAGGTGTAGGGGAAATTGAGAACTTGACTTTTGGCACTTATCAACACAATCTTAATTAACCATCAGCACCTCTTTTCGTGCATTTCTACAAAGAGCTCAGTCTTATGATCTCACTTTCTTCATCTCATTTGACAGTTGTTAATACTCTCTGGTTAATTTCTCTTAACTTTATAACATAGTTCATCTTCTGTTTAAAAATAAGAGGTAAAAAACTTCTGAAAGCTGTTTGGGCTTCTTGCATGTCAAAGGACAAACTCATCAAGCTGTCCTTTTCTCATTCTCAGCAAGAGACTTCAAGGATATATATAAATCTCTCCACTGTGGCAGTGGATAGATGCCACAGTATCTATCTATAGTGATAGATAGGATATTATGAAATGCACTTGTGCTGGTGAATGAGATTTTAGGATGAACAGAAGATATTTAAGGATGAAACTACATACAAATTTTACTTGCTAAATGAGGTGTTTGTAAATGAGCCCTTTGTTAAATGTGAACTGAAATTTCTTGTTGTTTTTACTGACAGAGTGGCAGTAGAAGGCATTAAAACAGTCATTGAACAGCTGGCATGTGTCAGTCAGAAAAAAGTAGAATAGAACGAAAAGGTTATGTTCTTTGTGTTTTTCAAAAATTTCTAGTTTGCAGTGTTATAATGACTTTTACCTTGAACATGACAGGTTTGACAAACTGTCAGAGATATTGAAAGTTTGGGGGGTTTTCCACTTTTTTTTTTTTTTTGTTGGGGTGGGTATTTGTTGTTGTTTGTTTTGTTTTGTTACTCCTACCTTGGTTTTTAGAAGGAGAAGGGAGAGGATTATTAGAGGAGGTTAGGGGTGAGGAGATCTTTTTTGGCAATTGACTTTTATTTGAAGTAAAGATATTTTTAAAGCCACAAAATAGCATTTGAATCTTATAATTACTGGTGTGTTTGTATAAGCTACTTTTGAATTATAATAAAAAAGAAAATCCTGAAAAGCCCATAGTCAGTAGTATTTGGACACTTGATGAAACACTTTAAGGAGTCTAAAGAAAAGATAAAATGCAATCACATCCTGTGCCCATTAACATTATTGTATGAGTAAAAGCTGGTTCAGTGCCCACACTGCATGTCCCCAACACAATGTCGATGACATTTTGAGTGAAGTGGGTAAATATTTACACTGCGCTCTGAGAAAAGGTTACCTGAAAGCCTTTTGATGGAACTTGAATTTGCAATTTCAGTTTTGTTTCTTTAAACACAAAAAACTCCAAACCAACCCCAGGTCAGTTGTGTCTGTAAGATGTTTTCTTCCTTGATCTTAATGGAGCAGATCATAAGTGATATATATATGTAAGAGGTGTTGTATCATTGCTTCTAGACTTAAATATATTAATATTTTTTCAAGACTGTTTTCATATTCTTCAACATACTAATAGTAAGAGATTTTGCAAAATGTGATGCTGTTTGTAACTTTAAGAAAAATCCATTTGTGTTTAATGACACGACTTGCCAGAGTGTACACTTACTGAACTGAAAGGGACACATATCCTGTGACTGGTTTCCTGTGAACCCCAGAGGGCAGAAGTCTTTTCCACTGTCATTTTGTCTGTTGGTGTAAAATAGAGATTATCTTCTGTCTGCCATTTCCTCTACTCCTTCCATCTCTTATTTCTTTCTGGGGAGAGGGGGAAATAAATTTTCTGTCTTGTACAGATGTTAGCACTGCAGGGAGCCTCTCTCTCTCCAGCTTCAGGAAGCATTTCCCAAATGGACTGTACAGTCCTTTGTCTTTTATTTCTTTCTGTTTGATGTTGTTTAAGATTGTTAGTGTTTTGTGCTGACAAATTTTATTACACGCCCATACTATGTGTTTGTGGAAGAGTAATCATGGTGTGATTCATTTTGGAGGCACTCATGTTAAAACAGCATATGAAGGAAAAATTATTCAATTAAAAAAAAAAAATCTGAAATACAGCTCTAGTGCATTTGCCTCAGAGTCCAGGAAAGGTGCTTTTAAGCAAGTTTACAGTAGTACATATTGTACTGCTCTGTGACCAAAGCATCTGTGTCACAAAAACACTATGAAAAGATGCTAGATGTCCATGGTATTGAGGGTTTCACTTCTTTGAGAACTGACATTTTCTACCATCTATGCATTAAGACTGCTTTCATTCCACCTGTGGAGTGGGATGAAACCCAGACTTCAAATCTTCCTATGTCTCGGTACAATGAAAATCTTGCTTGCAAAACACCCCTGAAGCCTATGAGAAGGAAATGTCATGTCTATATGATTTTCAAACACTTTTAAAGATCAGAAAGACTTTTAAAAGGTATTTAATTTATCTCTAAATGTTTTTCTTTGCCCTCTCCCCCATCAATCCAGTGGTCTGCAATACCAGTGTACTGTTTCCACTCCTAGACAGAGTTGCAGCCTAGGCTGGTTGAAGAGGTCAGGGAATGAAATAGAGTGAAAACCAGATTGATTTACTTCGTGTTCAGGAAAAAAGTGGTGTCAGTTGTATATTCAGGAGAGACACTGCTTGTGCTGTTTAGTCTTTGAAGAAGAAGTGGTATCTGTCTACAAAGTGAGGGATCTTTGTGTCAGTCACAAGTCCTGAAATAACCAGTACTTGCAAGTTCTAGTTCCACTTTATTCTTTTGGTGCTTTCTTGCAATCAAATTGCATTTCAGTGGTGTCTCTCCTCATCTTTAGAGCTCATGGAAAGCTCAAGTAGCAAATGAAAACCTTCATGGTTGTTAATAAAGTGGACAATAAAGGGATTGTGAGCCCTCCTGTGAACCTGCTGAAGTCGGGAAATCAGTAGTGAGAAAGACAGTGCTGTTTCTTGCAAATAAAATGAGGTTTAAGTGGATTGGTATTATAACCTTTGCAAGGAGCAAAGAAATGAAGATCCACTGACAAAACTTACTAGAAATGATGTTTGCAATATTCCCAATATTTCCTTTTTCTGTGCTGCTTTCCTCCCCTCCTCAGTGGAGGCTGTTTATTTACATGGAAATAAAACCTGTTTCTCTATTTGAGGTGGACCAATGTTGTCTGCCAGAGCACAGCCCTCTTTTTTTTGCTTGTTTGTTTGTTTTTTTGAAAGAAACAACTCGGGTCCAGGTGGGACTGGTTTTTTGTCTGGGTATTTTTTGATCCTTCAGTGGGGACAGAGCTGCCCAGAAGGGCTCTGAGGCAGAGCGTGCAGGCAGCAGATCTCAAACAATCCTGGGAGTTGGAGTGGGCATCTGTTGGAATGTGGGTGAGGTGAGAAAGAGAATTTGGGTGGGGTTTTGTTGGTCTTTTGGTTTTTGGGGTTTTTTTAATAAAGGTTGAGGAAAGGTTCAAGGGTGGAGGTAGTGAATGTAGAAAATACAGCCAGGACAGGAGAGCATCTACAGAAGGCAGAAACAATAAGCAAAAAACATAGCCTGAAATGAGCAAAAACCCACAGTCCTGTATAATTAATACGAGTGGGTTGAATCCAAGAAGTCAAATGAAGTTTTTTTAAAAAAAGCTAGAAGTGCTTTATATTCATGGACCAGAAAGCTGCTTGGTTGTGTTATTATAAAATGTAGGCATATGCATTTTGGTATTTCAGAAAGTGCTTTTGCTTAGAATGTGGCAGGCTGGAACGTTTTTTGTTTAACTTGAGTTATTACTAAAGAGTGGCATAATGGTTTTTGTATTGTCTCAGGCTAAGCATAAGGCTCGTGAGATAGAGGTAAAGATGCTGAAATATAGAAATGCTGAGTCAAGCTGGCAGCAGAACAGCTCAGAACAGCAGGCATGGAGGTGGCTGCAGGTAGAAGGAGGATACGAGGTCTTGGAGAGGGATTGAACTGGAGAGAGGGAAAGCAAGAGGCAAGTTAATGTCTTGTTTAATTCGTGAAAGTGTTTTGCAGTTTATTTCTACGCATATCTTTGCTTTACCAAGCATATACGTTGTAATTGCAAGTTCATTGACAAATATGCTTGATTAAGAGAGCTAGGAGAGTTGGCAGCAGAAGTCTCAACTGGTGGGTGAAAGGATGAGAATTTTTATTTGGAAGATGCAAATTTAATGTGTTACTGAGAGGAAAAGTTGCTGTATGCGGGAATTTTTTTATATCTTCCTGGAAGAATAAAATTTTTAAATAAAAAGGAAGAAGAAAGAGAAAGGCGCATTATTGAAGTGTGACAGGAGAGATTTGGACAGTGAACAAATATTGAAGTTTAGACCCACAAGTCAGATAAGACCTGCTCAAGCTGTTGTAGTTTTCCAAGACAAGTTATTGAAGAGAATGACAGGCAGGTGAAGTGCTTTCTACAGGAGAAGGATGGGAATTTCTTCATGCAAAGTAGGAGACAGCCTCCTTTCTTCTGCCATCCACAAGACAACAGGTCTCCAGGGAATGGGAGAGAAGCTGGATTTTCTGGGGTTGTAGCTCATAGGGGCAGGGAATCTGATTAAACTAATGGGAGACACACTTAGTTTTTCACAAGCTCAGTTTCATAAACAATGGATGAGCTATTTTTGAAAAATCAGACCCCACTGCAGAAGGCAGGATCATCTCTCATATCCATCTGAAGTAGAGAGGAGGCTTTGGCTTCCAAGGATATTTTCTTACCACAGTGATGGTGGAGCTGTTGTGTAAGTCTCCCTTTGTGAGAGGGACAAAGTTACCCAAAGCTATTAAGGTGAAGAGCAAGTTAATCTTCCCTGAACCAGATCTGTGGGCCAGGTGCTGTGGCATTTTACATATTGCTTGGGATATGAAAACAGGGCAACCTCTCTGCCTGCTGATCCATACCAAATGTCAAAACAGTCTTCCATAGTTTTAGCTGTCTTGAAGTGGGGGATGTACTGGTGTAGGGCTCTCTTGTTTGTTCTCAATTCCTTCATAGTCTTTTTCTTTCTTGGATTAACACATGGAGGCATTAGAGGTTTTGCATTTTGGTAGGTTGTTTTTTTTTTTTTTGGAAGGCTGTGGTCTGCAGCAGAGGGGAAGGGGCAGTGAATCATGTCATGGAATGGGAGACAACCAGAGATGGATTTAGCTGTACAAACACCCATCTGTCCTTCTCCAGTAGGAAACCAGCATAATGGCAGTAAAACATGCTTTCCTTTAATCTGCTTCTCTATGCCTTTATCTCAAGATAAACTGTAAAATTCAAAGTATCAAATAAAGGCATTGCACAAAGGGCAGCTATTGCTGTACCCTGGAGCATGATGTGCAGCGCAATAGGAAACTCTTTAGCCAACCTGGAAATCACAGTGAGGAAATAGGACAAATGTTCAAAAATACTCTTAATTAACTTGCATTATCAGTAACTGCACTGAGTTGGTTTCTCATTTAAAATTTCAATCTATAGGTCCTTCTGACTGGAGTATTTCATCATTACTGCTGCAATTTAGCTTTTGCAATTGGGACACTTCAAAAGTGATGGCCTTTACTATCTGAGAAAAAGCTGCTCCAAGCTCTGGCTTTTAAAGCTTAAAACTTATTCTGATATAAATGAGGAAAGCATAGCTTTGCTATGAATCTTACTTTTTTTGTTTGAGGAAGTTGGGAGGTTTTCATATTTATTTAGATACTGATGTTTTAAATTTTGCATATAGTTCTTTGAAATTCCACCTTTTGTTGCCACAAATGTCATTTTTGGTTCAAAATGAAGAATGATGAATACTTTTCCGGGAGTCTGGAGCTCAAGGATTAATGTGGTTGAACTAGTTAAATGTTAAATCTATTCAAAGTAAAACTGCACAGAGCCTGCAAATGTTCTTGCATGCAAGTAAATCCTTTTTATATTGAGTCTGGTTTGCTGAAGATGTAACTGCTCTGCCAGCTTGTTCTGTACAGATAAGTTATGTATGTTATAGGAACTCTATCTTAGGGTACAGTATTTGCTGTTCCTATTAATGCTGAGCTGAGATTGCAGTTTAATTCTGCTTTTTTAAAGTGGGAATCAGCCTTTTTGAATGGAAAAAAAGTTGCTGTAGCACACAGTATATTTTATATATAGACTTCATATCTCTGATGGCTAGAAATAGAAGTTTCTCAAGAAAATTATATGGACCGTGATAAAAGTTTAAATATTCTCTCATCTCCTGCAAGTAAATATCTCTTCAGCCTTCATCTGATGAGAGTATTCAATGGGCTTTAGTTGAACTTTATTACATCTGTGAAATGTAAGTATCAAACATCCCAACACCATCATTTAGTACAAGTAAGCACTGTTGAAACTTGTGCTTATCAAATGACTGAGAAGTGTTAAGTCCTTGGTTTAGCAGACTGGCTATCCATTCCCTTACATCTAATTTTAAACAGGAAGATTTTGCAAAACAGTAGTCAGGATGATGTTTTTATTTCACCTGACTTATACAAAGCTGTGGATAAAGCACTGTGGAAGAGCTGCTGTGGAATTCCAAGTTCAAGTAGTAAAGAGTGAAAAGAATTTGTGCTGGGACAAGTTTCAATGCCCTGTGTTCTGAGAATAAAAGGTTCCCTTTTTTGCCCAGCTACATTCTTGGAAGTGACTGGGTTGTTTTGGCTGCAGCTCTTCAGAATACTCAGCCTGAACTCAGGGCACACAACTCCGGCACAAAAGGTCCACAGACGCAAAGGTTTCCCAAGCAATGAAGTGCAATGTGTTGAGAAGTTACAGGTACCCCCAAAAGTAAATTGCTGCTTTTTTCCATTAAGATTTGGGATTTTAAATTTGCATGTCAGAGTCCTGCTTGATCCATTTCTTCCTTGTCTGCTGGAATCATCACACAGACTTTTTTTTTCCTTCATCTTTATTAGACAAAATGCAGAGTTGCTACACCCTAGGTCATACCTGTGACCCAACAAGTCTAGTAGCTCATTGTGACTTAACCAGATTGTGTTGCTTTGGGAAATGTTTTTAATACTACATGAGACAGAGAGTAGACAATGAATCTTCTCTTACCTCCTTTGTAATTAGGCTGTAATAAAATCTTACTCGTGACATTTAATAGCCCTTCTAACACCATTGGCAGCAATGCAGCAAAGCTAGGTGCTGCTGTGTGTGTAGCAGATATGGAGGGATGAACTTACATTCCTGGCCCACTGATTTCTCCCAGAACCATAGAATAGTTTGGGTTGGAAGAGTCCTTTAAATGTCACCTAGTCCAACCCCTGCAGTGAGTGGAGTCTTCTTCACCTAGATCAGGTTGCTCAGAGTCCTATCCAGTCTGACTGTGCAGACTACTAATTTAGAGTAAAACTTATTTCTTGTATTTTGGTTTCATTTCTATAATGGATCTTCTCCCTGAGTTTGAGCTCCTTAAGGGTGTGCAACATTCAGAGATGCCCACCTTGACTTCAACAGCAACAAAGCTGCCCAGGTGGTTCTGCAGATGTTATAAAGCATCTCTTCACACAAACTTTTCCATAGGGGATGTTAACCTGGACCTCAATGTTTCTTCAGGATTGTTGTGGTCTTGAAATAATTTTCAGAAAAAAAAGCTGCAGGGTTTATGTGCAGTTAGTGAAGTCTCTGATGGCAAAGATGGGACTTGAGATGTAAGTGTAGTGTTAGTTTTTCAGAGTAGGGACCTGAGGGTAATCTAAAGGCTTGTCTAAAGATAAGAATATATCTATGAAATCAGGATAATAGAATTAATGTAATTTGAGGCTGTTTCTAATTGCTTCTGCCACGTGATATTGAAAAGAAAAGAATGATTTCTCCCTCTCCTGGTTGCAAGATCATCAAACTGCAGGCCAGTCATCTATAAATGGAAATATCTGTCATTTTCTTTGTTTGCCTGACTAATTCTCAGTATTATGAGAGCTGTAGAATTACTGTGATTGAATCAAATATAAACCCATCCAAGAAGTAAGCAGAGTGTTTCCAAAAATTATCCTGGTTGGAATATAATAAGTTTTAAATCAGTGCTTTTATATATAAAATCTGTGGCCAAAAACTCAGTAAAACCTTCAAAAACCTTAGTTTCCACTTCAAAGAGAAGATTTATTTAGCTTTCAAGTAATCACAAGGCAAACATCGCTGTGGTCTGTAATTTTTCTGGATGTAGTTAAGAAGTATTTTTGGAGGTTTGAGAGCTGTTGATAAAATGACAAACTGCTTGTGCTTCACGAGCATTTCCCTCACTTTGGAAGCTGCAAATGCTCTAGACCGTAGTGGTGAAAAGTGATGTATTTCATCCATAAATAATACATGTTTATGTTAATATATGTAATCATTAGTGTGGTGTATTTGCAGGAATCATTCTGGCTCCAGCCTGAGTACCATTGTTGCTTTCTGTGTGTCCCTACTGAAGTGCTCCAGAAGTAACTGTGCTTTGGGGGAGCAGGCTGGAAGGTGGTGACAGTCATGTCATACTCCTCTCAGCTTTCTTACAGGAAATATAGGCAATTCCCGTAAGAAGTGGGGGGGTTTTGCCTTCTAAGTGTGCCATGGGGCAAAGAAGGCTGTTTGTGGGTTTCCTTTTCAGTGTTTCGTTGTCTGAAATGCCATGGGCTGGCTGCAGCTCTCCAGGAGCTGGGTACCAAGGAGTGTGCAGAGATCCGGGAGCTCACCTCCCTGTGGAGAGCTAGGACACCGCGGGAGAAGCAACCTCAGCCTTAATCGTTTGTTATCCAAGGAATTCAGAAAGGCAGGGCGAGAGCTACAGTGTGATACTTCATTTCCACGGCCGTGACTCTCTCTCGACGCGTCTGTGTGTATCAGATTGCGAGCACTGCCTGCCCTCCCGCTGCGATGAGGATGAGACCTCTCCACCTGAGCCCTCTTTGGCTCCTGCACAGGGAGCACAGGCACTTTTAGGCATCCAGGGAGTCACGGCAGCCCCCCTACAGTGGAGTAATCTGCCTTCCCTTCCTTTTTTATCTGCTTTAGGTTCGCTGCCGCTGTTGTTTTGTTTGGTAGCATTTTCCTTAATGTAACTCTGAGAAGCTTCTGAACTGCCACTAATCACCAATAGTGGTTGTGAACTTAATCCTGTCAAATATACATCTACTTTCAGGAAAGACACAGTTCTTGTTTTTAATTCAGATGTTATCTCTCCCACAATTTTTAAAAAAAGCATAGGAAGATTTTAAATTCTGGGAGTATATTGAAATGCAGAAAATTTGTAACAAAATGGATAAACTTCAGCCACCTTGCTTTCTTGGAATAAAAATGCTCTGAGGTAATTCCATCAAATTAGCCTGGTAGAAAAGATAACATATCACATGGGAAAAGATACACCTTTTAACAGACTTGAATGTACATGTATTTGTTTGCAAGAGGCTCGTGTTGCCTCCTTTAAATTTTGCTCTCTTCCATCCCTCCTTTGTTGTCTTGTGCCTTTAATTATTTCTGAAATCCCAAGAGGCAGCTGTATCTGTACTGCGTCTCATAGGGTAGAGACACAGTGATGTCTTGGGGCTCTCTGAAGTGCTGCAGAATAAGCTCTAAAAAGAAAAAAATGAGAGAGTATAGGCTTCAGCAGAGATTCCTTTCATCAGGATATTCAGTGTTGCAGCCATCACATAAACGGCAAAATCAGGTCAGAACTGCCAGATTTCCCCTTTCTGAAAGAAAATTTTGTGTAAAGCTACCACTTAAAACTTTTGAAACAGAAGACTTTATAAACAAGTATTTTTATGGTTTATAACACAGAAAACATTATTACAATAACTGTGTTGCCTCCGGCAGCTTACTTCAGAATTTTTCTTCACTCAGTTTTGTAGTATGTGTGTTGCATAAATTACATCTGTGTTCTGACACTTCTAATTGTTAGGGAGATTCTAGTGATGTGCTTGCTAATGCACTCCTCAGTGCTCAAAGGCTTTTGCCTTGGGCTTAGCTCTTTGATTTCCACTCTGTTAAAATGAGGCGAGGGGTTATGGCTTGGCTCAGTGCTGGGGCGTGTGGCCAGAGCCACAGAAGAGGTTTCTTCTCGTCTTTGTCCTCTGCAGAAAGTATGAGGAGCTGGAATGGAGGAGAAATCCTGCGGTCCTCTGACGTGACAGCCCTAAAAGAGGCTGAGGCAGCCAGGTTAAAACAGATGGGTGAATGAGCCCCTGCTGCTTCTCTTCTGTCAGTAGCCTTAAATCTCAGCTTGCAAAGCCAACGTTTGTGGTTATATAGTGTAGTGAGCTTGGATTGGCATAGTGGTGCAGAGGGGAAGCTCACGGTGCTATGTGCAAGGTGCAAACTGCTGGTGGAGCTTGGAGTAGCAGGGTGGGTTCAGAGATGAAACTGTGTAGTGGAGAAGGAAAGTGCTTATGCAACACTGACTAGTTTGTGAACAGATGTGGAGCCAGATGTTGGAGAAAGTGCTCCCCAGTCCTTGCCCCTGTTTTCTTGTAAGGTTTTGCTCTTCATCCTGGTCTCATCAATCTGTTTTGGTTTTTTTTGTTGTTGTTTGTTTGTGGGGTTTTTTTTGTTTTTTGGGGTTTTTTTTGTGATTCCTCAGGACTCTCAAGTCCTGGGATACAAAATGAAAAGCTTGACTCCAGTAAGTGCTGGCCTCTTTGTCAGGATTGGCTCCCTTTATCTAATGGTTCACATTAGGGCACTGGGCAGCAAGATGGAGAACTCAGCTTCCAGTGTTTTTTCCAGTTAGCACCTCTGTGCCAGAATCAGCTTCCTCTGTCCTCCTGTGAATCTCTTCAGACCAAATTAGTGTGGCTCTGATAGAAGGGAAACAATGTTTTTCCACCAAACCCAAGTATTTGTTGAAGGTCTCTGCTTTCACTACATCTGTTACTGGCAGCTGTAAGAAAACCAGAGTCATCTTGGCTACTGAAGCAATTTGGCAATTTATTGGTGTGTTTCAGCAGCAGTAATCGGAGCTAGATTTGACCAAATTGAATTTTTGTTCACTTCTTCACCAGTCAATGAAGGTATAATAATGTCTTCTGGGGGGTTGATGAGATTTCATTGCACAGGCCAGAAGGTTTCTCTTAATTGAGTCTGATCTCTAGTAGTTCACTGTTTTATTTTGCTTTTCTAGTCTTCTCTCTAAACCTGAGAATGCAACCTTGACCTTCTGTGACCTAAGCTGGGGCTGCTCACATGTGAAATGCCACAACTTGGCCATGATGATCCTTGTGGGTCCTTTCCAACTCAGCATATTCTGTTATTCTGACCCCTTCGGAGACATTTCCTTTGACAAAATGACTCCTAGATTGCCCCATTTTCTGTAGGGCATAAGCAATTGTGGGTTTTTTTAAGTACAAGAAATGTTGTGTATAGCAGGTTTTTAAGTGGATGGATTTGATTTGTTTCTTTTGGGGGCAAAACAGCAATGGAGATTGCCTTTATGCTGTTGACATGTAAATTTAATTTAGTAGTATGTTTATTAATGCTTCCAGCTGTTTTTCTGTTTTATTCTAGAAATGAACACTTCAGCCATTCAATTAAAACCTTTGGGATTTTTATCTTTTTTTAATTTCAGTTTCCCTTTTTAGTTTAAGTATCTTCTGTGACTTCTATGACTCTTAAACCTCATTTTAAAAGTACTTTTAAATGGTTCATTTGTGATCTGAGTTATAATGAGTCAATATAATTTTCTTTCTAAATTTGACCAGTGAGATGAAGAGCAATTCAAAGTTTTCTGATAAGCATGCATGGAGATTTGGATTATTGCTTTCTTTCTGTGTATTCTAATGAGTACAGTTTCATCCTTTTGGTTGCTTGCAATGGGAAAATTAACGTAGAAGATATTTGCCATCAGTTCATGCATGCAAGAAAAAAATTGCTTGCAAAAAGTTTTAAAGGTAATTTCAGCATGATCTTTATTTGGTATTGCACCCATTAAATGAGTGTGGGGAGCAGTAGCTACTTAAGAGAAATGAGGTGTTAAGAGGAAACAAGAAGTGTGGAATAAGTTGAGGTGTGTATGCTTGTGGGTTTCTGAGCAACTGCTGTGTAAATTCTCAGCCCTTTGTCTGGAGTAACTCTGGTCTCTCCTGCAGTTATAACACAGGATGAAAGTATGCTTGTGGGTAGCTAACACTCAATACACATCCTACTAGAAGCTCACAAGCTGCCACAAGCTATTATATAGCTTTTGGGACCAGAATATGAGACTTCTGGCCCAAGGTTCATGAAATTTGAGCTACACAGGTTGTCTCCATCTACACAGAAATTTATATTAAACACTTACCTTGCAGTCATGTTAGTGCAATCTGCATTTTAGGATGGAGGGTTGCTTTGAAGGAGGCCATTGTCTTCCCTCATAGTAAACAATGTTTCCTGATTAATGTAGGTAAAGACTGCAGTTATCTTTGTATATGTGTTCAGTTCCATTCCAAATGGCCATGACATTTGAAGTTCCTAGATAAACCTTCATCTGTCATCATTTACAACATGCAGATTCAGGATTTAATCATTCACTTGAGCTGCAGTTGTTTTCTGGTGATGTGTATCTTTGAGACTACTTTAAAATAACTCAAAAAGTAACTAAATACTTGGCTTGATTTAGTTTTCACTGTTTCAGAGTGTCAGTAATCTAAAATCAGACCTTTATTTTAAAATTATTTTATAAATTTCTTAATACAAATAGATAACACAAATTTAATTCCTTGTTAATGTGTCAAGCTGACACATCTTGGTGAAAGCATAGAGGAGTCCCAGCTTTGCTGTGGTAAAGAAGCTGAAAACTAAACAGCATTTGGTTCTGGAGTGATAAGGCAAGGATGGAAGTGAGAATTAACCTCTTCCTTTTTTTTTTTTTCCTTCCCCAAAATATTCTGACACCCTGTTAAATGATTGCAAATGAAAAATAATTTTGCTAGTGTATTTTAAAATTATTTTTCAGTTTTGTGATTTGGCCAAAATATATGCTTCTTGTATAATATGTAGTGCTTGTTCATATGATAAATGTGTGTTTAAATGAACATATCACAGTAGCCAAAAATAAAAGTACTATTAACAACTGCCTCATATGTAATGGCCATAAACTAAAATGCAAAAAGATCCACTTCAACATGAGGAAGAGGTTCTTTATACTGATGATGACAGAGCACTGGAACAGGCTGCCCAGCAAGGTCATGGAATCTCCCTCTGGAGACATTCAAAACCCTCCTGGACATATTCCTGTGTCACCTGCTGCAGGTGACCCTTCCTTGGTAAGATGGGTGCACTAGAGAAGTCCCAGTTCAGAAGCAGAGATACTCCCCTCCTACATGGAGCTTTCCTCACAGCACTGAGGGCTGTAAACCCTCCTGTGACAATTTGATGCAGGGTGAAAAACTGCCAGCCTCAGCTGTAAGCTGAGCCTAGATTGTTTGTCAGCCTATTTTAATAACAAAAATCTGGAAACTGATAGGGAACTTGCTGAAGTTAATGGAAAGCCCCTAATCAGTGGGATGAACCAGTCATTGGCAGTGCAATTCTTCGGCAAAAAGGCCCTTCTGTGGTATTCTTTCAAAGTACCTCTCTAAAAGCAGCGTGCCATTGGCTGCATGGAACCATTTTCAGTCCCTTTCATGCACTAGTTTCTCTTTATCATGACTAGTTAGCAGCTCTTTGTGTTTTCTGGTTGCATGGCTACATGTGCAGTGCTAGTGCTGGCTGCCTTAGAGCAGATTTTGAATGAAGCCTTTGGGTGTGCACCGAGAGCTCAGCTGCAGATGGGAAGTGCCTTTCCTGTGGAATTTAGATTAAAATTGCCACGTGTAACATATCATTCTGCAGTCAAAAATGTAGATTAGGCTGTAATTCATAAAACAGATATTGAGATTTTAAATATATAATCTTGATGGATTATATCTTTCTTCCCCAAGCTCAGTGTTGTCTGTAATAAAGCAACTTCATGAAATTATACATGAGAGAAGAAAGTAGACCATTAGATGTGATCCTAAGGTTGAAATATTTCTGCATATTATTTCCTGTAAGTTCTCTGTTCATGTATGGGCTGTAAATTTGGGGTTTTTTTTTAAAGTGCAGATGTATCTGTAGGTATCAATCATACTTAAACTGAATAGGCTTTTCAAATATACCTATCACACAGTGTGGTTTTGTGCTTAATTAATCTGTCAAACTACCCTTGGAACCTTTAGCCATCTGATCCAGTAAAAGAGGGCTGGATAAAATCCCATAAAAAGTTCTGAGGAAGTGCATGTCTAAGAGAAATCTTTACTTCTAATTTTAAATAGTATTCTAGTATACCATGTAAGCATTTAGTTATTTAGCATTTAAAGTATTTCCTTCTGTTATGATGATGAATTGCTGTATCTGTATAATTTTCTTGGATCATTTCCTGTCCACAAAAGACTTTATCTTAATACTGAGCCTTTCTAGTAAACACTCAATAGATAGGAAGTTATAGCTTCATAATAGACCACATCTTTCTGGAAATCTGTAAACATCCTTTTACCTCCACTTTTTTTT
>VXBI01010137.1:2817465-2879542 GCA_013397375.1 Toxostoma redivivum | reverse complement strand
TTTTTTTTTTTTTTTGAGATTTATTCATTAGTCATTCCTGCTATGCTGTTTGATTTGTGTGAGAGCTTGGCAAGGCAGTGTTTGTCAAATAGGAACCCTTTCACTTTGTCAAAGCACCAAACTAAAGCTGTACGGAGAAGGTGTATCAGTTTGAATGTTGAGGTATTTTTTGTAGCCTCAAAAGAAAAGTTAATAACCTGATAGGCATCCTAGATGGTGAAAGGAAGACCTTTGCACAAACACAAAAGTTGCATAATACCCTGGCAATATTTTTTTTTCCTCATTAGCACTTTGGAAAAGGTTAGTATCAGGGGAGGGATAAGCTGATGACTATGGATTGAATACCACTAGTAGGCAACCTGAAACAGTAATTTTTGTACTGAGCTGGTGGTCCTGCCCATGAGGTGATCAGAATTTTACCAGGTTTACAGCTTGTTCTCTGCACACTGAAGAATATCAGTGTTAACCAGTTAGGTCTCTGGCTGATCAGTTTTCATGCCTGAGGCTCTTCCCTGTCCTGCTGCATGTCACAAGCTCCAGGAAGCTCAGCATCGCAGTAAGCACCTAGGACTGAGACCCCAGCCTGGCTGCCTGCTGAACCAGCCACGCCTGGTCCTGGTCCAGCAGGAGAATGCAGCACCACGAAGAAGCTGTGGGGTTTGTGCTTCCTTCAGCCACAGCTTCTCTTTGGGTTTGCCCCATTGTACATCCCAGTGAGGGATTCTGTCAAAAGCATCTGCTCCATTGAACATCTCTTTTTTCACTTATGGATCAAATAGAAATTGCCTCAGTTGAGATCAACTTCTGTACCTTTTAGCATAATTTCTCATACTTATTGCTTCAAATTTTGAGATTTATTTCCAAGAAATTCCTCTGTGTGTGCATACATAAAACATAAAGATTTCATCATCTACTTTCCTATAGTGACTGACTTAATTATAATGGCTCCTAGAGGAGATGCACAAAATATTCTGCCTGAAGTTGTTTAAATTAAGACTGCAAGGCCTGAGAACCAGGCAAGTCTTGATTTCTAATTCCAGACACTGCACTGCTGATATTTGTGCTTTTAATTCCTTTTCTGGTTAATTTGGCAAAGTGATGGTGAGACGATTTTCACTAAGAAATCTCCAAATCATGTCAGTTTTGAAAAGTATCTATTTTCTTTCTCCCATGACTTCTAATCTCACTTAAGAGACCATAAATAAGTTACATCACCTAAGGTAACCTAGGTTGCATCAGAGGTGGCTGATGTAACTTTTCTGAAGCCCAAAGCATTGCTCTTGAGGCAGCCACCTGAGTCCCCTCATTTCAGCTCAGTGAGTGTGACCCTTGCTTCTGCATCTCCCCTTTCTCATGTTAGCCAAGGAGCAAAGGGATGTGCTGCCTTCATCCTGACTGAACTGAGGTTGTGAATTCAGTGTCTGAAGCCTGGGGATTACTACCTCCTTCACCTGCTGAATTCAACTGGGATTTTTAATTATTATTTTTAATATCTGTGTGTTACCTAGGAAAACTGACAAGGACATCACCTCAGGTCAGGCTTTACTGTGGTGCTGTAATGCAGACCAAAGGAGGGGGATAACTTCCTCTATATGCCATAAAACTAGCTTTACTGACTTTCTTTGGAGAGCTCTCTCAAATCTCAAATATGTCTACTTTCATCCTCTTACCTTCCTTTTTCTCTCTCATGCTTGCACCCTATAAAAATACCTATATTCCTGCATGTCTGCTCTATATTATTGGATGTTTTCAGAAAAAGTGAGTAACCCTTAAACAAAACCTTTTGGACAGCTGGTATAAGGAAGGAAATGGCCTGATTTGTGTATTTAAATTACTGACACAGTCTCCAAATACCTCGGATTGCCAAGTCAGGAAGGTCTTTTCAATGGAAGCAATACTTCAGAGACCTAATTCTTTCAATTAGATAAACCATGCAGATTCACAGCTCTATACTTCATTTTGACAGATCTGATATTATTGGTGAATAATGAGCCGTGGTGGGTGATCCTGACTGGATGCCAGGTACCCACCAAGCCCCTCTATCACTCCTCAGCTGGCCAGGGGACAGAGAATATAACAAAACTTCCAAGAGGCAACATAAGGACAGGGTGAGATCACTTGTGACAGGTACTACCACAACTAAAAGAGAGAAAGTTTAATGTTACCAATCAAATGAGAGTAGTATAATGAGCCATAAAAACTAAATCATAAAATACCTTCCCCCCACCTTTCCTTCTTTCTGGGCTTAGCTTCCCTCCCAATTTTCTCTGCTCCCTCGCCCCAGTGGTGCAAGGGGGATGCGGAATGGGGGCTGCAGTCAGTTCATTGCACGCTGTTTTTGCCACTCCTTTCTCCTCAGAGGAAAGACTCCTCTTCACACTCTTCAACTGCTGCTATGTGGGGTCCCTCCCACAGGAGACAGTCCTTTCTCCATGAACTTGTCCTTCCTAGAGGCTGCAGTTCTTCACTACCTGCTCCAGTGTGGGTCCCTTCCAATAGGGTGCAGCCCCTCAGGAGCAGGCTGCTCCAGCGTGGGTCCCCCATAGGTCACAAGTCCTGCCAGTAAACCTTCCACAGCGTCACAGCCTCCCTTGGGTATCCACCTGCCCTGGATGGGGCTCTCCAGGGGCCTCAGGTGGATCTCTGCTGCACCATGGACCTCCATGGGCTGCAGGGGGAGAGCCTGGCTCACTGTGGTCTGCACCAGGGGCTGTGGGGGAATTAAGGCTCTCTGTAAGGCTGAGTGTCGTGTTGTTTATATTTATCAAGAATTAGCATTTATCTCATGTTTTGTGCCTTCCATAATCCAAAAGAAGTACAGCTGGTCAGGGTTGTTTTCTCCAGATAGTGTTCCATTTTTATTCCTGCATGTATTAGCAGCCAAAGAAGTTCTGCAGGTCTCTTGTTTCCTAGCCTCATTTGGAGCTAGCAAAAAGGAAGCAGATATAAAGCCAGTCCAGTTTTGCCACTGTTCTTTGGTCTGATATTGATGCATTCTACTACATTCTTTCCTTAAAATATGCAATCATGATACCCTTTTCCATTTACTCATCTGCTATTAAGTACAATAAAAGTTTCGTAGAAAGTCCAAGATTAGGATCTGATGATCAGAGTAAGTTTAAAAAAAAGTCAGCAACAAGCAAAAGTATCAAAAAATATTTATAATCTGATTCCTTGTGTATTTTTCAACTTGAAAATAAATGACTGGAGCTTATATTACATCAGTCTCTTAATAATTAACCAACTTCTAGTGAATGTATAATTGCTTAGTATCCTGTGATACTTTCTAGGAGAATGCTGGACATAGAGATGCTACAGGTCTTGTCTCTACCTGAAAATAATAATATGTCATCACATAATTTAGCAGAACTGGTAGTGAACATGTTTTTTCATGGGCCTATATTAACTGATAAGTTGAAGCTGCCATTGGTATGTTTGGTCCTGTGAAGTCCAACTGGTGTGTTGAAATAGTAATATTCTGGGTAATACTGCCTCGTGCTTAAAGATGCTCCTTTCTGTGTGGTGGCATTTGCTGTAATATCCTGTGCTCAAGTGAGAGACTTGTCTGAGGTGTCTCTCTGTCACCACTTCCCAGGACTAACCTGTCTCCTTCCCCCAAGAGTGCTGCTTGTGCAGAATTGCCTCTTGGCTACCCATTAGCGTAACTGTAGCACTATTTCAGACATAGGCATGTGACTTTCCAGTTGCAGATCACTTGCTTCCTGCAGAAAGCTCTAAAGCAGGCTTGTGTTGTAATGTCCACTGTCAAGCCATGCACAGATGTCCCACTGCAATCGCTGGTGTTTGCTGAAGAGAAGGAGAAGGGCGTCAGAGCTCGTTTCGCGGAGCTGCCATCCACGGCAGCTGTGTGTCCTGCTGGAGGTGAAGAGGAAGCACTGGAATGAAAGCTCTGATCTCATGGCACATGGTCAATATCTGAATTAATTCTGTATCTGTCTTCTGGACTGACTGCAGAGCAAAAGATGATGGAAGTGAGAGCGGTTTCCTACTAGAAAATAATTTAATTGCCCAAGAGATTGAGGTGACTGTTTACAGACAGGGCTGTCTGAAGAGAAATCTGCAGGTAGGAGTTAATACTGCCTACTGATTTTTCAACTGTAAAAGGAAACTGGTGAATAAATAATAAAGATTATCTGTTTCTGTGGAACAGTTTCACTACTAAGTGTAAAGGGGGGTAACTGTCATTAACCTCCTGTGTAGGAGCTTATAACTGATGGTACAATAACACAGCTATCTTCAGAATCATGTGGCCTTGAGGAAAAAGGAGTAATTGCTTCATATCTCTGGCTTTCCTTCTTCATAGCTGTGCTTTTCACGATGCTGTTCAAAAATCCCCTGCTCAGGTGTGAAGGAAGAGGGTTGTTTGGTGTGAAATATCCTACATCACTGTCCCATCCTTGAGATCTGCATGGCAAGGCTTGCCAGCTTAGGCATTGTAGGGATACACAAAGTGTGTGATTAATCTGAGAGCTAATTAGATTCCTACTCTGACTGTACTAATGTGTGTCTCGTGGGATGTTCGGATGGGCGTTTAAGATTTCATTCTTCTCCAACTACCTCTCCCCATCCAGGCTTTCTAAGAAATCAGGATGTGTATGATTTTAATCTCTTAACTGTTTCTGGGGTGCCCAAAGGTGGTGTTGTCACAAAGTGGCTTGTGCTTTTTGGGACTTTTTGAGGAAAATGCCTGAAAAATCTAGCCTCATTCAAATGCCAAGTTGTATGCCTGGGATAATTAATCACTTTTAAAAATAGTAATTGTCATTTAGAAAGCCTACTTCTTTTAGTCTTTTAGAACTGTTTTGTATAATGTTTAACTCCTTATTTGCATAGACCTTGAAATGCTTTCTAGACTGGATATACTTTGCTAGTTTGGAGTAGAGTCCTACTTTTCATGTGGGATTTTATTAGGAGATACTCATAATTTTTCCATTTGAGGTTTTGAAGAAGCATTAGACCAGCAATTTTAAATTGTGCAAGTGCTGTTTCCCCAGGATAGTTAGAGTGAATAGTTTTGGGGTTGTTGTATTTTTAATTCTGCATACTGGAGCCTTGAGCCTTTATTATCTCAGGTACAGATGAGGAAAAGGACATGTGTGAAATCCTTAATTATTTGCTTTTTTCCAGTCTTGGTTTTGGGAGCTGCACCAGTAGATTCTTTGGGTACTCAATGGAGTATTTTTCTTTTTGGGACACAATAAGATGCTTAGGTGTTTCCAGGAGTATTTTGGTGTCATGCAAATCTCACGTGAAACAGCACTACATTAAAGCTTTTGAAACTGGAAGGTCTTTCCTTTCATGAGATATCTGGCCCAACTTACTGAATTACAGATAAGATAACATTATCTTGCTGAAGTTGCTAGTGTCCTTGGTGAGCCCTGGGTTGTTCTCCCTCTCTCCACTATAAACACACTGCTGGGGAAATTGGTAGTAGGCATCTCAGATACCACATAGCCTCTCTGAGGGGACTGGATTTTGTTCCTCACTGCTCTCTTTTCTCCTGGAGAAATGTTGGTCAGTTTGTCAAGGTCTTTACACTTGCCAGGAAGGAAACTTATCTTTTTTCTTTCTCAGAAAGTTCACTGATGCCTATAATTCCTGTCACTGGCACCTAAATTCCCCAACCTAAAATGGGTGGGGGATTGTTTAATGAGTTGCCATCCATACTGGTTGCAGAAGCCTATTCAGGTATGACCTGACTTTGCTTTGTATGCTCTGCTGACCATGGTGAAGCCGGAGGATGTTCTTTTTGGGTGCATTAAGGAACATGGAGAGTGACCACAGAGACAAATAAATTCATCCACTGACCTTGCTGCTGTATTGCTGTTACCAAGTTATCTTCCTCTCCCAAGCACACATGACTAATCACAGCTACAGAGAGCTGCAAGGAGATAAGCTTAAAGGGAAAGAGAAATCAGACTGACACAGATGTTTTACAATCTAAGAGCTGTGTGGTCACCGTTGTAAATCAGGTTACAGTTAAAGAAAGCTTGTGTTTTACATGTATGCATATATCTAATGGCTGCTTGCAGTTGTGTTTAGCTGTTTGGGTGGGTGTTTCTAATGCAGATTTCATTCAGAAATATCAGTACAAAATATTTTAAAACCTTCAGGCTCAGTTGCTTGTGCACATCACTGAGTTTCTCTTATTCTTTTTAAATAAGAAGCATGTTCTAGTTATTTTGCCGCCTTCTTCTTCAGGGAACTAAAACACCAAGTTGAAGGAACAGGTGATTAATAAAAATGTTGTTGGCTACCTTGTTAAAGTTGTAAAGCTAAAGTCAAGATGATCCTTAAGGATTTAAACTTATATTGAATAGAGCTTAGAAGCCAGTTTCCTAAATACCATTTTTGGGATTTTTCTCTAAATCTTTTAACAACAGCCACCACGATCATCTCCACAATTTGTCACAGCTGAGAAAGCTACTAACCATCTTTCCATGTGAAAGGAGATGAGAGAGAAGAGTGCACAAGTTAAAGGGAAGCAACAAAATTGTTAGACTGTTTTTTACTACCCCGATGTGAAGTTCTCGCTAGTTATTGCCCAGAAGCCTGGAGAATGGAATAGAAAGTGAAACCAGGGTCTGCCTCCATAACAACACAGGCTTCCTCTCAAACCCTTGTGCAGTCGCCTGCCTCTGCATAGAAATAAGGTGACAAGGCACTGTTAGCATTGGTCACTCCTGTTTGCACAGGGGACTTGCAGCTGACACAGCCTGAATCAGCATTCACTCCTCCAGAGGGATATGTGGTCCAGAGGGATTTGCCAGAAGCTTCCTCCTCAGAAATCATTTACTCTTCTGAAGAAGTGAGCAGTGCCTTCATAGCAGGAATAAGTACTTAGCTGGAAGAAAATGGTGGCATGAAGCAGATGATGCTTTATCTCCAGACAATTGCTTGTCCCAGCTCTTATACAAGCCTGTGGGGCTCTGTCTCCTCCTACTGCCTGACCAGAGTCTGGGTGAGGCTCTGCCTTGTGACTGTTCAGGGCATGGGCACACAGATATCCTAAGACACAGCTGGAGTCTTGGCTACGAGGTGGGCAGCCATAGAGGGGCTCTGTAGAACGTCCCTCCCCATCTCCCAAAGCACAGACCTGCTTTGGTGTTCCCAGAACTTGAATCTATGTTCATTTGTGACCTTTTGGTTTTCACATCTGCTGCCAGTGGTGCCACCCTGCCCTGCTCCCTGCCAGGAGGGCATTGTGCAGATTGTACAGCAGATACTGCCAGTGCCAAGCTGCTTGTGCCACTGTGAGAGGGAGGAGCGTTGGTAGGGGATTTTTTTGTGGGGATAACTTCTTCCCCAAACCCACTCCTGACCTGTCCTGAAAATTTCCTCCAGTAACTGGGCAGCATGGCCTAGCAGTGAGGAACATTGATATTATATTTCTTTCACCTTCTGTAATGGACTTTTTTCCACCACTATTAGGCATAAAGAAGTAAGTTTTTGCCCCACACCACTTTCTCAGTTTAAGATTTCTTGAGGTTCCTACACAGGGATGAATGTTTGATCTGCTATCAACCTGCCTCCCACAGTTTGGGGCTTTCTAACTAGACAAAGATGATGCTTTTTATACTTTTTCTTAGCACCCTCCCATAATGAGTCTGTCCTCTGAAGGGAACTCTCAGGTGGGCATAAGAGGCTGAGGCTGGGCTACCTGTCTGCAGTCCCTGCTGAAAGCTTTGGGACTTGCCCCAGGGATGTGTGCATGGGGCCACAGGTTCTGCTTTCATCTCATACATCAGCCATGCTCTGAGCAACGGTGCTGATGGGCAAGGAGTATTCCCCAGCTGGGCGTGGACCTGCTAGGGGTGCTCTCTGGCTTCAGAGCTGGAGAGCAGCTCCCTGGCAGAGAGGGAATGAAGGGGGTCATCTGGGGAAGCACCTCGGTTTACTTTTCCAATATATTCAGGGGTTTGCTTATGTTCAGGGTTTTAGGCTCTTTTTCCTTCTCTTTCAGTTGTTTGCTTTGCCTTGGTATTCAGGCCACTATGGTTGTGTAAAGTTTAAATGAAAGGTTTCAGTTCCTATCTGAGGTTTTTCAAACAAAAAGGTTAAATGGTTTATTTGTCCCTTTTATCTTTCCAAAGTCCTACAATATATTTTCACTAAGGTATTGTACTTAATGTTAGGAGACAATACTTGTGATTTTGTGAATGCAACATTTGTGGTGGATTCTGTTGCTCCCTGAAAAGGAACTTACATTTTACTGACAGTAGGAAGCAGTTGTACATGCTTTCTGGTTTTTTTCCCTGTCTGAAGGAGCATGCTCTTACAGAAACGAGTGGGAATTTTCCCATTGAAAATTAGAAGGATGAGAAGAACAATGCAAAGTTTCTGTACTAGGACTCAGTGGTGTTGATCCTTTTGATGTAAAGCATCTCACTTTGCTCTTGTGAAGATCCTGCTCCATAAAATCCCTGCTGGTGAAAGTGGTGAGTTCTGGATGCAGAATGATGACAAAAAGCACATTTCTTCTCTGTGGCTAAGCCTTTGAAATTGTTGACCCAGAGAGGTTATAATTAGAAATTCTATAGGACAGAGGGTATAAAAACCTGCAAGAGGGGAAAGCCACACATAGCTGATGACTGTTTGCATCATGTAGAGACTTAATGGCATGAACTGGGCTTCACAGAAACGAAAAACATCAGGAGCACTGAAGGTTTGGCTGAAAGTGGTCATGGCACTCTGACATTCCAGAGATTTAGCACCTGTGATTTAACTTCCTCAACTCATCCAAATCTAAAGTATAGAGTTACAGCTTTTTAATGCAACATAGAAGATCGGCTTTCAGGATATTTAATAAAAAAAAGGTATAAAAGCTATCTTCTTTTTTTTCTTGCTAGTATCCCAATAGTGTGTTTGATAAAAACTTTGCATCTGCTAGAGGAAAACATAAAACTTGTAAAAGTTCATTTGTGAAGTCACTGCACTGGCAAAGGGCTAATAAGATAAATTCAGTCTGAAGAGGCTAATACTTCAGTTGGCCCAGAAATGTTGGTCTTTTAAATCCAAAGCTTCAAGAAAGGTTTTGCTGTGGTTGTATATAAGTACAGGAGACCTGACAGGACTGTTTGTGAAAGATGTGTCAGCTGGAGCTTTGCTGTATTCATCTTCAGTGCCAAGCAACTCCAATTCCTCTTTGGTCAAACAAACTTTATATTCATCGAGGTGCAGTTGTTTGCCAGAGCTATTCGCAGTCACGTGTCGGAGGGGGTACAATTAAAACATTGTAAAAAAATTTTCTTCTTTTTAATGGTGTATGCTGTGGAGATTTGGAGATTTCATAGAGCCCTGCTGGCAGTGTGAGGACCAGTGCAGGGTAAGGATTTGCTAGATCATAGCTGAGCACTTGAAATTCTTCAACAGCAGGAACGAAAAAGTGTGTGAGAGAGCTCGTGGGAACTGTATTTTGGTTCAGCAGCGTCCTCTTACATTGTCAAACTGCCTGTCTCAAACTGTTAAGGCTGATAAACTGCCAGTAATTATCATTTAGAAAATTAGCGGCTGCCAAAACCATCACACACATCACATGTGCTAGTTGGACTGGTTTGAAATTACTTTGCTTAGGAAAAAAAAAAAAAAGAAATAAAGAAAAATTCCCGAGCCTGCATCTGCTCCAAGAATAGCGTTGAGTTTTGACACATGACAGTTGGTGCTGGCAGAAGTTATTTTTGTTGTTCAGAGCAGGCTCGGGGGATACTTTCTTGGAGTGCGTCACTACTGCTATTTACCGTCCGGGTAACGGGACAATTGAGACCTCTGAATATTTGCAGCAAATCTAAATAAATAACTGAAGTATGTGGGATCTCCTTTCACTTCCCTTGCCTTTCCTTCTTTGCCTGTGACACTGGACAGAGAGAATTAAAAATACTGGTTGCCGGAAGGAAAACTTTCTTATTTTGCTGTTGATTTCCAGCCACTGCAAAGAAACTGAATCATCATGGAAGGGCTGAGCAGGGCAGAGCAAAAGCTTAAAAGCAGCTTTGGCTGCACACCACCATCACTTCATGTCCTCACAATCCTCCCAAACAGCCCATATGTAAAAAACATGGCTTGAAGCAGAGCAAATGTCATTAATTTCCTCCCAAAGGAAGCTGAGTTCCACCATGACCATGAGCTAGGGACGATATGAACACAACTATATCACGCAGATACTGCTGTGAAGGAAGATGAGGGTGGTAAAATGACCATGTAGAAGCTTGCACAATGTTTTTCACATAGAAGTTTGTGATTTGGTCAGTCATCAATGAATAAGTTGGTGCAAGGTCTCTGAATCAGTGGTCTGTAAGTCTGAAGGATTCAGAGTTGTCGACACAAGAAAATAATGCTTACATTTTAGGGGGTGTACCTTTCTACTTCAATTGAGTGCAAGGGTGTAAAAACTTGGTGTGCACTCTGCTTTTCCCTCCAGGCTGTGATTCAAGACAGGACTTCTGGGGTGACAGCCAGCCTCTGAAGTTCCTGCTCACATATGCTCTCCTGTGTTGCTCACCCATCACTGTTTCATAATTTAAATCAAAACATTTTGGTTTTGGAGTGATTGATATTAAACCCCTGTGTCTCAAAGATTCAGTGATCAGTACAATGAACACCAACATAAAAATCAGCTGAACTGAGGTAAATGGAGAATTGCAGCAGAACAGCCTCTGCATCTAAGGGATAGGGACGGCTCAGGGTTTATCTTCATCAGCACTTCTGATTTGTTTTGGAAGTACACCTTTTCAATAAGTGATGTCATGTATCAGCTTAATCAAACTCTTTATGAAATACAGGAGGAGCATTTTCTCTTTTCAAACAATGTTTCTGGTACTCTGAAGCAAGTACTCAGAGAGTACCAAATGGGAATGGAAATGAAAGAAAAACGTATTGCATTTCATTATTTCATCTATGTGAACACTTTGCTGTGTCTAATTCTGTTAATTAAAATTATAAACAAACTTAGCCTGATATAATCTAATTTTCATTATAGACACCAAATGCTATTATGTTGGGCAACAAATTGGCTTAAGATAATTCTGTCTTTACAAAAATAAGATTGTAATCAACAGATTTATAGTTTATTAAAGTCTCATGATATATGTATACCCTATAGCTTTTAGAGCTTTATTTTCAGTTCAGAGTTCCCATTAGTCTAATTTAAGATTATTGGTACAATCATTTGATTTAAGATATGCCTTTTTATAAACCAACAGAGTGTCAGCATGAGATACTTGAAAGGAAGCAGTGTGAGAGAACCATCTATGAGATGTTTCATTGCAGAGTTGTTGATGGATGAGACTTAGTGAGAAAAGTATGCAGTGAGAGCCTGTGTTCTCTCTAAAGTTTGCAAAGGGCAGGGCACAGCAAGGATATGTAGGGTCCCAACTGGGAAAACTGAGGTTATTTTAGTCTGAAATAATGCTTTTGCCAAAATATAAAAACTTCTTGTAGGTCAAAAATACTTTTTCATTATTTTCTTCTTTTCTAAGCCAGTCTAAACTGTAATCTCTGAACACCATGGTCCAGTTTATTGGCCAGATAGCACTGATCTTGAGATATAGAAGCCCAAAAACAGAACCCTTACTGATAGGGATATAGAAATCAATTTATTTATGTGAGTACTTAAAAGAAATTAGGGATTTGTCTGTGTGTGCATGTTTTAGTTTCTGATTTATTCATCTACTATTTTTGTACTTTGAAACAGCAAATCTTCTCCATTTTGCTCTTGTTTTTTCCAAAATAGGTGTTTTTTTTATAGAATCATAGTATGGTTTGGGTTGGAAGGGATCTTAAAGATCATTTCGTTTCAACCATCCTGTCAAGGGCAAGGACACCTTCCACAAGACCAGATTTCTCAGAGCCACATCCAACCTGACTTTCAACATTTCCTGGGATGTGGCATCCATAGCTTCTCTGGGCAACCTGTTCCAGTGCCTCACCACCTCTGAGTAAAGAATTTCTTCCTTTTATCTCATTTAAACCTAGACTCAGTTTGAAGCCATTCCCCCTTGTCCTATCACTACATTCCTTTGTAGAAAGTCTCTACAGCTCTTTTGCAGCCCCCTTTTGGTACTGGGAGGTGTTGTAAGGTCTCCCTGGAGCCTTCTCTTCTTCAGGCTGATCAACCCCTGCTTTCTCAGTCTACATACATTGGAGAGGTGCTCCAGCCCTCTGATATCTTCATGGCCTCCTCTGGACTCTCTCCTGAAGGTCTGCATCCTTCCCATGCCTGGAACCCCAAAGCTGGATGCAGCATTCCAGGGGTCTCACAAGAGCAGAGCAGAAGGGCAGAATCTCCTCCCTGACCACATTGCTCTGGATGCAGCCCAGGACAGAGTTTGCTTTCTGGGCTGTGAGTGCACAGTGCTGGGTCATGCTGAGCTTCTCCTCAACCAACACCCCCAGGTTCTTCTTCGCAGGGCTGCTCTTGATCCATTTTCTATCCAGCCTATATTTGTGTTTGGGATTGCCCTGACCCTGATTGCACTTGGCCTTGTAGAATGTCAGGAGGTCTGCACAGTCCCACCTCTCAAACATCCTAAGGACCCTCTGTATGACAGNGAGCAGAAGGGCAGAATCTCCTCCCTGACCACATTGCTCTGGATGCAGCCCAGGACAGAGTTTGCTTTCTGGGCTGTGAGTGCACAGTGCTGGGTCATGCTGAGCTTCTCCTCAACCAACACCCCCAGGTTCTTCTTCGCAGGGCTGCTCTTGATCCATTTTCTATCCAGCCTATATTTGTGTTTGGGATTGCCCTGACCCTGATTGCACTTGGCCTTGTAGAATGTCAGGAGGTCTGCACAGTCCCACCTCTCAAACATCCTAAGGACCCTCTGTATGACAGTCCTTCCCTCCAGCATGTTGACTGCACCACACAGCCTGGTGTCAGCAAACTTGCTGAGGGTGCAGTCATGTGCCTGCAGTTTGCTCAGCTTCTTGTCTGAGCAAACTGGCAGAAATAATTAATTAAGCTTGCACAGTAAGCAGGCTGTGGATCTGGGTCATTTGTAACAAATAGGTGAGACTTCGTGTAATGATTTTGCTAATGTGATGAGGTGTGTATACAGGAATGTGAGTTTCTAGCTGGCTGGCTGTGTGTGGTCAGAATTAAATATGTAAACTTTTATTTCAGAAAGTATATGAAATATGAGGATATGTACATGTAGCTCTGGTTTGGGATGTTCTGAAGGGCTGGCTAGGGGGAGACCAGGCTCTCTCCTTCCTGGGTTTGTCCCTGTGCTCTTTCAAGGAACTGTACTTGGTTTAATGTTGCCTAAGAGCCTGTAATTAAACATGCAGGGCTTGAGGAACCTGGGAAAGAGCAGTCCTCGATCCTGTGTGTCCATGAGCAAGGACAGGCACAGCTCAGAGCTGTGAGCAATAGGCCATGGCACAGCAGCTCTTTGCTCTCACTGCCACTGTACAGCTCAGGGGGCTGGGGAAGGGTGCTGTGACTGCACTGGGCTCTGGCCATCAGTCCCCTTTTGTGCCACAGCACAGGCAGACCTTATCTCCAGTATAACTGGAGCCAGCAGAGTGTATGTCAGAGAGTAGCTTCCCTTGCCCCATGCCCCCCTTCACCCACATTTTTAGAGTAAAGAGAGGGTTTCTTTGGCTAAAAAGCTGCATTTCATGAGGACAGGAACCAAGAGACAGTTCATTTCTATGTCTGGTTGCTATAAATAGCTTGCTCTGTTAACATAAATTCTTTCTGTGAATCCTACAAACAGGGTTTTATTCCAAGCCTACAAAATGCTTTGTATGCCCTTGTTACTTTGTACGTGCTGCTGCTGATGCTTCCCCCCACAAAATGAGAGGTAAGCCAGACACTTGCAGAGCAATACTCTTCTGTTGATGGAGTGAAGGAATCAGACTTCCAAAACAGGCCTGTTACAGTGATTATTTTTTACATCACTGATACCAAAAGGACCACTGGACATTTTTAAGGCAAGTAGGGCAGGACTTGCTTAAGTCCATGCACATAATTTTTAAACCTCCAATAAGGCTGCAATGTTTTCTACCACTCTGGTCTCTACTAATGCTTGCAGTGAGTCTGGGTCAGAAGCTGTAGCTACTGCAAGCCTTGACAGCTTTGCAGGGCTTTTAGGAAGCTTGTAATTGCTCCACTGTGAATCCTAGAGTGAGAAGCACTTGCCCAGGAGGCAAATGTCTTCTCTTACTGCTCATGCAGTGAAAACTCTGTGGACATAAATGGTCCCAACTGTATGATATGCATCTGTCACTCTGCACCTTTTTATTTTCTTCCTCTTACATAGTCCTGGTACTGGAAGCCCTCTCTTTGGGAGAAAATTTTCAGTTTCCATTAAATCCATTTCTGCATTTGACTATCTGATGCTCAGTCCATGTCCCTTCCCCCTCTTCACATGAAATGGAAGCCAATGAGCTGTTGAAATTTTCATAGAGCTGAAAGATGTGACCCAGAGGTGTCTGTCTGGAAAAGGGAAGTGCTTTGGTGCTCAGGCAGTTGATAAAACACACGTGTTTATGAAGAACCATGCTCTCTCTTACCTTTTGTCCTCTTTTTTTTAAATGCATCCATCTGCTTGTGGAGACTGCTGTTTTCACTCCCCATATATGTGTATGACAAGGCCAAATACAGATTCCTTTCTTGATACCCTTCCATGCCTGAGGTGCTTCAAAGAACTGGTAACTCTGCCTGTGTGGGTGGGTTGGAAGTGCAGTAAGCAGTGGATGGGCACGTGTGTAGCATGGGGAGGGGAAGCAGACCAAACACACTGGTTGTTATCCAAGGTGAAAACTGCAGTGCATGGTGAGCAGGACATCTTGACATGCCAGGTAACATTTCTGCACAGACTGTTCAGCTGCACTGCCAATGACTTTGTGGGACTGTCATGGTCCCAAATTCTATTGAGAGTTTGTCATTTGATGTGAAAGTATGCGAGGGAAAGGAGCCTGATGTTTTTATCGTGTACAGTTTGGGTTTAAAATATGACTATTGATTAGCTGCTGATGATGGTGTTTACTGTTGAAATCTTCACAACTGGCCTTTGCAGCAGCTCCCAGATTGTGCAAATGGTTCTTTGGAGGGGAAATTAATTAGCAGGCTTGCATATTCAGAAGAAAGAGGGAAAAAAAGTCTTATCTCTTAGTGGCTCTCGGGCGTGCATCCCTCTTTTTTCCATAGGATTGTTATGGATATGTACTTCCAGGGATTGTACTGTCAGCCTGTACCATTCATGCATTTTGTAGAGTTCATAATGAAATGCGTTCAGGGCTGAAAGTGGCACACGTGCTGCTCTGAATGCTCCTTCTCAGATGTCTCCTGCTTCTGGTAACCCACATTCTGCAGCTGGAGGCTGCGCTCCAGGCACCGCATGAATGGAGTGTCTTGTGCTTCAGCGAGGCAGACTGAACTTGATTCTAGGTCAAAATCAAATGTGACATTTCCTAAATGTATGAGTCCAGACTAGTTACGGCACTAAAAAGAGGAGCCTGTGAGTACTGTGTGTTATTTCTCAGTGATTTACAGTCTATTTACTTGGGTGGGAGGGACATCAAATGTGATTTTATTATTCTGTTTACACCTGCAAAACTGAGAGTAGAAAGGAAATAAACCAGTGACACCTCATCACATAGGAGTCCAAAAGACTTATCCTTACAGTACCAAAAATCCATTTCTGTTGTTCCAGAGTGAGGGTGTCCTGTTTACAAACAGTGGCCTAGATAATACCTGCCAGCAGAGCTCCTCAAATCTTCATCCTGTTTCTCCCTGCTCCACTGTTCTTCCCCACAGTCCTCACAGGCACAGCAAGAGCAGGCAGTGACCCAGATGCGCTGCTCTGAAAGTGCCATTTGTTTCCAGCACTCAGCCTGCTGGCAGATTTGACACATGGCTACACACGCATCCATCACTGGACCAAAATATGCCTCTCCCGTGCTGTAAAGGGTGTTGTGTCAGATAAGACACTGCTGACAGGGCCACTAGCTGTTCACACATCCTCTGAGGTGTGTGGCAGTGTGGGTGCATGGGACACCTGCCCTCTGAATGTGGAAGGATTTGTTGAGCTGTATGATGCAGTCCTGGTGATAATTTTTTTTGACTGCTTAAACTTTCCAGGGGGTTAGCAGGCAAGAATTTTGCTACTACATGCTTTGTTAGCAATGCTACAAAAAAAAAAATAAAAAGGAGAAAGGCCTTTTTCCACTTCTGTTTTTTTGTCAGGGAGTACAAGGCTGTTCTTTCTCTTCTCCTATTCTGACTACAGCTTTATCTCTGATTCCTTCATATACAGAGCTACTTAGAGCTATTACATGTATATATGCAAATGTGTATATGCAAATTGGTGTTTGTGTATGTATTTACACACACACACATATATATAATCACCAGAGTCATAGATAAATAGATATATAAGGTTGTTAAGACTGGAACATAAAACTAGTTCTCTCTCCCCTCATCCAAGCTATAACCTCAATCAGTCTTTCTTCACTTCTTTGTGGATACCGAGCCATCAAGTCTCATTCAGCATGACTAAACAGATATCCATTGATACCTCCCTTCCTCCCTCCACCTGCAGCTCCCCCCATTATCTCACACTGCTGTTGCCAAGGACAACATCAGTGTCCCTCAGCCAGGCCAAAATCTGTCCATCTCTCAATTCCCTCTGTCTTTATTCTGAGATCAGCAGATTCTTCTTGCATATGGTCTCTTAATAAATGCCCTGTGCTATCCACACCACACAGTTGAAATTCACATCAAAGCACTCATTTGTTGTCTTGAATTACTGCAACATCCTTTTCTCTGGCATTTTCAGATTATAATTCCATCTGTCCAAAATGCCTTTACAAAAGGAATGTGTCCCATTTCCTCATCCTCAGCAGTGTAACCTTCCCTGCGCACTCCTCTACTGATTTCATCATTCATCACAAGATGCCTGTCTTTATCACCAAAGGCCCTCCCTTCCTCTCTACTTCCCATCTGTCAGCCAGCTCCAAGAGGGCATCTTTCTCTTCCAGCCTCCTGTGATGCCTGCCTCCTCCAGTGCACGAGTTGCTTTCTGACATGCTGTTGCAGATTTTCTGCTGACCTAACCCACCCAGTTAATATCAGCAGGACTACTTTCTTCTTGTCCTTTAGGTCTCTCCTTTAAAATGTTCTCTTTTTGTCTGCGATGCAGGCAGTGCAGAGCATCTCACCACCCATCTTTGGCTTTCAGAGTGCAGCACTTGCACAAGTAGTAAGCACTCATTGTAATTTTAGACCTTATTGAGATTAAGGCCTTAACCAGCATCTCCTGTCACTGCAGGCTTTTAAAAATAGGCTCAACATGCACAGTAATAGCAGTGTTGTAACCATGGCAATGCAAGGAAGGCAGGGTTTGCAGGCAGGGATCTTGCCAGACCAAGTGGCATGTCTGAGGGCTGGACCAGTGCGACAGAGGGGAGAGGTTTCAGGCTTAGGAAAGGACTGTGAGCCCCAAAGCACATCTTTTTTCCCCAGCTAGGTCAGGTGGCCTAATAAAAAGAATAATATAAGTATAGTTGACCTGGATGGTCCTTCAAGGTCCCTTTTAAACCTGTACTCTGTTTTAATAGGCAGAGCTGACTTCTCCGTGAGCTGTGTTCGAGCAGATGCTGATCTTCTGCTGATACCAGCAGAAGGTCTCTGAATACCAAGAAACCAGAATACCCTCATTAAGGATCTTCTTGGAGCATAGGAGACCAATATATCACTCTTTAAGCAGAGGCTGGCTTTGTGCAGCAATAAAACATGAATATTAAACAGGAAATCAATGACACTTCTGAAACATGTCTGAGAGAAATCCAGATGCTGTATGGGGATATAGGCCCTTAAGCTTTATGTCTGTGCTACTCTTCTTTTTTTTTTAATCTGCCTCTGCATAGTTGGCGGTGTAAGAGGGAGACATAGCAAGAGGAAAACCAGATTTTTTAGCCTAGTTTCCTGAGGAAGTGGGGGTTAGGCTGTTAACTCAGCGTGTTTGTACACCAGTCCTCCTCTTTATAAGTTTGCAGGCTGTCTCGAGCCAGGGAGGGGCTTTCAGGGGCAGCATTTGACTTCCCAGCTCTTCCTCCTGTGCATTAGCTGCTGCAGGGAGATGGGCTGGGTGTGGTGGCAGCAGGAGCAGGATGCTGCAGACACCCCTGGAGCAGCTGACCAGTGACTTCAGTGGGGCTTGTGCTGTAAATATAGCTCTGTTCCAGGCATGTGGGGCTATGGGAGAGCCAAGAGCACTGGGATGCAAAGTGGGAAGGACTCTCATGGTGAAGTTAGCATCACGAGTCCAGATGAGCTGGAAATTCAGTTTCATTAATTCCACTGATCAGGCGTTTGCTTAATCTTGAAAAACAAAAGACAAAAAAAAAAAGAAGTAGGGAGGTTATACTGAATAGTAATGACATTTTAAATCCTTAGAATATTTCAGCAAAATAAATGCTTTTGTGTGGCTTCTGCACTGCAAAGAGGTTTATGTTAATGTAGCACAATCCTGGAATTACATGGACCTTGTATTTTTCTGGTTCACACTGGGACACTTGCTTTCTGAGGGAAAACCTGCTGGCTTTAAGGGCAGTGTGAAAGAATAAAGACTTGATCTAGAGCTTGAGGCTGAAGCATTACATCAGCACAAAATCTTTTCATTCATAGTTCTAGTGTGTTGTCCTGAGGATTTAATTTCCTGTTTGCACTACAGGAGAGTCTTTTTTTGGAAGCCACTATAGAGCAGGGTTGGTTGTTTAGAGCATTGGTTTTTTTAGGTTTTTTTTGTTTTGTTTTTTTTTTTTGAAGGTAAATTGTCAAAATACGGTAATTTTTTTGCGGTTGGTTCTTTTATTTAGTTATTTATTTTATTTCCTGGATATAGAGTCCAGCAACATGAAGTCTCATCGTTAAAGTAAATAAATAATCAGTGAAGTAGCATGAGGGACAGCCCTCTTTTTTTGTTTTGTTTTTTTTTTTCCACTTATCCCCATCCTCAGCCCACTGGTGATTTTTGCTAGATTTTGCAATGTTTCTCAGATTTAAAGGTTATAATCTCTTCCATTTTGTCTTATGTGACAATGAAGGCCCTTATTTATTTTCTTTACTTGCCTCACTATTTAAAAGAATAAACCAAAAAATCAAGTTTTTTGTTCTTCTATTTCCAGTACTCTTGTTTATTTTGAAACTTCCAGAAAGAGATAAAAACAGCTTAAGAAAAATGCTCTCCAGAGTAATCCCTTAAAGAGCAGCAAACAAACACTGCAGATTGGTCCTAAAGGCTGTGCTTCCTTTCTGGGGAGGGAGGGAGGTGGGGAGAGAGGATGTTTTCTTTTTAGCTGCGCTCTAATCATCCGATCTGGGATTTGATAAGCTCCACAAGTCTGAAACTGCTGCCTCCTCCTGTCTTCCCCCTTCCTGCCTCTCAGAAGATTAAAGTGAACATGGCAAAAGGAAACAGTTTATTTTCAGCTTGTTGTAGTTAATAATTAGTTTACAGTGCAGCATTCTCATTGTTTGTATTCTAATCGTGTTGCTGTATTCTTTTCTTACACTGTTTACTTTTCACATCACGGGCCTTCTTTGATGCAGAAATAGGTTTACAAATAGCCCATTCTTGCAAAATTTCAGCCTCTTTTCAGCATTTTTATATTGCACATCAGGAAGTGTGACACATGTAGGTGGAGTAGCTTCTGCAAAGACTCGCCCTGCCTCCCCCCCAGCAGATTGGGCCATGCTTTCTTTTCACTCCGACAATTTGGAATTACAGCAGTTTTGAAACCACAATAGGAAGTGATAAAGCCATTAAAGTATTATGTGTACAAGATATAAGTATTATTTGGCTCACTCAAAATTAGTTAAATCCATGTATTGACTGAACTACAAGAAGTCCTTAGCAAACACCCCCCATTTGTCCTAAGAGATACTTGTGCTGAATTCTTTTAACCTTTAAAACCTCAAAATAAATATGCCAGCGCTTTGAGACTGTGTGTTCCTATGTGTGTATTTTTAATGTTTTCTTCCACAATGGGAATGGCTGACATTATGGGTACTCTAATATTGAAACACTAGCATATATATTCTATGTCTATTCTCTATGTATGTGTTCACTGTATGTCATGGAAATTATGCCCTTAATTAAAACCTTGCACACTGATCAAAGCACAAGAATATTTAACGTATAACTAAGATTCTCTCTTAAGGGGAAGGGGAAATTTGTAATAACAATTGCTTATAAAAGCAAAATTTTGTACACAAAAAAACCTACATTTGCGTTTCAATGTAATTGCACTTCTAAATGGCCTTTACTGCTTCTCCAGAAGGTTTTAAAATACACTGTTTAGCCAGTGTCTCCTAAAGGTCCTCCTGGGTCAGTCCTATATCTTCAGAAGGGAAGCATTTTCGTCTTTGAAACAAACTGGAAAATCAATTATTAAAACAAAAACTTCTGAAATCTTACATTATGCATGGGGTTTTTTTCCCTTGCTGTCTTTTTTAGCTTTCATAATGATGTGAGTGCTTATTTCTGGCCATAGAAGTGTTTCACTGATGCCATTGGGATGCTGGGCAGGTAAGGATGAGCAAGCTGAGGGTGTGGGAGAGGGATGCAGCACTGGCTCTAGCCACCATGTCCCTGCATCACTGTCTGCCTGTGCCTTCCCTCAGCTCCAGAGACGCCCAGCAGTATTCCTAGGGGCCAGCTCAGAGGGATAGAGAGGTCAGTCTATTTTTAGGACTATGGTCTCCATTCATCTATTTTTTAAAAAATTGTTTGGGGCATAGTACTTCTCCTTTTTCTGCAAGTGCTCTTCCCGTAATTAATGAAGTAATTTTTCTGCTATTTCGAGAACTGAAGGGTGCTGCTACAATCACATGCCCCTCATATGTAACACTCTCAGTGTGAGTGTCTACTCCATATTGAGCTTGCTAATAGCTTCCCCTATGGATTGCTCTGCCCTGTGGCTGCCCACAGCCTCCTGACCCAGGGACAGGCAATTCCAGGGGGAGGCCGAGCTGTGCATGGCTTTTGGCTTACACAGAGCTGCACACTTGCTTCTCTTCTCAGCAGTGTGGATTCCCAGGAGTGCCACAGGGTTTGGGTTCTTCTCAGAACACTTTCAAAAGGCAGGATTTATGAATGGGCCATGAGTGCCATCACAATCACCTTTCTGTCTCCAGTGGCTTCACTGTGTCATTCTCCACTTGCTCACTATAACTTGGCTGTCCCACTGGGGGTTTCCTAAAGCCATTGGCAACTTTTGATTCTTTGCATCTGCCTCTGCTAGGTCTCTGTACACATCCACACTCTGTGCCTCTACTGGTGCTTTCCATGCAGGAGTTGCCGGTTGGATTGTGCCATGTTTCCACATCCCAGATTTCAGTTCTGCCATGTTACAAAGCCAAGCTGATGCTTGGAAAAGGAGTTGTGAATGGAGATTTTGTTTAGTTTATCCAGCTGGAAGGTAGAGAAAAGGGAAAGGTACTGATATCACCGATACTGAGCTGGCAATATCAAGGGGCACAGCCCAGAGTGAAGGAGAGCAAGCTGCCTGCTTTGGCAGGGCTGGGAGCCACAGAGCATGGGGACCAGCTGACAGCAGCATGTCTGCTAAAGGTAAGTCAATATACCAGTTCAGCTTTTGATCTTTAGCACAGTTTGTGGGTTTCTTTCTCTTCACAGCTCCATTCTATTAAATCAGAAAAAGTTTGAGCAAAGTCTCTGTGTTTTCCCGGTGTTTTCCTCCCACGTTTCCTGTTTCTTAAGACTTGTTGCCACCGCAATGGTGACTTTGCATCTGAGTTCCTTCAGCTCCAAATGGAAAGGGCAGATGTTCTTTTAGACAAGAACAAGTTTTAATAGTGCAGACAAACATTCTTGTTTTGAAACTATTAAACTACTTTTGGACTCCTTTAATAGAGGGACACCTAGTTACCTTTATTTACTTCTGATGTCCAGAAGCTTTCCAGTAACTGTTTTGGAAATCCAGTGACCTTCACATGAAAAAATGCAGAGTGCCTGTCCCATAGCCACCGTCATCTTTTCAAGTTTTAGCACTGTTGCATGTGAGGACAATCCACTAGAACAGTAGTGTATTAGTATAAATCTTTTAATGGTGGTGGTGGTGGTGGTTGGGTTTTTTTCCCCTTGCTGTTGTACAGAGTTGTCTCTGGACTTGTTGCAAGAGCAGATTTTATTGGAAGCTCCCTCTTTCTGCCCTCAGTTCTCTCCCCACAAGCCTGTTGATGACCAGGCTTTTTATATCATGTGCCAGCTATCTGGGACCTCACTTAGAAAAGGGGTGGTTTCAGGCTAACAGGGAGGCTTCTGTCTCTGTAAGAACAAGCCTATAAGCTTCCCTTAAACTTTAAATGTTTTATTGTTGGAAAGCTTTCAGTTGTTCACAGGATAAGGGCTCTTTATGTGTAATCTGGCATTGCACAGTAGAGGATTACTTTATGTAAGTTAAGATGTGCAGTTCTTTTATAAACTGGCTGTGTAAACTGGCATGTAGGAGATTGTTTTTCTCCTGTTCGATGTTGCTTCTAGAAAAGGTTTCTTGGTTTCAGTTGGTTGGTTGGTTTTTGGTTTTAATAGGGTTACAAATCTTAGGTGGTAGGAATTGATGGAAAATGCTGCATGTACCCTATTAAAATCTGAACATGTATGCTTCCATAGATTTGTTCAAACAGCAGTGTCAGCAGAGTCCTGGGTGACAGAATTCTCAACCAGTCTGAAAATAACTCGAGATTGTTAGATCAGTCCTAGTAACCTACTACTGAAAAATACTTTCTAGACCAATTTGTGGCCCAAAATCTGTGTGATATGATGTATTGTAATGTAGGCATGACTGACATTGAAACAGATGAAAAAGGCAGGCTGCTACTCTGAAGAAACTAACCAACACTTTCTTTACAAAGTAGATCCAGCTCATTTACTGGTTACACATCCTGATCCAGACGTGTTCCTTTGTAAACTGTTCAGCATGAAAAACTTCATCTTCCCAGTTTTTGCCAAGTAAAATAGCAACCCAAGCACCAGGAATGCCTGCTTCTACTTGAGGTTTGAAAAAACAGCAGCAGAAGCATGTTGCTAATAGAAAACTGACAGATGTTTATAATTATGTAGATTTTCTTCTGTGTTTGAGTACCATAAACTCAATTGCATCTACTCAATTGCATTTGAAAAGTATGTCAGACCACTTATGACTTCAACCAGCCACTTCCTTCAGCTGGGTGAAACTCATATGAACTGCAACATGTACCAGACCAGCATCCTCTGTGTGGCTATTTTTATGCTTTCAGTCATGTTATTATCTGTTTTCAATGGTGGGTAAAGTGTCATGGAACAGTTTTTGCTTCAATGAACAATCAGGAGTTTTGTGGGTTCGCATCTAGGATTATTCACAATGCACTTGATCCAAAGATCCTTGAAGTTGGTGAGTGCTGATGGATTTGGGAGTGTAGGCTTGAGAAAAAAATTACTTACCATGTCTGTTTTCAGTGATTTCTCTTTAGCCAGTAGCAATAAACTTAATTCTGATCCTAGTATGAACTGACAAAAACACATCTGAAAGCTCATGAGGAGAAATAGAGGTTGT
The DNA here is from genome assembly GCA_013397375.1 of Toxostoma redivivum. Classification (NCBI taxonomy): domain Eukaryota; kingdom Metazoa; phylum Chordata; class Aves; order Passeriformes; family Mimidae; genus Toxostoma; species Toxostoma redivivum. The sequence continues at coordinate 2,855,959 of VXBI01010137.1, read as the reverse complement.
CTCATTAAGCAGACAATGTCATGAAACCGAACACACAAATGATGTCTAATTATGTTACTTGCCACGTTCTGTTTCACAAAATACTTCTTGCTTTACAAAAAGAAAGAAATTTTTCCACAAGGCTACATAAATACACTGCTGATGTATATGCAACACTAGGAGGGGGATATGGGATTTTGGTAAAAGGTGGCAGTTTGTTGAAGCTCATGCTGCCTACAGAAAATGGCTGTTCCTGGCAGATAGTAACTCTGATTATCCCCCAGAAGTGTTTTGCTTTTCTTTAATGTTTCAAATCATATTGCTCTGAGATTCAGCACAGCTTTTCATGTCTGTTGGTGTGCTAAGGATTTTCTGTATCTTACCGTATAGGAAGAGATGCTTGGATAGCTTTCATTTGGATACTGGTTGGACAAACCATTTGTTTCCTCTTCTATTTATTATACTAATTGTAAAAGAAGCCTATATTGGTGTGCCTTGAGGCCTGCCCTATGCTGTACTCTCCAAAGTGAGCAGAGCTTTTCTGAAAAGTGCTCATCAAAATTTGTAGATATGCATCATGATCCAAAGCCTTCAAGAAAAAGAAATATTTCCCCTACATTCTTGGATAGAATTAAGACTAAAATTGAGTTCTGTACTGGCCCCCAGACTGAACACAAAGAAAGAGTGAATAATCTTTGGTTTACTCTGCAAGCTGTGTCCAGCCCTCACCCTCAATTATGCAGCAAAATACTTCCCTTCCCTTCTCCCTCCCTGTTCCACCTCCAAGCCTCTTTTCTCCTTTATATTCTAAGAGATAGAGTACATTTTTCACCATCATCTAAAATCAAGCAAAAGGCTTCCCCAAGCTTTCTATCTATCATCCCTACAGTTCTTGCAAGGTTAGAGATGTGGCAAATTGTGTGTCTGCCTTGGATTTAACAAGACACCCCTTTCCCTAGCCCTCTTGCCAGTTTTTGTCATACATGGTCTCAGTGAAAGGCTTGGACTGGACTCCCTTGGCATGTATCAAAGCAGCTGCCTGCATTCCCATGCTGTGACATGGGAATGTTGCATGCAACAAGTGGAGCTGTTCTCTTGGTCCATCCTTTCCATCTTTTCCTCCCTTTTGCCCTAGAGTCAGCATAGGCCTTTTTCTTTTTTATTTCTTCTTTTGTAATTTTATTTTATTTTATTATTTTATTTTTATTTTAATTTAATTTCAGTCACTTTGCAAACTTGTCTGAAGAATTTCCCCCGTTTGGTTTAATCCTGGTTGCTGCACAGGCATTTGTGCTGCAGTGAGGGAGGAAGGAAGCTCTGTCAGGGCCGCATCCAGAAGCTCCACACCAGTGCTGGGGGCAGTTCAGCCCCTCTTGGCAATGGTGTCAGCCCCTGTCTTTCAAGTATTCCTGGGACTGGCAGCATGGAGTACAGAGTTTCCTTGTTTGTCACTCCTCTGAGGAAATTATTAAATCAGTCTCATGGTGTAGAAGAAAATAATGAGCTAATCCAGAGTTGAGGTGCCATTGGATTGTTTTGGACCTGGCTCATTTCTTAAGCTTCTAACTTTTCTGCATGCAGATTTTATCCAATTAGTTCAGAGGCAGAAGTAGAGTTTCTTGACTTGATGTTTTCTTTCCAGGCCAAATGCCTGGAAGCTAGGGAGGGAAATAGATGGCACTGGAATAATAACCACCTTCCCTGAGTTTGAGCAGAGCAGTTAAGACCCACTTTTTTTTCAGTGTTTTCATAAACTTTGCCAAGCTGTACAAAAGGTGATGGGAGAGGAGGGGGTGTTAATTTTTTTTTTTTTCCTTGATATACCCACTCTTTTTCTCAACTGCTAAACAAAGCAAGCAAGCAGAGAAGATGCTTACATTTGTACTTTTCTGCTAGAAAATGTTTGTTTCTAAAAATCTCTCACAACAGCCTCCTCTGATTTGCAATGTTGCTTTTATTCTTCTTTTTCCCCACCCTGAACCCTCCACTCAAATGAAGTCTGAGCTTTGCAATACCAGATGTCTGCTTGCTAATGGGGACTTAGAGCAATGTGATTCAGTTTCCATGTTTTAGAGGAATATTTATTTGGTTGTTCCTTAATAGAAATTTTAATTTCGTAACTGCTTTTTATGTAATGATCACCAGTAAATATAATTTCATTTAAGAAGCCATTCCCCTTTTGTTTCCTGTTTATGCCTGCAGCATCTTTCAGGAGAGGTGCTGGCACAAGAGTTGCTGTTTCTGCAGCTGAGGCAAGTTTTCACGATCAGTAGTGCAGGGCTCCAAGTCATCTGTGTCTACCTGTAAAGTTACTCATCCAGCAGTAATTTCACAGATATCTCTCTGGTGGAAAGTTCAGCCATGTACTTGGAGGAGAATGGGACTTAGCGTGACTTCACTGATGTGGACACCTGGGCACTGAAAATTGTGCTCTTCTCTGTTTGCTGCACAGTTATCACTCCCAACCCTGAGCACCAGCAGAATCCTTGCCTCCTCCATCTTCTAGGAGTTTACAAACTAAACGTTTTAACATCATTGTTAGTCTGTGCTCCACGAGTTATTCTTTCAAAGATTTTGCCTCAAGGAAAAATAAGGCTTAGCTGTCATTTGAAATTTACTCAGGGTCGGCAAAATGATGGCATTTGTCACTTTTGCTCTCCGTCTTCTTCAAATGGGCCCTAATGTGTGTCAAGCTGGATATTGTGTTGGCTTCCTTCTTCTCCCTCTTTGTTCTCCTAGAGAATGCCAAGTAATTAATACAGTCTAAAAATGAAGTGTGGCACAACCCCCTTTTTTCCCTTTGTGTAGTTTTCAAACAAAGAGGCTGTCATGAACCTACGTGCATCCAATTCCAAAACCAGTTTGTTAAAACAAAATGACTTAGAGATACTGGGTTGGGCCGTTTTTTTAGAGTTGGATCTAAAATAATTGGCACGCTTGCTGTGTGCTGCTGCACATTTCATGTTGTTGACCTTGTCTCCCTGAAGTCTGAATAGCCATCATGTCAGTGACAGTGATGTGTCTGAGCAGTCTGAGGGAGTCCTGCAATTATTTTAATATTTTGCATAATACCACTGGAATTCAATAATTAGTTGTTGAGGTTCAGATCCAATTACCTCCTTCCCTAAACCAGGAAAAATGGTGGAAGCTGGTGATAAATGTTAGTAGAGAGAAAAGAAAGTGTAACATAATTTGTGGTGTTCCAATCACTTATTATTTTTTTCCCTCTCTCTCTTATTTTACAGGGCATGTTTTTGAGCCATTTGTGAGGAAATGTGGTGAATGTAAACTTGCTCTGTTGGGGGGAAATTGTGGTAAGTAAAAGTGTCTTGATCAGTTTTGGTTTTCAACGAGAATTTCAGAAAGATTGTTTTAGCTTTTTTGAGTTTTAAATTTTTTTTTAAGCTCTGGAAAATACAGAAATATAGTTGATTATATGTGTTCTTTCTCTGGTACAGAGACTCGCAGTATGAGAAGCATTGACAGAGAACAGCATGCTGGGCCTCAGGGCAAGGAATGTGTTTTCATTTGCTCCAGTGGCATCTGCTTATTGTGTTTGTAGCTGTTCCATTCTGCTGAAGAGTGGTTCAGCTAAAACCTGGAGTAGAAGAAATAAAAAGGCCTAATTTAAAAACAAGGGGTACAAAAAAAGCATGCTAGCTGTATAAAAGATCAGGAGCAAAAGTAAAGCAGAGGGAGCATGTATTTCCCAAAGTGGTAGGGGTGTCCAGTCTCTCTACAATCTTTCCATCTCTTCCCAGAATGCCTGACTGACACCCTTGCCATGTGGAGCTGGGATGGTTTGCTTATGTCTGAGAGATGAGGAGATAGTTAATGTGTGCTATACCAGTTTTCCTGTTCCTCCTTTCCATACCAGATGACAAGCTTTGCTGCTTGTCTGACTGTACTGTATGCAACACTTCCAGAGGCATCAGCTTCCAACAGACTTCTGTGGTCCTCAGTGCTCTGGGAATATGACACATCATGTGTCTGTGCTGCTGAGCTGCACCACTCTGAAGTAGGAGAGAGAGAAGAGCAGGAGGTGATTAGTGGCATGTCCCAACTCGAGGGAAGTAGTTCAAAGAAAGCTTTTCCAACCTACAAAAATTAAAGGCAGCAAATCTGGAACAGTTCACGGGCTCCTCTTGCTTTTCCCTCTAGGAGACCTTCAATATACACAGTTCTGGACAGTACCAATCAATCACCCTTGGGAAAAGAAACATGTCAGCAGAAGACCTGCTTTTCCTTGTGTATCCCTGCTTTTCCTTGGCCAAGCAGGGTATTGGGCTGGTACTTTTTCTCCAGGAAAAATGTGCAGATTGCAGATGAAAACTGGCTTATTCTCCACTGGCACAAGACTTAAGAATCAGATAGCCTGCAGGGTAGAAAACTGAAAATTAAAGACTGGCTCTGTGAGAACACTTGTTCTTTTCTACCATGTAAAAACACCCAGATGTTGTTACATCATATAGAAAGATCTGGATTAGTTAGCAGGTGTTTAAATGTAGATTACTTACCCTTCTGCAGAATGTTTACTCTTAGAGACAGGAAAAATAGGACAGTCAAACCCAGAATTTCACAAAAAAGCTGGCCAAACACATGAAAAGTCCTACACAACTGTACCTGGGTAAACCCTAGTGCAGCTCATTCTTTTAAATTATTTTCTCTCTTCAGATCAGCTTTTCTGACAATTGTGCATGTTACAAATTTGCATCTATATCCCTATAAGAAATACAAACAACAATTTTTTAACTAGAATTTGGTTGTAGAGCCATGGATGAGCCATGGATCACAACATGAGTTCATTAGTCCATGAGATTTTTGTGGTGACTTCCACAAAACTTTTTCACTTTACTACAAAAGAGGGTAGAATCTACATCTAGTTTTCTTTTTGGTGCTAGTACTGATATTTTGATCCTTAAAGTTGTCCAGTGTCCTTCCTTACAGATTGGCTGAACTTTGTGTGAGTCTGTGACAAAGTTCACAGGTGAAAGAGGAGAGCTATGTGGAAATAGTGATGCTATGTAACACCAAGGGAGAAAAAGTTTATCAGCAGACCAGGTAGTCAGATGGTGTTCTAATTTCCTTCAAAGGTGCTTCAGCTGAGGCCAGCCTAGTCTCCATGGCTGACCTTAGTAAGAGGGCGTAGTTCAAGAGCAGCAAGGGGAAAGAGACGGAAGAAGCATGCTTCTTAGAATCATGGAATAATCCTGGTTGGAAAAAACTGCCACAAAACTGCCAAGAAACTTGTACAAACTGCTGTCTTGTCCAAACCCTCACTTGAAACAGGTCCTATTAGGTCAAGCTACTCAGAGCCTTGATTTTCAAAATTCAGCTGGCTGGAAACTTTACAGCCCTTCTGGGTATCTGTTATGTCTGACCATCCTCAGAGTGAAAAAAAGTACTTTCTTGTTGCTTCTTGCTCTTGTTCACTGTCTGTCAGTGCGAACTCTGCATCTTCTCTGCCTGTGAGAGGGAAGTCTTGAAGAAGGTCTCAAAATCAGGAAAGTTGCTTCATGTGGCTCCACAGAAATGAGGTGTCATGCAGCTGGATGCAGTAAAATTGCTAGTGGGAAAAAAAAAACAAACCACAATCTGGTTCACAGAGGTTCTACTTGGGCAATGTTTCTCAACCTATAGTTGATGTTCAGACTTGAAGAGCATGGCTGCTTGGCTTGGTTGAATTTTGAAATGTGGAAGAGGATTTGCTGACCAACTGATGCACCTGAAAACTGCCAGCCTTCCTCACTTGCTTATAGTGATGTAAGTCAATGAAAAGAGGCACCTTCTCACTGCTGGGTTGTAAACATCCTGGAATTTTTTCAAGGTAGTCTGGAGCTGGGTTTGTTCTCCAGGATTTTGCTCTAAAATATGTTTTCCTGCAGCCATTAAAATACATAAACACAGTGCAAATTTTGTATGTTTTCACAACTATCCTATTCACTCTTCCCACTTCAAACTGTTTGCAACAGTCTTATTTTGAGGTAGAATAATCAGTTTGTCATATGTAAGGATCTCTGAAATATCTCTGACCCCACTGTATGTTTGCCTATGGCATTACAAATTCCCAGAGAGTTTAAAAATAGTTGTAAAAAATGTAAGACAGGGATACTGTTTTGCCCAGCCTCTGTCCCTAACCTACTGAATCCAAGAAGTACTGGACATCAAGAGGATGTTTTGAATTTATCTTGACATAGCTCAGAGGCTCAGCAGTTATTTATTCATCTTCTATCAAAGTCCTAAAAAAGGTCATGCAGCCTCTAGATCAAACATTCATAATGGATTTAAGAGCTGATTAGAGACGTATACTTGAATGCTGGGAGGGGAATCTTGGCTGGATCTAAAACTCCCTCAGCTAAGCTGATGACAGTGTGAGAAGACCCTTCATTTGATGAGATTTCTATCAAGCAGTCTTGTGGGTGTCAGAGCAGATACTTGTGTGGCACTGTAGGTTTGCGTTGACCGCGGCATGTGGAAGGTGGGCACGGAACAGCCACCCTTCCACATCACATGGAGTCACGAGAAGCCTGACCAATGCAGGACAGAAAACCTTGGGGTGATCTCTGTTGTGTTTTTTACCACAGTCACACTGCTCTTTGCCAGTCCACATTCCTCTTAACGCTCTTGCCTTTCATAACATTTTTTGTATTTCTAAGCATGACTTACACTGTACAGTTTGGGGTTCTGTCCCTGTCCCTGCAGCTGCTTACAGCCATCAAGATCAGGGGAGGATCAAGCTGTGAAGTGAATTGAGGGACTGCTGTACCATAAACCTGACCTGATCTTTCTGGGCTAGGTGTGCAACTGAACATTCATCCATTTCCTACAGATTTCCTCCTCCCAGGAAAGCTGTGAATGCTTCAATGATTGGCCTTGACGTTAAATGTGTATCTTAGGCTGGGGAGTCCATGGCTCTTTTCCCTCTGAATTTGGGCAGGGATACCTTCCCAAGCTGAGGGCTTTTTGAAGTTTCAGCTGATAATCCGAGATGCTTTGCTCCTATTTGCACACTTCTCCGTATACTAGAAGCAACTGCACATCTTAAACAATTGATTCAGTTATTATATCAGCAGCTCAGATATATCAAAGAAAATCTAGATTTCTGCTAATACACTCATCCGCTATTTTGGGGTTTTTTTCCCCATTAGAACAGTCAAGTTTTTCTTCTCTCTTTATTTTAAACAACAACAACAAAAAAGTAGCAGGTAATGGCTCTTTTGATGTCGAGAAATTATATGACACTAAATTTTCAGCATCTTTATACATAGTAAATTTGTTTGCCTTTAGAAAGACTGTGATGTCCTGTGTGTGCCTGGGTGTCCGATTTGTATGGTGCAATTATTTATATCCCTGATGTCAACCAAAAATGCTATTGCATTTCTCTTGGTAGTTCTTCACACCTGTCAGGTTTCTGACAGAAAGTGTTATAGAGCAACTATGTATTATCTGTGCTCTCACTACTAAAATAACCTGCTGGGACTTTTGCTTTATTACCTGTATTCTGCCATACCCACAAGAGGATTTGCCAGAGTCATTAGCTGTTCTCTGTAATTAGGGCTGACCTGGTGCATTTTGGTCCTATTTCTAGCAGCAGCTTTTAGTTTTCTGAAGTCATTGATTTGGGCACTGATATGCCTCATAGTGTTCTTCTGCTGCATATCTTCATTATCTCTTCCTATGGGCTGAAGATTATCTTTCTCCTTAGGAAAAAAAGTGTGGGAAATGCCTGAACATTTTGATATAGTCGGGGCTTATCAAGATTTTCTATGCTACATTTGTAATTCCTTCAATTGTAGTCTGTTTCTTTTCTTCCAGTCTAATCCGTTCAGAAGGTGCAAATATTGATGCTGCTGGGTGTAGTAAATGTTAAATCTGGTCCATAAGATTCCATAAGAGGAATGTGGTTTGTCCCCTGCCCAGAACTGCATGTGTCCAGTCCCAACCAGACTGGGTTTAGCCTGTTCTCTGTGAAGCATTGTTACACCTGTGTTCGGTTTATTAAATCTGATAACCCTACACAGTGAGGTTATATTCCAGTCTCCTGCAGAAAAGATCTTTGTGTCTCAGACTCTGTAATTTTCCTACATTTCGCTGGTAATTCATTTAATAAAGCCTATTTTCCCTTTCCCCCCACCCCCCAAAGTTTTAGGTGATCCAATTGTTGGAATTACTCAGAAAAGGAGAGTTGATCTGTGGACCATCTATGTGGATGTCTCTCCTGCTGTAGCCACTGGAGAAGAAATAGGGAAGGACAGTTAAAACAGCAGATGGAACAGAGCACTTCACACAGCTGTATTTCCCAGTTCTCCTGGCTGGCTCAATGGCAAAGATATTTGCAGTGGATCATGATGCTACAGCAGCTTGAATATCCGTGATAGGGTTCAGCAAGTGCTAAATTGGTTGTGTTATTTTTTTAATCTAGATAATAAGCCTTCCAGTTGCTCTGTTGAAAGAAAAACATTACATTTTGAAAATTCAGAAGTTGCTTTAGGGAGTGTTACATCAATGTTGCTCTTTTCTGTATGTGCATTGGTGCAGCTGATACAAAAGCTCTTGTTCCATCACAGGGGAATGTTTCACACCTTATGTTCCCCTTCCTCCCCTGCAGAGAACTGGATGCAAACACGTACCTGATCCAGGGCCACCCAACCCTTTAGGAGCTCAGAATTAGATTGGAACAGCCTTGGAGCTGGTCTCATGGCCAGCTCTGATCACTGACAGTGTAACTGCAGCTTCAACCAGGCAGGTGCCACCCAACCAGTCGTGGGATCCTGGAGCATTGTAGGTGGGATCTCCAGGGAATTTAGTTGCTAGGAAGCATCACCTCCTTAGTGAGCTCATGCAAATTAAGGTTTATTTTCTAAGAGGTTAGTAATTTAGTCATGTTTGGGAGTTTTCTGCAGAGACCAAAACACAAAGATTTTGCCTTGACACCTTGCAAGTTTATGGTCCAAATCACAAAACCTCTTGAGCTGTTCAAGAAGCGACCAGAAGCCTTTCACATGAATAAATCACTCCAGTTTCCCATGCCTGGCTTCAGAATTAGCTTGAAAAATCTTGGCTGACGTCATGCCAAAAATCCAAAACAGCAACAAAGCAAGGGGGGAAAAAGCCTCCCAGCAGACACCCAGCTTGGAGAATATTGCCAAACTTGGGTCTGCTTGTGCCAAGTTTATAATCAGGCAGCAGCAGGGTCTTAGTAGGTAATGCTCTCAACCCACAGCTAATGAGCCCCGCAGCGTAGGGAGTAAGGAACACTGTAGAGAGAGCCTGGAAATGCTGTGTGCAAGACACAGATCATATCTGGGGAAAAAAAAGAAAGGAAAGCGTGATCTCTGGGCATCAGATAAGGCCGTTTCTGTGGATATTACTCTTTCTAAAGGAATAAGTGTTGTAATGACAAACAGATCTATAGGTAGAGTTTAAGGCATGTGGACAGATGTAGATTTTCCTGACCTAAGTGTTCTGTGGTCCAAGCCACAGCACTGCTTTTCTTCTATAGTTTCTTTTGAAATACAGGAGGAGGGAGAGGGTTAAAGTAATTTTCTCAACATTAATTCTGTCTCATCAATACTTCATGGATTTAATAGATTTTAGAGTTACAGTCATTTGGGAGATTATTTTATCAGCCAGGTTCAGTGGAGGTTGCTGAAACTAAGTGGAGGACAGAATGCATGTGTGTGCAATACAGGATGCTGTGGTATCAGGATTTAATTATTATGGGATTTGCTTAGGAGATTTCTCTGTGCTATTTGTGAAGCTTTATGTTGGGCACTAAATATATTGTGTATAGGCATGTGATCTCTTCAATAAGATTTTGGTATGGATCTCCTGGTACAAGTGTGTCTGTTTCCACCTCATAGCATAAGCACACTTCTCTAGTTCTTCATCTCCTATTACATTTATCTGCCTCTCATTTAAATGCTCATCTGACACAAACATAATGAAACTGCATATAAAGGATCATGAAGAGGAGGAGAGATCTCATTGCAGATTACCAAAGCTGAATATTTTTGGACATCGAGTTATTTATATTATCATTCTGCTAAGCTCAAAGATAAAAGAAAGCCTTGGATGCAATCCAGAAAAATCAAGAACAGAAACTAGTGTAAAGACGATGCATTAATATGTGTCTTGAGAATGCCTGCAGTGCTGTATCACAATACCCATTCCGAAATAAAAATTAAGATAGGTGGGTCCTGAAGGCCAGTGCTCAGTGATGGGGGAAATTACTGTTTGAGGTGTCACACTCCATTAGCTGAGGTGGAAAGCTCTGTTTTAGGGAGTGTTCCACATTGCTGTCCTGCTAGCAATGGGAAACAACAGTCTGGGCTCTAAGGGGTCCTCTGCAGCCTCCACTGGTCTGGAGTAGTCAGCTCTTCCCAAGACATATTATCAGGGAACTCCCTGATGGTGATTTTTAGAAAATACCCAGCAAGTTTAAATTCATGACAAGTTTGTGTTTGTGTTAGCTCTGAAAACCTCAGAGCTAACAGAGGTTTATACAGCCTTCTCATAAATAGCATTTTGTCCTGGTGACCTTTATGTATGTTCAGCACCCACCTATAGCAGTCTACCTAATATAGAAAGTCATATTGCTGCTATTGTTTTTAAGTAGAAAAAATAATAAAAGATTCAACTGTGTAAATGTCACTCCTGCCCAGACCATTTAGTATTACAAGACAGGGAGAAGTCTGCTTTGAAATTTTCCTTCTGGCAAAAGCTTGAAAAGCCTTGAATATTGTGTGCATCCTTGATCATGTCATGCAAAAGTAGTAGTAAAAATACAAAATCTACCATCTCATTCTGCTGGGGTCTTGAATGCTGTGCTGAGTGCTGAGCACTAGTCTTCCTAATTTGACATGGTGGTGTTAAATCCTGTAACAGCCTTCCAGGAAAGCTATGACATAGAAACCATCATGGAAACATGGTGGGATGGCTTGCATGACTGGAGTGCTGCAATGGATGGCAACAAACTCTTCAGAAGGGACAGGAAAGGAAGGAGAGGAGGCTTTGCCTGTTAGGGAGCTGTGTAGAGCTGAGGGCAGTGACAATGAGGTGTGGAACACCTGTCATATGAGGAGCAGCTGAGGGAGCTGGGGTTGTTCAGCCTGGACAAAAGGAGGCTCAGAGGGGACCTTATCACTCTCTGAAACCACCGGAAAGGAGGTTATAGCCAGGTGGGGGCTGGCCTCTTCTCCCAGACAACCAGCTGTAGGATGAGAGGACATAGCCTTAAGCTGCACCAAGGGAGCTTTAGGTTGGACATTAGGAAGAATTTCTCCACAGAAGGGGTGATTGGACATTAGAATGGGCTGAAATCACCATCCCTGGAGGTGTTTAAGGAAAGACTGGATGTGGCACTTAATGGCATGGTCTAGTTGACATGGTGGTACTTGGTCATAGGTTAGGCTCGATGATCTCAGAGATCTGTTCCAACCTAATTGATTCTATGTGATTCTGTGACTATGATTTCAGATACCATTGATTTACTGGCATAGGTTTTGTGTTGTTATTTAATCGAACTACATTTCTTACCTTGTATGTTTTGTTTTATATAAAATCATGATAACTAAAGGTAGTGACTTTACAGACAGAAGTATAAAAATAGCACGGGACATTTTAGATTCTTTGTCAAATTATTAGTTAAAAATAGACATAGATGTTAAATAGGATCTGAAATGTTAACTAACTTGATTCCTGGTTAACAAACATTACCATTCATGCAGTTAAGATGTTACATAGAAAGAAGACTTTATGTGAAAGAAACTTCAATTGTAAACTATGGAAACAGGATTTTGGGTCATCTCTTGTCCTCTTTTGCTGCATATCAAAAGTTAAAAGTTTGTCTTTTTCTTCAATGGGAACTTTACAGTATGCTTTAAGCTAGTGGCTGCATCAGTCACCAGCATCTGTTACTGAGGGGTGCTGAGTCTGGTCAGCTGTAATTGGACAGAATCGTCCGTCTGGGGAAGTCCTCATTTTCCATGATATTTGTTGCTTGTGCGTGACACTTAAGAGTTTTTGTCCATTTTTTTCCTCCTCTGCTAATTCCTCAATATTAGGGAATTAGTGTCTCTCTGCATGCCATTTACTATCAAACATAATCCCCCTTTCCCTATTTCCTTCCATTTACATCCTTTGATGAGAAATATTTAGGCCACTACATATCTTCATTCTTGTCAGACAGAGGCTGATGAAAGATCTGTTACAGGAAATTCTGCTCTATCTATAGAGCAGGGTATCTCAAAATACATGTTTAGACATATAGAAAGCAGAGACTGACAGCTGATAGATGCTGTAGACTTCTCATTGTTTTCAACCATGGTCATTATGTCAAATGTGTCAAAGCACAGGGAAACAAATTTGTATACAAGTGAAGGGACGTATTTTTTGGCAGGGAAGACAATGCAATATCCACTGTCCTATTTTTAAGATACCCATTATGACCATTTTGGTATCTGCTAAATGCTTTTCGGAAGCCCAAGATCATTCCATTTGCTTTTTTTAATGCTTTTTCTCTTAAGTTTTGCCCTCTAACTGACTGTAATTACACAGGGAGGCTTAGTTTGAGTTTAACCACTGTCTTTCCTGTATGTCATTAAGTAGTGTTGGGGGATTATCAGGCACAGTTGTAAACTACAGTATATATCTTCGTTTTCTTTTTTGGATTAGATTGTTTATAAGCCAAATGTTTCAGATGACAGAAAGAACACTAATCAAAGTTGACAAAGCAGAAGGAAAGCTTGTGTTGAACTACAAGGCTGTTTGCAACAGCCTTTTGCTCACCCCAAGGAAGTAAGAGCATGCTGAAGACACAAGCTACATTACTAGTGTAAAAGAGAATTCTTATGTATTGATACTAACATATTCACCATTTCTGTGTTAGTGCAGCATGTGCCTTCCGTGTGTGTGCCACACTGTACATGTGGTGTAGGTGTTATCCCGACACATTTACTTGTCTGGTCATGCACATGAATGTCATTGGTCACCATCAGCAATAGTGAATCTTGCACTGTGGCTCCTGCCATGCAGTTACACATGGTTTATGCTCAGTAAAAGGTGTAGCACCCTTCATCTAACATCTTGCAGCAGTGTGCAAAGGCACTGCGTATTACATAGCAGGCAAAAAGCAGCCCAGCTTGAAAACACTTCAGAAGGTGGATGGATGCTGGGAAGAGCTCTGAGGAAGGAGCTCCATTTCCAGAGGGAGGAAGCACTTGAGCTGCTTGCTGTGCACAGCCAGTGGTCTTTGGGAAGAGCTCACATTCACATTGGTTTTGTTAGTTTGTTTTTCCACCCAGTTTAGGTTCCCTAACTTGCATCTGCTTTTATCCATACTTTTCTGCATGTATGATTTGGGGAAATGTATGTGAGATCTGAATTTTGAATTTTGTGGGAAACAGACCTGTTACTCTGGTGCTGCAAGACCCCTTTTATAGCACTTCTAAGTTTCCAGAAATGAAAAGAAAATTTTGGGGTTTGTTTTGAGGCATATGTTTGAGAGAGCACTGAAAGTCATTCGTATTTCAGGAGTCTTCTAATTGCTGTATGAAGTATTCCTGTTAACATCTATAGTTTCTATTACTGTATTAAATATTTCCCCAGTTGTGCTTCTGATTAAAGAAATTAAAAATTCCTAAGCTGTCACTCTTAACCACTTCTTCTTCTCTAAGAAAACTCTTGCTCAATACGATGAGAGTCCAATACCATTCCAGGCCACCATCCTGCTTCAGTAGGAGCTGTAAGAGTGCTGCCACTGTTCTCCTTCCACTGTAACCAGCAATTCTCAGCATATTTTTTTTACCCAGAATATTTCTCCTATTTTTGAAGCTACTCACGAATGTAGTCAATGTCTTGCTATGCTCTTTTGAATCTCTTATGTCTGGGATAAATTCCAGGAGCTTTATGGTGTGGCTTTAGGCTCCACTGGGTTGGAGATGCTTCTACTTGTCACCCAGACAAGAATTCTCCTTAACTACTTAACACCAGAAAAGAAAAACAAACAAACAAACAAACACAAAAAGGCAAAAGCACAATTAAAAATATAAAACCATTTTCCTGTTCCAGGGTGGAGGAAGAAGACACCCTAGGCACAGCTGGAAATTAGTTGTATATTTTCTTCAGATTTTTAACCAGCTCTCATAAAAATCTGGTTTTTGATGGACAGCTCTCTAATGATAGTGGACAGTGAGAGCAGCAAATTTAATATGCTCTGCAAGTCAGGGATGGTTGAAGCACCAGAAAACTGTGAAAGACTGAGAGAAATGCCCTTGGAGCTTGCTTTGTCTGCTCACAACTTGCCCTTCCTTCTATTTAACTAGTTTTGAGTCCAGGTTGTCTGTCCTAGGCTCCTCTGTGTCAGTGGAGTGGGGGAGTGTGAAGGGAGCTGATTTTAATTTTTTTTTCTTTTTTTTCCTTTTTTTTTTTAATCCAGAACACATGAGCAAAACAACAGGCTGTATGCCAGCTGAAATCATGGTGGCTCATGCAAAGTGTCAAAGTAGCTGTTGGTGCTGTCAGAAATCTACTCTTGGTTAGTTTGGCAAGACATAAACTAGTGACTCTCCAAAGGTACTTCTGTGATTATGTGGCAGGTAATGACACATTTACTGTGTTAACAAGCTTGACTGTAGCTTGCTTGACATGTCCAGCAACCTCCAATTAAACTTTCTGTAGTTTACGGAAATAATTCCTTCTGATATTGCATGCTAGTAGCCTGCAAGAGTCTGGAAATATCTAAGCCATCTTAATCCATTCATTTAATTTTATAGGCGTTGCTTATCTTATGATTAAACAAAATCTTAAGAAATAGGATTCTTCAATGGAGCCCAGTTAAATCTTTTGCAAGGGCTGCTAAGCTTGCAAGTAAAAGAAACTGACACTGCAGATCATTTAAATCTGTATTATCTCACCAGTGGGTAATTTCCAAACCCCACTTATTATGTAAATTTATTCAGTAACCAGAAGAAGGCTTAAGTATGTGAGAAATCATACTTTTATGTGTTGTAAGTCATCTCACCTGTGTTATGTTTGTTCTGGGTGAAAAACGGTGCTTGACTGTGACTGGGAGCCTCTCCAGGGATCTCATCCTCAAATCTGCAATGCTGTGATTTACAGGAACAGCCTTATGATGTCTCTTGAACCTTTTGGAGCTTCCTGTTTCTTTCTTAGTATTTCCAGGACTAATGTAATTTTAGCTACTTCTTAGCAATTAGATTAGACACAGGCAATTTCCTTGTAAAATTGCCTGAACAGGTTCTTCCATAAACTGTAATAAACTTGTTGTGGCACAGCGATGTTTGCAAGAATAATTAAACTGGACTTCAGCACCACAAACAGGTATGTAGTTAAAAACCACAGATCTGCTCAGGTGCTTCTTTGAGTTTCTGTAAATATAGTCTCTGTCATGGCCATATGTGTCTTCTATTTATGGTTTCTGCTGCAATCTATGCATCATTCACTCTGGAAAATCATATTTTAAGTACATTGGACAATAAAGCCTTTGCACCTCTTATCCCACAGATGTGCCAACATTAGACTGTTTCAATTTGTGTCATGTGTGTCTTTGGTGGTTTTTTAAAAATAATATCCTTGATTGTGTTTATTTTAGAATAATACTGTTTTAAAACAATACCCTTGAATGTTCAGGGATCTTAAGACAGATGAAAGAGAGCAGTTAAAGATTTCATAAAAGAATCAAGAATCACCTTTGTGAGCATCTTTCCAGATAAGCCTGAGAACTGTGCAAACCTGACAGTTTCTTGTTCATGCAAGGGCTGTATTGATTTTGTGCAGCATGACATGTTCTGCTAGGTCTTTGTGCAAAAGAAACTGTGCTAACCTCCTGCCCCTTTCCCTATCAACCTCATCACTTTCTGATGGCATGTGTCTGGTGCCCCTTCAGCTATCCCCATAAACACAAATGCCCCTTTAAACATCATTTCTCAAGCATTTTCCTCTTCTCTTTCGGAGAGCACAGAGAAAGCAGAGTGTCCCTGTACAGACATACTATTACATTTCCAGCCAGTAGTCTGATTGCTAAAAAGAAAAAAACCCACCCATAGGTAATTAGTACTGTGTGTGTAGTTAATCGATTTAAAATTGAATGCCACTGGTGCTGCTGAAAGGTCGTACTAGGTTTTGTTATTGCTTTGAAAAGAATCTGGTTTAGTGAAGACCATCTCTGAGAAGGGATATTGGTTCTTTGTGCACTGCCTGCAACAAAAGAGAAACTGGGGGTGCAGTTTCCACAAAGGATGCTGCAAATTTTATTATCACCTAGATCGTGGGGGTTCTGTGTTGATTTTAAAAGATAAACCCTTCAATGTAAGGAAGTGGCTGTATCTTCTTGTTCACAGCAAAAGGTGCCAGCGGTCTTGTGGGTGAGATAGGAACCTCATCTCCTGCTTCCTAGTCCATCATCCTCATCATTAGATGATTCTGCCTCCCAGGCAGACTGATTACTTCATATTTTCATTCATTAATGATTTATCAGACAGCTCCTTCCCTAAAGGCTCATCTCCTCTGTTATACTCACAGCCCACACGCAAACAGCAACATGTAGCTGCCAGCTGGCACTCTGGCTTTGGGAGAGCAAGCTGCTGGTAGCCCTTTCCACATCTCCTGCTGCCCCCTCCTCCCCTCCCTTCCCAGCTGCTCAGCTCACCTACCTGCTCCTTGGTGGCTTCCTAGATTGCACCAAAGCCATGAAATCCCCACATGTATTATCCTCCTATGCCTTCTCTCCAATCTGATTGTTTAATCTGCTTTTCACAACTATTTTTCTATTTAAAAAAATAGAAGGAGAGATGAGATGAGGTGACTCCACCTGTAATGTGGCTGTGCTTGTGTCTTTGTCATGGAAAGAGTGGCCTCTCACTTTGGTGAGAGGGTTTGCTCAGTGGTGACTTGGGTTTTAGTAGAGAAGTGGGAGTGCTGGGGAGAAACTGACTGAGCTGTGTCTGTGAGCAGGAAGGTGTGGGCTGGCAACAGTTTCAGGTTTTGCTATCAGGTGCTTGGCACAACAGCTCTGTTGAAATCCCTCTCCAGTTGTCTGTGTGAGAGTGATTTTTATCACATTGCTAAAGATTAACTCTATTCTTGTTCTCTGTTTTGCTCCCAGGAATCAGACATGCTCTGAGGTCTGGGAAAGAGAGTCCAAATGAATTCTCGTGATGAAAGGGGGGAAAATCCAGAATTGTTTGCTACTGTCCAACTTGTCAGCTGCAGGCAGGTGGTGACTGAGAGCAGTGGGATCAAGGGCTGCAGGACAGGAAGAAAAAAATATAAGATAGGAGAAAATGAATAAATGAAACTCCCTTGAGTCATTTATACATGAATGTATAACTCTTGAGTGCTTAATCTACTCTTGGCAAGTGGTGACTGAAAACTAATTTTCTCTCTTACCTCTTCCACACCCTCCCAGCGTCTTCAGAAAGGGCATGTGACAGGAATAATAAATCTCATTATTTTAACAGGCTAAAATGGAAATTATGGATTAAAAGTGCTATGGATGCCTTAGTGGAGAGAAACTGACTGTTCCTATGATGTCTAAAGTATATTTTCACTTGCACTGTTTTTGAGATCTCTCTGAATTATTCAAGGCCCTCCACTTACCTCTTTGGCACAACACTTTTAAGTAAACCAGTGTTAAAGGCATCAGAGTCTAATTGAGCAGCCCTTTTGCTCCTGCTGCTTGAGGGTAGCTCGATCCTGACACGGCTTGGGCTTTGGGGGAAGTCTGGATCTAAATCTAGATTGGATTATCTTTTACTCTAGGTCTCTGAGTCGGAGCTTGTGCTGCTGTTTTTACGAGGGAGATGGAAGGTGATGGGGAGTTCAGGCTGACACACATGGTAGTGCTGCAAGACTGATCAGTTTGGATGCCTTTGGCTTTGGAGCAGAGAGAGGTGTGTGAGAACAGTAGCTGGTTGTGTTCTTTGTGCACTCAGATGGCTGGTTGTGTTCTTTGTGCACTCAGATGGCTGAAAAACCAGAGTCAGCTCTAAAGGTGTAGGAACTCTTGCTGCTCCATGTCAGAGGTGGCTTCAGGGCTCTCACAGAGAGGGTGGAGGGCCATGGCAGGGCTCTGCTCACACAGGCTGAGGGGAAAGTGCATTGTATGTGACTCAGGTCAGAACAGGGGGAAAACCAACAACAACAGCAAGTAACTTATTTCAGGGAGTAGTCTGTGAGCAGAACAGGGACTTGGGACATGGGTCTTGCAAGCCTTTAGACCAAGGACACAGCCCATTGCTTGCTGTGAGATTGGTGCATCCCAGAACTGTGGATGAGGATGGCAACCGAGATGGATAAAGCACTTCATGCATTAGCAGGTGTGTCAAAGCTTCTTCCAGGTCTCTCAGTAAAATCTGTCAAACCTGGCACATGACTGTGAACAGAGCTAAGGGCTTGTTGCCTGAGGAGATTTCTGTCAGTGAAGCTGACTGTAAATTTACAGCACCTGACTGCTTCATTCTCTGTTCTCTGTATGTGGGATGTGTTACCTTTTGCATAGGGTGCATTAACTGTTCAAGAAGTTGCTGTAGTGCAAAGAGTATGCACTGAATTTCCTCCTAGTGCTGTCTGGGGTAAAGCACAGTTCACCAAGCAGTTGTTTGGTTTTTCCTTGCGTCCCATCTCTCAGCTTTACCACTTGGATTGGAGCACGGGGCATAAAAAAGAGGGACTATGAACCATACCTTTTCTCTGTAAAATGTATACTACATTTTTGTTACCTTACTGAATTGTTGCATTTGTCTCTATCTTGTAAAAGGAATGAGAGGAGGATTTTTGTAAGTGCAGCAGGTCTTCATATGACCTAGCAGAATCACAAACTACTGCAGTTAGAGAGGGCATCTGGAAATCATCTGCTCCAACCCTCTGTTCAAACCAGGGCCAACTTAAATCTGGTGTCTCAGAGTCATATCCAGGTGGGGTTTGGATATCTCCAGCAATGGAGACTCAACAGCCTCTCTGGGCAACCTGTGCCAGTGTTCAACACCCTCACAGTACAAGAGAATTTTTTTTGTGTTTAAACAGCATTTCCTGTACTTTAATTTGTGCCCATTGCCAGTCACTGGAAACCACTGCAAGGTCTTGCCTTGTCTTATTTACTGCCTTCCATGAGTTGTTTATACACATTAATAAAATTGTCCTGAGCCTTCTCTTCTTCAGGCTGAAGAGTCCCAGCTCTCTCAGCCTTTCCTTATAGGATGGATGCTCTAAACTCTTAACCATCTTTATGGCCCTTTTACTGGAACTGCTCAAATAAGTTCATATCTCTTCTCTACAAGAGAGCCTCAAATTTTCAAGGATCTCTAAATTGAATCCAGCACTCCAGTCATATCTTACCAGTGCTGAATACAGGGAAAGGATCATATTTCTCAACCTGCTGGAAGTGCTTTTTCTGATGCAAGCCAGGAGGCTGATGGTCACCTTTGCCTTAAGGGAGCATTGCTGGATTGTGTTCAACTTAGTTTCCACTGGAACACTCAGATTTTTCCTGCAGTGCTGCTTTCAAGCTGATCAGCCTTGGATTGCCTGAACCCAGCTGAATCAGATTGGCATTTTTAGCTTTTTCTCGTGTTTAATGTGTCTGTGCAGCTATTTCTTTGTGCAGATTATTTGGTCATTTTACATAATTACACTATTGAGCTAATTAAACTATCATCCTGAAATCATGTCCTGTGGAAAGCAGTTTGCAAAACAAGACTCAGTGAGGCTTGCACCAAAATGGAACATGTAACCCACCTAGCATATTGGGGTTTATTTCCTCCCTTTTTCTCACACTTAAATGTAAAATAAGCATTATATTGAAGGAACCAGGCAAAGGCTAATTTGCCTCATTTGAATGTGAAAAGGAGCCCACATCCTTCCTGTGCCCTGCAAAGAATGCAGAAAGACTTCACAGAGAAAACAGATGTACTAATATGTATCACTTGTTGGGGGCAGGGGGAATCCAGGGTGCTGCCATTAAAGCAGTGATGAACTTGCAAGAAAACAAAAGCACCAGATAGTTCTGGGAAGCTGACAAGGTTGGGACTCTTTTCTTTTGCTTACATTTATGCTCTTGGCATCTGAAAAACTGTTCTGAAAAAAATATATATATAAAAAGAAACATGGAGTCTCGTTTTTCACACTTCTTCTTCAAGGAAGATGGTTAATAAGTGCCCAAATGCAAGCAAAAAGCAGAGGCTCCAGCCCAGCCGTAGGGAAATCTCCTGCATTTCAGAGACAATATTGCCTCACCAGAAGAATACACTACTGACATCATAAACAAAGCAAACATAACTTTTGGAGATATCCCTTGATTTTATTTGTGTTTTAAATACCTCTCTAACACTTAATATGAAAGAGTTTGTCCTGTTAGCTCACAAAAAATGCAGGATACAGTAGGCAGTTTTAATGGTTTTCAGCATGGGAGATAGAGAACAAATGAACTCAGATGTTATTTCTACATCTATGCAATACAAGTCAGAGTTCTGTCCCTTCCTGACCCATCTGTTTACCCCTTTCCTAGAACTTTGGCATTGAGCAGTCAGCACTGACTGATCAGTTTGTTAATCTGCTGGTGTTCATAACTTCCCAAATTCAACAACTTGCCTGATGCAGATTTGGCCCTGTAACACTGTAGAGTCTCTTGCCAGCTTTTAGCTTGCAGACAGGAGGCAGTAGCATGTGGCAATTTATAATTTATTATATACATGTACTGTGAGTCCCAGTAATAAATAGGAGAATGCATTAAAGTTTTCTCTTAAAAGGCTTCCCCAGACTTCCTAAATTTAAAAATGGTTTTCCAAAAGCAGAGAAGTGAAGTGTAGCAGTTACTCAGATTTCTTTTTTCAGCAGTGGTAGCTGAGTAACATCCATTGGTAGGTGCAGTGCTTAGTGAAGATGTTGTGTTCTTTTTCCTAAATGCAGCACAATGGACGTTTTCTTACAATCTGCAATACTGAGGTTCACTTTAAAATTGACATTTCCTTCTTGATCTGCTGTTTGCACTTTTGAAAAGTGTTCTTTATTCACAGGAGTTTTAAATCTATAACATTGACATACAAATATCCAGCCATGGATAAGACAGGCTCAGTAACCTTGAAAAGAGAAATTTTAAGCCCACTTACCAAAATCACTTAGATGAACGTGAATGGAGCACAACAGTTTGAGGTGTTTGAGTTGCAGTGTAAGTGCTGGCTTGTTTTGCACAATCAGGGTAAATAAAATCTTGGCCTTGAACTGGTGGTATCTGTGTATTGGAACAAACATCTCAGCACACTGCAGAAGGAAGGAAGCAGAAGAGAAATTAGATCACTTTCCTGCATTATTTCTTGTAAGTGTAGTCTTCTTACGTGTGGAACACTCATTTCCTGTTGTAAAAATATTGTAACAGGCTGCAGTAGCCAAACAACAAATTATCTGCTGTGGCTGAAAACTGGTTTTGGAGGGAAGTATTGGAAGACTGCAGATGATCAGATCTCCCATGGTCTGAAAAGATAGTGAGTGTGAACTACATAACCACTGCTTTGATTGTCCTCGCAGCCACGGCTTCACGTGGAAGAAATAATAGACTGACTCTTCATACAAATGGCAATGTAAAGGTATGAATGAACTTGGTTCTTGCTTTTTGTTTTGTATCATCTGCGCATTTAGACAGAACAATGTGGCTATCTTAATCTCCTCTTTTTCATGTGCCTTTATCCTGGAGTTTACATGCTTTCTTTATCACTGCCTGCAGTGAAATGGGTTTGTACCCATATTCCACACGTTCTCTTACAGCACCTTTAAGTCCCAGCTGCATGAACTGCACCAGCTGTGTTTTGTGATAGGAATCACAGAGGTGAGAATCCAATTCAGTAACAGAATCACCAATCACAGAATTGTTTGCATTGGAAGAACTTTTAGAGTTCATCTACTCCAACACTTTTGCCCTGGACAGGGACACCTGCCACTAGACCAGGTTCCTCAAAACCCTATCCAACCTGACATGAAATGTTTCCACCAACAGGACACCAGCAGCTTCTCCACTGTCTCACCACCCTCATTGTAAAACATTTCTTCCCTATCCAGTTTAAATCTACCCTTTTTCAGTTGAAAACTGAATTTTTTAAAAAGTCCCTACAGGTCTTAGTAAAGAGTTTCTCTTCATGTTTCTTGTATGCCTCCTTTAAGACTGTTCTAAGGTCTTCCTGGAGTCTTCTCCATGCTGTACAATGCCAAGTCTCTCAGCCTGTCTACATAGGAGGGTGTTCCATCCTCCTGATCATCTTCATGGTGCTCCTTTGGACCTGTTCCTACAGGTCCAAGGTCTGGTATTGGGGATCCCAGAGCTGTTTGCAGAACTCATGGTGAGATCTCACAAGAGCAGAGTAAAGGGACAGAATCACTTCCCTTGACCTGCTGTCCATGCTGCTTTTGATGCAGTCCAGGATTTAGCTGGCTTTCTGGGCTGGAGTCACATGTTGCCAGCTCATATGCAATTTTTCATCCACCTGTACCCCCAAGTACTTCTGCACAGGGCTTCTTTCAGTTCCTTCATCCCCCAGTCTGTACAGATGCTGGTGATTGCCCTGACCCAGAAGCAGGACCTTGCACTTGACCTAGCTGAATTTCACAAGGTTTGCACAGTGCCACCTGTCAGGCCTGTCAAGGTCCCTCTGGATGACATCCCTTCCCTCCAGCATGTCAATGGCACCCCTCAACTTGGTGTCATCCATGAGCTTGCTAAGGGTGCACTTGATCTCACTGCCTATGCCATTAATAAACATCTTGAACAGGGTAGGCTTAAATGAGATATGAGGAAGCAATTTTTTACTGTGAGAGTGGTGAGGCACTGAAACAGGTTGCCTGGAGAAGTTGTGGATGCCCCATCCTTGGAAGTGCTCAAGGCAAGGATGGGTGGAGTTTTGAGTAACTGGTCTAGTGGAAAGTGTCTCTGCCCATGGCAACAGGTTGGAACAAAATGGTCTCTAAGGTCCCTTCCAACCCAAACCACTCTATGATTTTATGCCTAAATTGTTTATAATTCCTGATGATTGGTGACCTTAAAGTCCTTATTGCCTGAACCTTGTGATGCTTATGCAGGTCTCAACATAGAGTAAAAGATTGTATGGCTTCTGATGCTCAGCCAAGCTGTGGACCACAACTTGTGGCCACATTTTGGGGGCGGGTCACATAAAGGGTGGTAGACAAAGGACAAAAGTCTGCTTTTACTTTGTGTGGTGGTTTAATGTTCCACATTAAGTAGCTTCAGTGGCTGTTACATATGATCACTCTTCTCTCAGACTACACTTCCTACGGACATTAAAAGGGGTTATCTTTATCTGTCTCTCAGTCATGGTCAGATAACAGATGCAGGCCTTTACTGTGGTAGAGTGACCCACACAAGTAGCTACAGAAGAGCAAAGTGAGAATCCTCACAAGACTTTCTCTTCCTGGAAACACTCTAGGCACACAGAAAAGGAAAGACTTAAATATCTCATCTGGTTTTCGCATTATACCATTGCAGACAATCTTTCTGTATGGACTGATGGGGGATGAGCTGGAGGACTGGGAGAAAAGAAAAAGTGTAAATAGCAGAGCTGGAAGCCTTTCTTAGGTGAGGAAGTAAAAGAGAGAGGAGGAAATGAGCTTGGGATCTGCTTTTTTCATTTTTTTTTTATTGTATAAAGTTGAGGGACCAGCCACATTCAAGCCTGATATTCTCCCTAGTGAGTTCTGAAAAACTATCATTGATGTGTGGGTCTTCCTCTTTTTAAAGAAGTCATTTCAGGAGCAACATCACCAGGTGGAGAAGAAAATCTTTAGCTTAGTCTTTTATTCTCAGGATAGACATTGTGGCATCCTTAATCTGGTTTCCAATTATAATTCATCTTTCCTTTGGAAAAAAGTATTCTAAGCTTCTCTTCTTGCTGTCCCTGTGCAGAAAAAAAGTCAGTATTGCCTCAATGTTCTCTGACTTCAAACTATGCAGCCTCAGAGCATGCTGGAGCTTGGATATTTAAGTGAGTGGCAAGGCAGGAAGGTAAAGTCCTGATAATTATATTGAAAATAGGTCCATGCAGCCCCCTAAATTTTAGAAGCATGTGAGAAAGGGAAGAAGAGTGGTTTACACTAAGTTGAGGGAGCTATGCTAGGAACTCTTTTGAATGTACTGTGGCCATAGAGGACTGCATTAGGCTGTTCCTGGGATTTTAAATTATTATCTTGTGTAGGACAGATGTTTCGTGCATGTTATGTGCAAAGAGCCAATTATATGCATAAGTCGTGTAAATTTAAGCTATAAATGAAATGCTGTGCATACATACAAATGCTACTTTAGAAACATTTGTCTTGGTTCTCCCTTTCTTAGACAGCATGTATCAATATTGCTGCTGGGAGGTGGGCATGTGTTTGGCTGGGGTTTGGGGTGTGCTTTGTTTCCTCTCATTGTTTTCTTCAGTTAGGAAAGGAGATTGGATAAAACTCTTTTCTGGTCTCTGTTGACATCAGCACATTCGATCTGCCTGCGTCCAAAAGAATTATGTCAAAGCAATTGCCTGCATTTGTTTCTTAGCGTGTTCTCCAGCAGCACTGTCGCTTGAGGGTCAGACTGGAATACATTAAACTGGAATTGGGGCAGAAACTGCAGCCAGCCTCAGGTCAATGATGCCTCTTGAGATTTGTGAAAGTGACACTTCTGGGGTTCATTGCATTAAATTCCATAGCGTTTCTGTGTCTAGTCTGGATGAATTACAAAGGCAGATGGGATGGTTAGTTTCACATTCTCCCATTTAATTCTGTGTCTGTGTGTCTAGAATAAAAGAAAAAGCCTTGCATCTGATTTATTTTGCAATATTTCAGAAAAATATGTTTTTAAATCCATGTATTAAAGTTCTTTGCTTCTATGTAGTGCTTATGGTTTATAGTTAGAAAGATTATCATGGTTACTTCATCTACAAAATTCCGTTTCTGGAGTTTGGCCCATGTGATCCTTGGTACATCTTTTGACATAAGCCTTTACAAGGTTTAAAACAAATAGTTGTATGTGTGCTTAGCAGAACATCTTCATGCTGTAGGATTTAGCTGGGGTAGCCAGAGGGAGAATGGGAAAAATGTATCCAGGAGGACAGAAAGTATAAAAGTGCAAAAACGCACAATTCAAAGGATACTTTTGGAGGCTTTGATTCATCTTTTATTAGTAGCTCTAAAACCTTGTCCTTGCTCAGCTTTCCCTAAGCTTCTGCCCTATTGGTGACTGAAGAGTTGGCAATCACAGTTTTGAGTCCTGAGAACTGTTGACAGGAATGCCAGGTATAGCAGAGCTGATAGGGTGGGGTGTGTGTGAATGCAGGTACACATACATGTACATACACACCACATTTGGACTGGCCTTTTTTCCTCCCTAAATTTTTTACAAACTTTCTTGCTGTTTTTCACTCTGCAGAATCTTTGTACTACATGTTTACTGAAGACAGGATGTTTCTTTTATGTTTGTGACATACGACCAAGATTTTACTATGCTGTGCATGCTGTGTTTTAGCACGCATCGCTTACTGAGCATAACTAAAAGTTTGAAAAACACATTTTTTCCAACTGTTGAACATAAAAATAACTGTAGAACCATAATTAAATTTAATTAGATGTTTGTATTAAATAACGCCTTCTAAATCTCTGAAGCGGCATATGTGAACTAGTCCTGAGCTCAAGTAATTGAGACTATTTTATCTGTTTTATTTGCAGAATTTACACTGCAGCATTCAGTCATAAATGGGTTCATTCCAGAAGCTTAAAATGAGATGATGCCAGCAACTGGCACAAATCAAACACTTCCAGCCTTCCCACTCCTGCACATTGATGGGATTAATACTTTCTGGCCAAAGGCCCAGGTTAAGACAGACAGCATGCACAAAAGCGTGTGCTGCCTCCTTAAAAAACACCAAATTTAATTATTGGCAGGCTGTGAGATGAAGCAAATTCGGTCACCAGGGCCCCACAGCTGAACACATGGTCCTCAGGAACCCAAATGCTCAACCCCAACCTTGGGACAGGTAGCCAGAAGCTTTCTTGGCAGCACCCAGTTGCCTTGGCATGCAGAAAGGGAAGGAGAAGATACATAGATGTCCTGAGTGACCTGGGAGGTTCCTGCAGTAGTGTTCATATCTATTCATTCTGCTTGAAGGATCTAACTTGTTTTCCTGAAGAAGATAGCTAGTCCACTGGTTCATCCTAAAAGAGTGATTTGGGAAAGGAAATATCTGTGAGGTATGGAGGACTCTTTTCCACAGCATAATTCTCTGAGGTTCACTTCTGTGGCCAGGGTGTGCTGGGATGAGGTCCCAGCCAGATCCCTAGGACAAGGTCCCAGTGGCATGCAGCAGATGAAGTTAATTGCTGAAACAAGGAATCACCAGTGCTTTCTCAGTTTCAGAGCCATAAAAACACCCATTGGTTTCTTAAAAGTGGTTTCCTTGGCATCTCAGTGTGAGGAGCCTTGTACAGTGAGGTTTTGTGTGCAGCCAGGTACTGGGAATTGAGAGGGGCTGCCTGCAGATCTGCAGAAGATGAACAGTTGGGTATCATCTGTACTTGGATGGCACTTCATCCCCAAAAGCCTGGGGTTTCCCTGGAGATGTTTTGTAAGATGTGAGCCAGAAGGCTGCCAGGATCAACACCCTGCAAGGAGAAGGAGAGTTTCTTGGTGGCAACACAAAGCATGGTGTGACACAGTGACTACTCAGCCCACCTGCAGGAGCTCCTGCTTTGTAACAATTAACCCAAGCCATGTGGGCAGGCATCCTTTTTGAATCAAGCACAGTTACTTTCACAACTATACAGAGGTGGGCAGTACCTTATCACCTGTGATGCAAAGGGTTAATTACTGGTTAATTGCATATAACACATCACTGCTGAACAAACAGAACAAACTTGCCTGTTCACAGCCTGAATTGGAATAATTTTCAGTCCTGATGCAATTTCTACCTTTGCTATATCAGAGCCTGCTGTTATCAAATTTATTCAGTGTAAGAATACTGCTATACCATGAACAAAATAACAAAATTCCCTCTAAGACTGTAGTTTATAACAAAGCCTTCTGTAGCCCAATGTTTTCAGTTATTTAATTTCTCTTCCCTGAATACTCTTCCAGTTTTTCCAAGAGTTTATTTGTAAAATGGAGCAGCAGAACCTGATATGTTATTCACAGAGCAGAGGAACAAGAACCAAATGCAGCATCACCGTAACCTACCTACTCATCTTTTGATTTTCATTTGTTTGTACAGCTGAGGCTCACATTAGCCCTTTTGGCCACAGCCTTGCGTGGGGAATTCATGTCGAGCTGATTGCTTCCCAGGACCCCGGGTCTCATATTCAGTCTCTGCTTCGGAGGATAGAGTCCTCTCTCTCCCTCTCATCCTGTAAGTATGGCCTGGATTCTTCATTCTAACAGGGTGATTTTGTACTTGGCCATATTAACACCTAAACTGGTTTCTCCTATCTTTCCACATGCCCCAGTTGCTCTGTTACAGGCTTGTTCTTTTATCATTTGTTTTCTGCTGTACCCAGTCTTGTGTCTAACCAAAATGATTTAACTTTAATCCAGGTCACTGCTAAGGCCATTAAATAGTAAGGGGATGATCACCAATGTCTGTGGAATCCAATAGGAACCCATTTGTTTGCTAATAAATAGTTTCCCATTTACAGTTACGCTTTGGTTTCCTTAATTTATCAGTTTCTTAATACTTCTAATATGATGTGGACTCAAAAGTGACTTCAGTATAAAACAGGTTTAAGGCATTAGTCTGATCTTATATGGTGCTCTCCACCAGTGGAGTCTTGCTTTCCATGTGCAGATGGAGACACTCCATATAGGCTTCGAAGCATTCATAAAGATATTCTACAGAACAAGTCAAATTACTTAGATTTGTAATGCTGTTAGCGATGCTGCCTTCATCAAGTGAACTTGTAATTTTTGCAAGAAATTACATCAAATTAGTTTGACAGGATCTATTTTCCTTAAAGCCAAGTTAATTGATTTTAATTACAGAGCTTTGAAAAATAGTACTAATTGAGACTGATATTAGTTGTTCCATCCTCTGCAAAATACTGGAAACTCATCCAACTGGCCTGTAATTACTTTCTATCCTTCTCAAATAGTAGCCCAGTATGAGCCTTCTTCCTATCCTTGGTCCTTCCCCAGGGGCCAAGAACTGCTTTAGATGCAGTAGCAGCTCCAAGGCTACCTCTATAAACCTTCTGAGACAAGTTTATTTCTAGCAACTAATCTGAATCGCCCAGAATCATTTATCTGCTGCTTAACATCCCCTCTCCAGGGGCTGCTGTGGTGGGAATCTGTTTCATTATCATCATCATAAACAGATCATCCAGCCTTTTACCTGTGTGCTAATAGGAAACATTTACTGAATAACTTCTGCTGCTGTCATATTGTTATGAACGATTCTACAGTTTTTATTGTTCAAGATTAATCTTTCATAATCTGCTTAGAAAAATTAAAAATGTGATTTCTGAGTTTATGTGCCTTTATTTTTTTCTAATATCTTCTTTATTCCTCTATATAATCTTTATTTTAGTTTCTTTTTTCTTATTATTGTATCTTCCTCTTTCCCCTTTGATATACCAGTTTTCTATATAACATTTTATATGTTTTTTCACTTCCCTGGTAAACCCAGCTGTTGGGTGTTTTTTCATTGCATTATTTTTATCTAGCCCATTTCCATGGTTGTAACACTCTAGGCATTTAGGAAATGTCTTAAACTGTTTGCAGATGTCAGCAACTTTCTGTATGTTCTGCCTTCAGCCTGATTTGACTCCCATTTGCTCTAGTTTTGTGAAACTGCTTCTCAGAAAGCATGCCCTAGGATTTTAATTTACATATCTATAAAGAGAGTATGCTCACATATTGCACAAAATTCTGGTCTGGATTTGATCGCAGACAATGTTAGCTATTTGCACAGGAAGTGTTGGTCCTTTTCAGTCTAAACAATCAGTAACCTTCTGGTCTGTGATCGTTTCTCTCAAGACAAAGTCTTAAGTGGGGATGCTAAACCAGGTTTGACTCACAAGGCAGTTCAGGTGTAGCTACATTACACAACCAGCAGCAAGTTGTGCTTGTGCCAGCACTGCAGCTCCTGCCCATTGCAGCCCCTGGCTGGGGCAGGAAGCAAGTGGGTTCTGCTCCACGTGGGGTGGGTGCTTGTGTGACCATGATGGGGTTAGCCTGTGTGTGGTGGAGCTCAGCTCTTCACCCTGTGGTGACAGTGCTGTGAACTGCTCCTGTTCCCTTTGGTGCTGCAAGGCCAATGCTGTCAATGACTCATGTAGCTAATTGGCAAGAGCTTAATTTCACAGGGTTAGGAAGGCCCATCCTTTTTTGAATTTAGGGGCTAGTAACTTGTCATTTGTAGCTTTTTGGAAAGTACAGGCCTGTGTTAGGGCTGGTGACATAAGGTCTCCAGAGTAACACAAGGGGGGATTTTGTACTTCTTGTATGCAAGTATTGAAGAAGCTCATCATCCCTGTAACTCTCCAAAATTATTTACTTCCAAATTGTCAGTCACTCAGGTGTCACTTGTGACACATACAGCCTGGCACCACCCTCTTCCATTTGGATTTTTCAAATTGGCTACAGCTATTTCAGTTAATAATATAATAGTCTAAATATAGCTATTATTTGTCAAGAGTACTCTTTTGCATTGCTACTTTATAGGCAGAGAGTTTATCCATTTTTTTCAGAATCCTGTAATTAGCATATAAGCAACTGAAAAGGGTCATCTTCTCACAGCCTTTGGTTGATGTTCTCCTCAATATCATGGTTTGTGCTGAATGTGCTTGTGGTTGCTTATTTGACCAGACTTTCCCAGCCAGCCTGGCTTAGAGTGTCAATTTGTTCCCTATCGAGAGGTCCTTTTCCCTTTACAACACAATCCACAAATCTGACATGTGTCCCCTGTGCTGTGGGGACAGCACAGCTGTTCATTTTAGTGGCCTTCAGTTTTTTGTCTCTTTGTGCTAGGGAACAGGGAGGAACTCCAGACAAGATCTCCAGATCTCCTGAACTGTCAGGGGTTGTGTATTTCACGAGGTGTATCACAGAACAGTCATTTTCAGTGAAACCTGCTCTGTCTGCTCCAGATTACCACCCAGTTTTGCCTTTTTGTTTTAAATACACAGAAACAGAGAAACCTCTGTGGACTCTTTCTCACGCACTGAGGGTGTAGAATATATGTTTGGGTTCAGCTTTCCTAGCTCTCTCCCTTCCCAAACCTTCCCCTGCCTATTTGCTGCAGTGGCAGAGTGAGAAACAAAGAAAGTCTTGATGCTTTGCAAGCACAATCATCGATAACTGAAACATGGGTGAGTTATCAACATTGTTTTGGTCACAAAGCTAAAGCACACACAGCAGGATTTGGGATGCTGTGGAGAAACTGAACCCCGTCCAGACACAGTAAACTTACCTAAGGTGTCATCTAGCAGTAAACAGCTGTCATACACTGAAACCACAGTGGCAGCAGATGGATTTGAGAGGTCTCACTAGAGAACTTTTCTGTGGATGTGTGACCATTGGCAGGATTTGTGTGTGTCCCCAGGATCTTCAGCACTACACTTTGTGTGTAGTCAGGACCTTCAGCACTCACTGCCTTTATCACAATGTTGTTACCACCCAGTTTGAGGAGCCCTGCCTGTCAGCATCTTTGCTGCTGTAGATGAAGCGAGCTACAATGATGGTGAGAAAGCTGGGAGTTTCTTTGTGGGCTGGCCACAGGCAAATATTAACTCATGTTTAGAAAGGACAGTATTTTTCCCCCAATGTAACTGGGCAAATAAGGGATTTAAATAACTCTATTAAAATATTAGCAGTAGCGACCTAAGAGAAATGAGAGCCCCTTCAGGAGGGAATGGCATCTGGAAGGGCTCCAAAGTAAGTCTCCTGATTCGAGACTCAGCTTGCTCCCTTTTTCTTGTTGTCACATCCTCCAAGTTCTTCAGTCACAAAACAGAAATTAGACAAGGCAGAGAAGGGGTTAGTTTCATTCCTGCATGGGCGAAGGGGGATGGGGAGGAGGAGTGAGGGGTTTTTTTGAGAAAAAATCTTTTTTTATGCCTCTTTCATAGTCCACAGTGGCAAACAGGCAGAACTTCTTTACTGCACCCTTCCCCTTTCCCCCTTCCTTCCCTGCCCATCCTGATTCACATTTGGCACTCTGCTCTGTGCCGCTCCCATACTGTGGGTCAGATGAACACCCATTAATCCTGGGTAGAATCTAAAAATAAGAATTGAAAGAAAAAAATCAGAACAGTGTGAATCAACCTGCAATCAAGTTTCTGTTCTCCTAATGGGAGAAAAGAAAGAGGAAATCAGTGGAGACAGTGTTTTACTTCTTCTCTTTCCAAGACAAAATTATTCTGGCATTTGCAGCAGTTGTTCTCTTGCTATAGGTTTTCTAATTTACACACTTAAAAGGCACTTTAAAATTTAGGCACATTAGCTCAAAATGCTTATGCAGACCATCCACCTGCTTCTCTCTGCTCATGAATAGAGCTACCACAAGCAGCCTGATGAAGGAGGAATGTAGCTCGAAATCACACCGTTGAATTTATATAGTGTTCTCTCAGAACCAGGGAGAGATCCACCCTTTGTGGGGGTTAACCACAGAGTAAGCAGTGTGTTTACTGTATGTAGCTGCTCCCATTACTTCTTAATTTCAAAGACTATTTTTAACACATTTTAAGCATTAAAAAAAAAAATCCTATGTGCAGTTTTGAGTCTGATTTGCTCTTCAGTTCATGAGTGTAAAACCTGCGGGCATTCTCTCTGAAGTTAGTTACACGTAAGACGTTTTCTTTTAGATTTTAGATTTTTCTTTTACATTTTAGATTCTTTTTTCTTTTAGATTTCTTTTAGTGAAGTTTGGCGATTGGTGAGAAAAGAAAAAAATAAAACACAGAAGGACCTTTTCTCAGAATTGCTGCATTTTTCTAGGGCATCTTTTTTCAAAGTAATAAAAGCCCTGAGACAGTATGAAGGATAACTCAGTTACTGTAACTTTAAGAGATTGCAGTGTGAGCCTTTAATTGCTTCTTGTGTTTTGTTCTGGTTTGGTTTTGCTGAAAGGGATGTATCACAGGGAGTGGAAGAGAATTCACTGCTTTTTGAAAAAGATGAGGCCCCGACATTCACAGACTTGGCTGACAAAAGAAGCTGCACAAAACCAAAAGGGTGGAGACATGTCCCTTCATGGGCAGTTTGGAGGGTTTATCTTCTCTTCTTGCACTGGGGAGCTTTTGATTACAGCTGCTCAAACAGCATTGTGGTAATGCAGCTTCCTGTGCTCTTGCCAGGTGATGTCCCCACCAGACTCCTACCAGCCAGTGCCACCACCACCACTGCCCCTCAAAGAACACGTGGACATGGTTGTTGTTCCTCCTGCCCAGCTGGAACACTGATTTCCTTTCTCCTCTCTAACTTGTAATAAAGAGATCATATAGCTGCATGGATAATACACAGATTGTCTGGGTTGTAGTAAATCTCTTGCCAGAAAGGGACCAAGACATTCATTGCTCTTCCTTCCTGGCCCTGAATGGCCACTCGCAATGTCCCATGTATAGCTGTGCTCACAACCTCTGGCAGAAGCTGGTTGTAGCTCAGTGCAATCCTTCAGTGTGCACCTTCTCCTCCCTGGTCCTGACCCCCGAGGCTGGCTGAAATTAAACAGGGAAGGTGAAGCCCAAACCTTCATTTTTCATAACTGTCTTTTAGTCCGGGTCCCAAAGGGGAAAAGAGGGAAGGCAAGCACAGTGCCACACTTTGCAGGCATGTGTTAAAATTAAAACCTTGTCTGCAGTGTCAGGAAGCTGTTGTTTCCAGGCTGTCCCCCCAGTCACTCAGAAACTGGGAGGAACAGCAGGGCAGAATATGGCACTTCAAAGCCCCCTCCAGGGTCTGCTCTTCTCACAGCAGCTGGAGCTGATCCCTTTCTTGAACCCCTTCTGCCACCATTGTAGAGGACTTCCAAAGCAATGTAAGCTGACAAGAAACAATAGCAAGAGCACTCCAGCACTGTGAAAGGCATTTGCTTTGAACCAGGGCAGTATGGCAGCAGGAGCTCAGCTAATTTGCTCTTCCTGCTCTTCCAGCCATGGATGTCCATGGACACTGGGCAGCAGCCTGACTTTTGGCTGCTGCAGATGAACAACTGAACTGCTGGGTTTTTTTCTGCTCAGCCCACTAAAGCAGAATCTGGGAGTGAATTATTAAAGGTCTCCCTTAAAAAATCAAATTATGCAGCCCAGGAATTTTTGAGTGTTGTTTTGAAACATACTTGAAGTTTTGCCCTGGTGTTTCTGGCTTTTTGTTCAGGAATATGACTTTGTCTATGTGAGATTTTCTGCATATCTTTAACAGTCAGAGGACATCCAGTGGTAGTACTGTGTCTTCTCTGATTTACATTTTTTGATGCAGCATGACAAGTGTGGTGCACATGTAGATTTGCAAGAATTCTACACAAATCTCCAGCTTTGTTCAAGGCTGAACCAGATCTATAACAATGCAGTAAAATTATATTCTTTCTAGATCGGGCCTTACTATAAAAATTAATGTATATACAGTAACCTGCAACCCACAAGTCTGGGAAATAATGAATAACACCCAGGAGTTTGAATTTTAAAGTATTTGTTGTATCTCTCTGACCTAAAAATTGTGGAATCACTGGCCAAACTGGAATGTAGGCAGTCCTCTAAAATGTCCCAGAGTTAACAGATAAAAACAAAAATAATGCAATAAGTGCTGCTATTTTATTCCATCTGTTTCATTTGAGTTGGCTTGAAACTGACACAGTATTAATTCTGGAAATCCAAAATGCTCCCATCAGCATAGATGTGAGTCAAAGAGAGGTCAGCAAGCAGACAGCATGAGAATTACTGACCTACATAAGACTGATTTTAAGTGCCTATTTGTTGCCCAACTTGGAGTGCCTTCCTAGTGACTTGTAGTGGTCAAAGCGGGTGAGTGAGACTTTTCTGAAAATTGGGGAGTTTAATGTGTCTCAGAGTTGTGTTTCAAAATATGTAATCCAGCAGTTTCTCTCTAGGGAGCTATTAATAGGGCATGGAAAGTCAGATGCTTCAACTTCGGGGTAAATTTCTGTGTTGATTATTCCCACTATACAGCCTGCAGGATGCATTCCACAGCCCTTTTTAAAGTCTCTTTTAAAAATTCTTGGAGTTCTTATTCTTGGAAAGCCTTT
The DNA here is from genome assembly GCA_013397375.1 of Toxostoma redivivum. Classification (NCBI taxonomy): domain Eukaryota; kingdom Metazoa; phylum Chordata; class Aves; order Passeriformes; family Mimidae; genus Toxostoma; species Toxostoma redivivum. The sequence goes on along the minus strand of VXBI01010137.1, from coordinate 2,821,742 downwards.
TCTGTCCTCCTTGAATCTTCATGGTAACTCAGAATGTGGCATTTTGAATATTAAATCCTACGGTAGCTCATAAAATTTGGTTTATTTGATGTTACAGGCTGATAGTTCTGTGGTGCTTTCAGCAAAACATAAAGCACCAAGAAGATGGCCCTTAGAGATTTCATTTTTCACAGCCATGCTGGATGCAACCCTCTAGTTTGATTCATGACTGTTCACCACAGAGACTGAATAAAAGCCAAGGATTTTGTGCTTCTGATTTCCTTTTAACATAACTATTTCTTAACTCAGCTTCCCTGCTGATGCTTTCCAGACAAGATTTGTAAGACTTGGTCAGAAAAAGGCAGTTGCCAGTTACCAGACATCCAGCCTATCCCTTTCATGTTTTTTTACTGAGAGAAGTTATCTTAAAAATATGCCATCAGATTTCATTCCAGAGAAATCCAGGAGGAAAGAGAATGAACCCTGCTGGGTCTGAACTTGCTCTGGGTCTGGACCTGCTCTCTATCTCTTCAGCAGGCTGGAGCCCTCTCCTGTGCCAGTTCATGTGCAAGGGGCTGGAGGACAGAGGCCACAGCATGGATTGAAGGGCGCAGGGTAGACAGGTTTTTCCCTGCATCTTCTAGTACCTCTCTCTCAAACACTTTAAGGACCTATTTTCTCTCACAGCTCTAAAAAAAGAAGGTTCTGAAGATGTACCATAATTCAGACTTTCAGCTGTGAGTGGCAAAAGCTTATGAGAAAACTTCTGATGCTCAGAAGGAGTGAATTTACACCATTCTTCCCCCCATCCATATGCTTACTATTGTAGAAGCAAAGGTTAATCAGTACTTTTTGCTTTTCAGATATCACATGTTGGAGCTTTTACTTTTAAAATAGAAGCATTTTTAAAAAAGGAATTTTCCTGTTACTCTTGGACTTTTCCTAGGCTTTGATTAGCTAGCAGAGAACAGCTTTTGTTTTTGTTAATGGAGTGGAAGTCTGGCTTTGTTGGGTGTTTCAGTTTTGGCTTCCATTTTGTATCAAGAACAAAAAGAAAAACTGAAGGAGGATGATTTACAGTAACAATAATAATTTTAATACATCTCTATAATCTTCATCTGTATCATACCTGAAAGTGATTAGGGTGCTATGACTATATAAATTATTAATAATGATATAACTAATTTTATATCCTTGTCAACTAATGTTTCCACAATGTGGGTGGAAACAACTCTCCTGGTTAGACACATATTGAATTGCTAGCAATGTAAATGTTGGAGTCCCAGAAATGTAATAAGGACAAGAAAGGAGACAAATAACATAATAAATGTTTATTTTCATTGTCTCTAAGGAAGTCTCAAAACCCATGAAAACGGGGGGGTTTGTGTTTTCATGAAAACATGTTTTACATTGCCCATAAAAACACAACTTCAAAATAAACAAATTCAACTTGCTTGCATTAGTAAAGTTCATTTTAATTAGGCCAGTTACATATCTTTTAACACTAGCAGTGTCAGACAATGATAATGCTGTGTGACCCGTAACATCTGAGAAATGCTGCCTTTCCTAGTGGAAATGGATTAAAAACTTGTTCCCTTACTGTAAGATGCCCAGCATGTTGGATGAGCAACATTGTGTGCTCATCTCTAGAGAGTTTAGTGTAAAACAACTCCAGATTTTGTTTGGTGATCTCAGAGCTGGCTGAATAATTCCAGCCTTCCACAGCTCCAAATGCTGACATGCAGGGAGATGAAACTTTTGGATATTAAAATCCTGCTCTTTGATGCTGAAGGAGATTAGTTTTTGGATTCCATTCATTGACACAAAGGCCAGTGCTGAATGGAGGTGATATTTATTGAAACCCCTGAGTAAGCTGAAATCACTTTAGGCATGTACATGCATACATGTATTCTCTCACATTTAGCCAACTCCCCACGATGCTGTTTCTTTGAGCCAAGAACAGACAACTTTCAGGGACTTGGCTTGAAAAGATGTGTGCATGTAACACCCTCTGTCCCATTTTACAAGAGGCTGCAATCAAGCAGTCTTTATACTTGGATTGTCTAGACACTGTGACAGTGGGAGGGGACCAGTGAAAGAAAAAGCCCATTTTGTCAGTGGTTCACTTTGCATTAAATTCTCCTTCCCTGTGTGCTGCTGTTGTCAGCAAAAAGATAAAGCAAGCAAAAACCAAACAAAAATCAAGACATTCATAATTCACTGGTTCTCTATACATATAATTCCTAGTAATAAAAACTCAAACCATCTTTTTAAACTACCAGTGCATATGTATACCATCCCCTTGTTTATTCACTTTTTTTTCAGAATAAATACTTGTAGCAATTTTTCTTCTTGCAGCTGATTTGTCATTTCAACTTTTTCCTTATCAATGTGTAAATGAAATATGTAGGGTTGTCTTGTCAGCAGTTGTAAATTTTTACGTGAAATATTCCCAGATTTCAGTGGGGACGTTTTTTCCCGGCTCAACTGAATGTTTGTGAATGAGCAACAAGAAAAACACTTTCCCTCCCACTGGTCTCCCAGATTTCATGTTTCTTATCTCTTTTTTCTTTAATTTTCTTCTCTACTTTTTTCATGAAAGCACATGTTAAAAAATAAGAGTAGAAACAGAGCTGGGAGGGGAAAGGGAGGAGGTGATAGAGTTTCACAGGGATGTAAGTCTACCAGCTAACAAAAAGGTTGTGAAATTCTTCTTTAAACAGTAAATCCTGCATATCACTTAGTTGCTTTGAGGTGAATAAGCCCATGTTGCAGCTTCTAAGCAGGCTGATTTAATGGCTTACTCTTCCCTGCTCAGGTGGTCAGCACCTCTCCACCCTTCCTGTGGAGCTGGGATTTCTCTCATGGGTATCTCCCATGCAGCGTTTGCTCGCTGCCCATGTTTTGCTCTTGGCACATCACAGCCACAGCTTTCACAGAGGTGTAGCAGGGTCCAAGTAATGAGTCCCAGACTCATCCCTCTAAGCATTAGCCTTCTGAGCTCTTCTGAGCTCTGCCCATGCTGAGAGCAGGAAGATGAGCCATCAGCCCACAGGGCTCTTGCCTTCTACTCTGCTTCACCCCTGGCAGTGCTCATAGGATTCCTTGGTTCTGAGAGGAGCCAGAAAAACCTCAGTTCTGAGTGACATCTCCAAACAAAGGGTCTCCAGAGCCAGACTGTCCTGCTGTTGAAATGGTAAAAGCCTAGTCATGATTCCACCAGCAGTTTTGCACAGCTGATATGAATCTGGCCAGGGCACCTCTGGACCTTTCATAGTCCCTATGGGCTCACATGGTGTCACTGCTGGTCCTGGGGATGCACAGTACTCTGCACCTCCAGCTCCAACCCAGCTTCCAGCGCCAGCAGACGCATGGCTACTGCAGCAGTAACTGCAGCAGTGTGTTTTGCAGCCTCCAGGCTGCAAACCCCTTTCCCTCAGCCAGTTGTTGCTTTAGTTTCTTGAGGGATCCCAGCTCACGCCACCCATGCAGCAAGTGAAGAGTCAGGAGTCCATTTTTCTGTTCTTCCCAAAGAGACTTAAGCATTTTGGTGAGGGAACCCTGCTGAGTGGATGTGGTGTCTTGAAGGGAATAATGAAATGCAAAAAGGGCAGTTTTAAGTCAGGCTAAGAGCAAGAGAGGGTAGACCCATGCTAAGTGGAAATAAATAAAAATAAAATTACAGCATAACAGAATCAGGTTGGAAAAGACCTTTGAGATCATAGCATCCAGCCTTTGACTGATCACTAGCCCATGTCCAGTCCTAAATCCAGCCTGGCTAGGTCTGATCCCTTGGCAGTCCTGTGTGTGCACTAAAGATAATCTGTTCCATAACCTTCCTGGGCACCAAGGTCAGACTGGCAGACTTGTATTTTCCCAGATCCTCCTTCTGCTCCTTCTTGTGGATGGGTGTCAAATTGGACAAACAAAATGGTGCTTATTTTTCTGAACAGACTTGTAGAATAAGTGGAAGTATCTGCAAATTGTAGAAAATACCCTTCAACATAAGTATTTTTCTCTTTAATTAGGCAGATTAGATGTGGGAAGCAGGTATCCAGACTGTGGACAGTCACAGAAAAGCAGGGAGCTGCTGCATAATTTTTCAAGCATTAGCACTGGTGAAACATTCTTTTTCTGAATCCCATGAGTTTGTCAAAACCAATTTCCTGTGTTGATGTTGGGGTAAGGCATAGAAAATAGCCAGCCTGGCAGCTACAGAAAAATTAGGAAATTTTAAAAAGCATAGACCCAAAGTGACAGATATTGTCTGAATTGTGAAAAGAAATATGGGGGGGGGG
>VXBI01010137.1:2742856-2817421 GCA_013397375.1 Toxostoma redivivum | reverse complement strand
GGGGGGGGGAAATGTACTTTGCTATGTATTTTTCCATTCTCTGCATTTTCTCCTTGTCTATTTACATATTCTGAAAAAAGTATGTCTAGTAAGTAATTTTTTAAGGTTTTTTTTCTGCCATCTCTCTTGCAACCCCACTGCTCAGAGTATGTTATTTATGTGCCAGGTTGCATCTAAGAGTCACTGTGACTGGTTCAGAACAAGGATGCATCCAGACAAATATCTGATTCCCTAGGTTCAACATACTCAACTTCAGAAACTCATGTTTTGTGTCTAGTTCAACTTGGGCCAGTAGGAAAGAGTTCAGTAACACCACCACATGGATTAGAGAAAGTTAGAGCTAGCACCAGGTGACAGGACTAACCTTGCAGGACTGCTTCTGAGATGTGGTGAATCACCCTCTGTCTCCTCCACAGAGAGAGAGGCAGGCACCTAAAATAAAAAAGATTAACCCAGGCCCTGGTAGTGCCTCATGAGGCTACTGAACAAGAGGGTACAAGAATTAAAAAGAACTTGGAGCAACTTTTTTTGAAGCTGTAATTTTTGAAACCCTCTCAGTTTCATCCTGTGCAGAATCTGTACTTGGACTTGCTCTGTATTTGATGTGCTAATTCTTCTGGGACTTCCTCTAGTTTCTTAACGTGTGTACCTTTGCCAGCCCCACCTTCTATTACCAGTGGTTTTAGCCTTCAATTTGGTACTGCATGAAAAGGAGTTCCTTCTTTTTTTTTTTTTTTTAGCTGTCTCCACTGAAAGCTCCTTCCTACTTTCCTGCTGTAATAATTCTTGGCTCACTGTGGCTGCTTTTCTGCCTGCCATGCAGAGCTCCAGCAATAGGAGAAGGGTTTTATTGTCTTTAGGTGAAGTCCACTCACGTGTAATTGGCAAGGTCAAATATGAACCACAAGCTAAGTGCCTCATTCTGTGTTCTGAGGGCAGACTTGAACACCTCCAGCTTAACTTTTTTGGCTGAGTCCTTTGCCTGCCCATTGCATCCTCCCGGCAAAGGCTGAGCAAGATGGGTTTCATCCTCTTTGTCCCTCCATGCAAAATATTGCCTGTCAGGGATGGACAAAGATCTGTCACTACCCTAAGAGCAGGCAGGACCCCTTTCCCCAGGCCTCAGGGAAGATTTTGTGTGAGCTTTTTTCCAACATGTTGCTGTTTATATTCAAATCACTGCAGGTTTTTTTTCCAAAGTACTTAACTTTTGAGCTGTGAACTTAATTTGAGCCTCATCATATGTGCATTTGGAGGAGATCTGGTGAGCATCAACATATGAGCACCTATCCTTTCCTTCCTCTCCTAGGATTTTAGATAATGGGCTGTGTGCAATGTAAGGATAAAGAAGCAACAAAACTGACTGACGAGAGGGATGGCAGTTTAACTCAAAGCTCAGGCTACCGCTATGGGACAGATCCTACTCCACAGCACTATCCTAGCTTTGGTGTGACCTCAATCCCAAACTACAACAACTTCCATGCCACAGGAGGCCAAGGACTGACCGTGTTTGGTGGAGTCAACTCCTCCTCTCATACAGGGACGCTGCGTACAAGAGGAGGAACAGGTGAGCTTGAAGTCTTATTTTAGTGCTGGTAGTGTCAATCATGTATCTACAGCAGAGGCCTGACTGTCTCAGCACGCTGCTTTTAGGAAGAGTTATTTCATGAAGTAGTGTGAAGAACTGAGGTAGGGTGGATGTGGGTCTTTACCCCTACCTTTGCTAACTTGCAGGTTCACTTGAGGCTGAGAAATTATGTGTACATAGCAAATTTGGCTAACTGCCACATGCTTCTACTAGGAAATGTAAAGTGTGGGCTGAGCCACCTCAAATAGTTAAACACTTGGCATGGCTATGGCCAAACTGTCTTTTCAACCCACTTTGCCTGCTTGGGATCCTGTGACTGTACAGAGTGAAGGAGGTGGAGTGCCCACTAGCTGCATAAGACCACAGAGATGAGAATCGTTCAAAAAGTTGGAGGGCGCAGTTTAGTTTGCTCCTCAGCAACTGGAGTAGCTTACCTGTGCATCATCTCTTGAGGTTCCTCTCCCTCCTGTCTTCTGGAAAGGAATATAACCCACCTGTCTTTTTCTTCAGGTGTAACTCTTTTTGTGGCGCTTTATGACTACGAAGCAAGAACAGAAGATGACTTGAGTTTTCACAAAGGAGAAAAATTCCAGATACTTAACAGCTCGTAAGTTTTAGGCATGGGAATCTACTTTTTAATAGTTTCAAACTTAAAATGTTTACAATAGTGTTTGCTTATGTTATTAACAGAGTCTGATGTTGGATATTCAAGTATGGAGGGGATTTGCTCTATGCTTACTCGTCCTTGTATTTAGTGTGCTTTTGCAAAGTGTCGTATTGTTGGGGAAAAAAACTTCAACCACATGCAGCTTTACTTTAAAGTGTTAGATTGTGTGATTTACTGCTTACATTTTACAGCAATCCCACATTCTGAACTGAGACTACCAGCTCTGTACTTCATCAGTAGCTACAGAGGTTCTGCAAGGCATGTACTAACACTTTTTCCAATCTGCTGCAAGTATCCCTACACAGAAATGAGCTAAAAGCTGATTCACAAAAGAGTCATTGTCCAGACTCACATGCCAAGTTTAAAAACATTTTTCTCCTTTTAACGGTAGGTGATACAGTCAGAACTTCCTAAGTTCTGTTGCACCTGACATGAAAACCATATTTCCATCCTGGAAATCATCAACTTTAAATTAATTTTATCAACTGCCCATAGAAAAGAAATCCCTTAGCGATTTAAAAATAACTTCTAAAAGTCAGTGTGCTACTGACCTATATCTGAACATCTTGTAATTCTTGGCTAAGAGCATAAAGTGGCAGGCTCTATTTTATGTTCACTACTGCCATCATGTAGAGGTAAAAATGGGTTAACAACCAACTATGTCACTTTCTAAAGGCTTTGTGATATTGGCCTTCTCTTTTTCTCTTATAATATGTGACAATGAGGCAAATTCACCCCTGGTGCAACTTCTGGTAATTTTAATATAGCAACTGCAGGGTTGGAATTGGCTCAATGTGCATTGAAGTTTAAAAAAAATCAGGTAATTCTGTGGAATATTTCATGAAGCTAAAGAGCTTTGATGTAGATGAAAGCACAGAAACTTCAGTTACTACTTGTAGAGAGAGCAGCAGTTTAAAACGTTTCTGCTTCTAAATTAGCGGTTGGAAAGGATCCCTTTTTAAACCTATGATCCATTTTTGTTCACATTGCCTTCTGCTTTCCTAATCTTGCACAAACTATGCCATAACTTGAAACAAGAAGTTCCACAAATTATAAATACCTTGTACATGCCAGTTGCTGAAATCTGGTGGTGCTCACCAGGACTTATGGAGCAACCATCCTTGGAGTTGGTGAGACAGAGAGATTCCCCTTCATGTCAGTGGCTGCAGTACATGCATTTTGATGCAGATATTTACTGCCTGGAAGAAGGTTTCTAAGAAAGGAAAAAAGACCAAGCATTCATTGATTTTCCTGTAGGATTATAGAAGCTCAGTTCCCATTGTAGTTAGGTCTATTTGCTTATAAACATGGCCCTAACCACACCCTTGGAGTAGTGACAGCCAGACTGGGAATCTCCAGAAAGCTGCTTCTCTGTAAGACTGCTTCCTCTCTTCTTACTTACATCAGGAATTATATGAAATTAACCCATTTTTTAAGCACCTGCCAATGCTGCTTGCAAATAGATAGCATATGTGTGCAAAAATATAGTTTGTCTGAAGGAGTTTGGATTTGGATTTTGCTTTAGCTCTCAACAAATGAAATTTGATTTGTGCTTTAGTGTAAACATTCAGCGCAACACCTGAAATTATATACAGGGGGTATCCCTGTGATTTGAACCAATAAAATTTACTAAAGGCAGTCTGGGTGAGAGGTACCTCCAGAGTGGTTCAGAGCAGAGCCTGACTTTGGGGTTTCAAAACACTGGGCCATCCCCAGCATTCTCACCACCACACCGTGTCTGGCCCCACTGACTAGCTGCCTCCTACCTCAGCTGCAGGTCTAAAATTAAGAGCAGTGAAAAAAAGCCTGCATTCCTCCTCCTTTCTGGCAGTGCTTTAGGAGATTTAAGCTTCTCTGTCAAAGCAGAGGGGGTTGTTCCTGATGTTGTGATCATCTATGGGACTGCTTTTTTCCTCCCTAGATACGACAAAATACCTCCACCTAGTGGGCTCTCTGCACAATAATGAGAAGAGATGGAATGGGACAATTTATCAAGCTCAGTGTGGCATAATGCCTCAGAAATGTTCTACAGCAACATATGGGGGAAGGGTTAGCACTTCACTGGCAATACTAGAGACACAAACAAAAAGGGCCATTTGCCTGACACACTAATGCACACAGGGTATATTAAAATAGTGTCAACTGCCAGCCTCTGCAAAAGCTATTTGCACTTCATGTTTCTTGAACTGTAAAATTGGAAGCGTCTTCTTTTTGACTAATCACAGCTGTTTTCTAGTTGTTTTCCATAGACTTTGTGCTCCTTTAAACTGTTAAATAAAGTGAAAATTTAAAGAATTCACCTTGACACAACCTTTCCTTCCAGTATTAGCTTAGACAGTGTGCTTTCTATAACTGTTTTCTTCTAGAAAAGGCTGAATTCTCCATTTGAATTCTCCGTTATCATCATTTGATAATAGTGTTTTATTTAGTGAGCAAGTCTCTGGTTTACAGAGAGGGGAACTGAGAAAGAGTTTCTAACCAGTCCAGAAATAGAAAAGAGAATGCTTGTTAGTAGTGGTAGGAGTTAAACACTGGTGAATCTGGTGCTGAGAATGAAATAGGAATTGCTAAATCCCAAATCATTGCATCCTGCAAAAAGCTGAGAAATAAACTTCTCTTAAAGCTGCACATCCTGCAGCAATATGCATTGTCTGAAAGGCAGTACCATGTCTCACTGTGTGCAGCAGTGTAAAGCAAAAATTCATGCTCAGCCTACAGAGTGCTGCCTTAAGATGGTCCTGCATGAACTTCTTCACATTTAAATGTTGTAGAAGATTTTTTGTAAGCATTTGAAAAAGCAGCCTAGTCCTGTGCTACCTCCTCCAGATGGCCAGCAGAGGGAATCTAGACAATGCAGTGTGATCCTTAAGGGCCATCTAAAACGCCATGTTGATAGATGGCTTTTTGATATCTTTGAGTTTCAGATTAATTATGCTCATAGAAATTTAAAATTAGCAGTGAATGTGACATTGTATTGTGGTTTAACCTCAGAGAACAACTCAGGCCCACACAGCCACTCATTCACTTCTCCCATGGTGGGATGGGGAGAGAATCAGAAGGGTAGAAGTGACTAAACGCATGGGTCGAGATAAAGGCAGTTCAATAGGTAAAGCAAAAGTCATGCACAGAAGCCAAGCAAAACAAGGAATTCATTCACACCTTCCCATAGGCAGGCAGGTGTACAGCCATCCCCAGGAAAGCAGGCATCCATCATGCCTAACCATGACTTGGGAAGGTAAACGCCATCACTCCAAATACTCCCCCGTTCTCCTCTTATTCCCCAGCTTTACGTGCTGAGCATGATGCCATATGTCATGGGATACCCCTGTGGTCAGCTGGAGTCAGCTCTCTTTGGCTGTGTCCCCTCACACAGATCCGTGCACACCCCTACCCCCTCTCTGCTCGGGTGAGAGGCTGAAAAGACCTTGACACTGTGGGAATGCTGCTCAGCAGTAATGAAAACATCCCTGCCTTACCAACACTGTTTCCAGCACAAATCCAAAACACAGTCCCACACCGGCTACTTTGAGGAAAATTAACTCTATCCCAGCCAAAACCAGAACACAGCATTCATTTTGGCAATTTTCCTATAAGCTCTTTCAAGGGTCTGTATTAGAATAATTGCTATGGACACAGTTTTCAATATTCTAGTCCAAATTCAGCCCTCGCCAAACCTGATTACACTGGGCTGTTCTGCCTCTTCACGCTGTTACACTGCATCTGAAAGGCTGCAGCACTAATCACTGCTGCAATAATTCTAGATGCAAAGAAATATGTGTATTATTTGGGTTTAGGTGCAAACAGCTCTCTCAGAAGCACACCAATGATAAAGAGATGAGTTGCTGTGGCTTGTTACAGCCACGCAGTTTTGGGTGCTGTTAACAGAGTCAAATAATTGTCTTCTCAGCTGTGCCTTGCTCTCACTTCTTCTCCTCACCTCTGTTTCCACAGGGAAGGAGACTGGTGGGAGGCCCGTTCCTTGACAACAGGCGAAACTGGTTACATTCCCAGTAATTATGTGGCTCCAGTCGATTCCATCCAAGCAGAGGAGTATGTTTTCTTTTTTTGTTCTGAAGACCCATTAGTGCTGTATTAGAAGGCGGTGTGAGGAGTTGGTTTTGATTGATTGCAGTGATTTTTCAAATGACTTACATTATATTTATTTCAGTTCTTAACTGCACTGATAAATAATTAGGTAATTAGTAACAAAAGAAGCACGAGCTCAGTGCTTTTTCAATGTCAAAACAAAGGAGGAAAACCTAAAGGAACACAGGTCTGCTTCCTTTTTTCAATTGTCAGCTAATTTCAAGCTTTAACCAAAAGGTGCCCTTGCTTTTCCTGAACCAACTTGTAAAAATATTTTGAGAGTCAATTAGTGTGCAAATGTGTCCAATAAAGAGGGCGTGTTGTATCAACAAATACAAATCCTAGGATAGATAGGATGCCCACAATTCATACACAAGGCTGCCTAATGAGGATTTCTCTTCTATGCAAAGAAAAGGAGTGATGTGTGTATTCACATTATTTCCAATATAAAAGATACAGTGGAGGAGGTTATAGAGCTGAGCAGGTACTACTGGAGTGTGCACTTCAGGTTGTCCTTGGTTGATTGTGAAACAACACAAAAACGTTGCTGCAGGAAGCAAAAAAGGCTGTAACTCTGAAAGCCTCATATAGAACCACAAGTAAAGTGGTTGAATCACGTCCTTCTACTTAGATTTTATAGCTGTGCTGCAACAAAAGTATTGAGTACTACTAAATCACTATGTAAGTCAAATATTTATAGCAACATCTGTACAAATACTGCTCTTTGGCAGCGACAGTTTTCTGCCCTTTTCCTTGTGTATACCCACCACCCACCACATCTTGGTCTCTGTTTGCCCAAGTCTGGCCTTTGTCAGAGGTGATTACAGGCTTAATGCAAAGAGCTGCTGCCCAACACAGGGAACATCTACTACATGGTTTGTCACGTTGGCTTTCCAGCACGATAAAAGAGNTGCTGATTACAGGCTTAATGCAAAGAGCTGCTGCCCAACACAGGGAACATCTACTACATGGTTTGTCACGTTGGCTTTCCAGCACGATAAAAGAGACTCGGTGTGACAAAAATGGTCAACTGTATCTGGGTAACCACAGTGTGCACACAATATCCTCTCCGTGTCTGGGCTTCGTGACACTATTTGGTAACGCTACATAGCATTTGTCTTACTATTTTCTGATGTTTTCCTAAGGTGGTACTTTGGCAAGCTTGGCCGAAAAGATGCCGAGAGGCAGCTGCTGTCATTTGGAAACCCCAGAGGTACCTTCTTGATCCGGGAAAGTGAAACTACCAAAGGTAGGCTAAGCAAAGGAATTCTGACTATGAAGGAAAAATTGTGCTAAGTGAGTGAAATACTCTTTTCAGTGGTATGAAGTAGAGACAAGTATCATTTTACATGTATTTGTGTTAGGGAATTGGATGTCTGAATATCCCAGGTCTTAGGGCCAGTGTTCAAAGTAGAGAACAACCAAAGTACAGTTCACGCTCAACCCATGGTATCTGCAGTGTGAGCCACATGGTGTGATCCTTTGAAATGCTGGATCCTTGGGGGGAACAAAAAAAAGGAGAAAAAAATTATGCAGCAGTTTTAAACTCACATATTAACAGGGAAAAGACTTGAATATACTTCTAATTAATATATTCATAAAGTATTCAACTGTATCCATTCTGTTGAAGTCAAGTGGAAGGGTGTATTCTCCTCCTTCCCTTAAATATATTGGAGGAGTTCCAGTTTTCTTGGCGGTTGCTATTTTTTCTTTTACATTTTGCTCACAAGGCCTGTCAACATCTTCTTCAAAAGCTTCACATGTATGAAAAGATCTTTCTAATTCATACAACTATTGAGAGAAAACCTGCAACTAAGTAAAAACAAACCTGGCCATTTCTCAATTAGCCAACAATCCAAAACAAAAGCTGTGGGAGGCATAAGTCACTAGAATTAATTCCATACAAGTTCTGTAGTCTAATGATGGTTCATATAATGAAAGTACCAACTTGTCAGTGCTTTGATCAGAGCACACTATCAGCTAGGCTTAGCATGCAAGATGTCATGGCTAGTGAAGGAGTTTAAAGAACAGTTTAAAGAAGGAGTTTAAAGAGAAGTAATACTTGCACTCCTCTCCCTGACCTATCTTCAGATGTTGCTTTCAATCATCTAAAATTGTAAGTTTTGCATTATTCCCTGCTTCAGTCACTGGATTCTTCCTTTGATGCCTGTAACTCTGAAGACTGTTTTTGGTGCAAAATCTGAATAGACTTGCTGTTGTTCCAGGCAGACAATTTCTTTTCACCCCACAGCTTCACCATGCTTCCCATGGCAGTGAGGCACTCCCACCAGGAGCAAGACAGGCTTTAACTTGCTCTTTTTCTGCAAATAGTCTCCACCTGTTTTTTTTTCACCAACAGTTGCTCTGATGTGTGTGAGGAGCAGGACTTCATCCCACTCTGTGCCAAGTTTAAAAACTCACTCATATATGCAGCTATGGATCCTAAAAACAAACACAACACTGTTTCTCTAAACCACCTTATCAGTTTAGTCTGGTTTCCCCAGTTTTTATACAGTGATAGGGGATATGCTTTGCAGCACTGTTTACTTAGCTAAGTCAGGGGTTTTTCTAATTTCTTGTGAGACACAAAAACATTGGGGAAATGCAGTAATCCATCATGGGTGGACTTAGAGCAGCAAGTTTAATTTCTCTGCATTTGAACTTAAGGCTCTCTACATCTTCAAGGAGAGTTTGCATCAAAGCTATAGGAAAAAAAAACATGCATGGTTTTTTTGTAAAAAATGCCTATTTCCCTTCTCATCCTTGTGGTGTTTGAGTATGTTGTTAGAAGAAAACAGAGCTCTTGTTGCTCAGGAGAGGGAAAAAATCAATTGGATGGGCTCAAATGGTGTGTTCTGCCATAAGTCTTCTCAAAATGCCCTACCTCAACTAGTCATCTTAAGGCTTAAGGCAGGAATTGTTTTATGACCTAGAATTGTCCTTTCTGCTTTAAATAATAACAATAATAAAATTAATCAGGATGATGTTAGAAGTATCATTAGGGATGATTTCAGTATTAATTTAACTTCCCTTGATCATGGTTGCCTTCTCTTCTTACTTTCAAAATAAATCATACAGAGCTGGCTTTTCATTTTTTCAAGCCTGACTACCCAGGTACTTCATCAGCTCTTGTCTGTATAATCATTCACCTGGTTTCAATCTCCATCTTTCAAGACTGTCTGGTTTTAGTTGTTTGGCTTTTCTAAAAAAATCATTAGTATGATATATTGTAATGTCTTATTTCTATCCCAAATTTTTATTATTTATCTCTTGTACTTAAATTTGCCATCAGATAATAATGGATAGTATAGATAACCAACAACCTAAATAAATGAATAATGAAATACATCTTGGTTCTTGTTTATGTCCGGATTTGAACTAAAGCTCCAGTCCTGATTGATCTGAGGTCAGTGGGGGTCCACAGAGGGCCACCCACACAGCTCTGATTGCAGACCTGGAGCCACAGATTGTTTACATTTTCCTAAAGAATCTAAAATAGTGACCAGATATGCAGGGAGCGTGACTAAAGAAAATACAGCTGCTGCTAGTGGATCAAAACTCAAAAATGCAGAGGTGGAGAAGAGTGTCTGGAAAATTCTGAAAGGAGGCTGACAATGTACAGCCCTGAGTGGTGGTACAAAGCATGCACAAGATGTGCTTGCAAATCACCAGAAAGCTTTGAACTCCTAGTTGAGAGAAATGTACTGATTCAGGGGGAGAACATCTTCAGAAAACTGTCCTGAACAAACAGTATTTTTCTGCACTTAGAAATCATAGAATCACAGCAAAGCTGGAGTTGGAAGGGACCTTAAAGATCATCTAACTCCAACCCCACCAAAATAAATACATGAAAGTAAAATAATGGTTTTTTTAAAAGGGAAAAAAAAAAGATACATAAAACAACCCCTGACACTCCTTTTAGGGTGCCTCCCATTCAAATAAACCAGAATCATCTGGTTTAAGTGCTGGCTCTTTTCCTCCTATATAGGGGACAAACAACAGGGAATTTGAGAAGTCCTTGGAGTCAGGGTGGAGACATTTTGCTCGCTGCATCTCCCTCAGGGATTAGCCACCCACCAGTGTAACCTGTTGTTGGCTAATGTGAAGGCTTCTTCCTGAGGATACATCCAAGGAAGATATCTTGCACTGGGACTACCTTTCATGTCATACAAAACTGTTTGCTGGTGGTTTTCCTTTTCTGCCCTTAGCTGACATGGTTACCAGTGAAAGCAAAGGCTCCAGAAGGAGGACCTTCCTGAGCTCTCTGCAGCTGACAGTTTCCTCTTCTCCTTTTAATGCCTGAATTCCCTTGAGTAAACACAACATTTGTCTGAGTCGTGAGTGAGGACTTGTTTTCTTTGCTGCCTTTGAAATGGGCCATGTTTCTGTTCAGATGCTGTGTTATGCTGTTGGGTTTGCTTTTGACACTGTAGAGAACCAGTGCAGAGAACCACTGTAGAGAACACTATCCAGTGTGTCACTGGATGTAAAATAGGACTGTCCTCCCGGGTAAGACACCTGAACGTGCAGGTCCCCACGTAGGTGGCCGAGCTGTTTTTGCAGTCAGCAGGAAGCCGAGGCTCTGTTCAGCCACCCGTGGCTGCAGACACCAAGTGCCCACACTGGCATTACCCCACAGTGCCAGAACACTCATGGAGGCTGGGCTGGGATTCAGCTGCCCTCATAGCACCACAGGCTTATGTATGAGCATATAAATCGAGCCCCCAGCCCACCTGCAGACTGCCACCACTGCACCTAAAACTAAATCCAGCCCATTAACTGAGGTTCCTTTACCTGCCCTTTGCATCCAGAGCCACTTCAAATGCCTGGAGGGCATCCACATGGCTGGAAAAATGTGACAGCCGGTGGGAAAACTGCCAAGCAGCATGTCCTGAGGCATTCACATGGCACTTAATCCCTGTGCTAGGGCATCTGATTCCCACTAGTAAACTCTAAAGCCCCACATGGATTTGGGAAGTTAAACATGAAGTTCTTGCAGATCTACTGGTGCTCCGTCTTGGTGTGGTTTTACCTTCCAAAGACCGTGGTGTACAAAGTGTGCTTATTTGGTTGTTTATAAAGAAGTTTGGGATCCATCCAGGTAACAACACTACCCATATATAAAGTCATTATCTCCAGAGCTTCCTGTGAAAATCTTGATATTTACCACCCACTTCACATAAAGTACAGTATTTGCAGTGTAACCTGACACTTAGAATAGGAAAAGTCAATTTAACAGCCTGGAGTAGTAAATGTTAAAATGTGAGTTTTCATTTACACAGAAGTCCTGGTATCTTTCTAGAACATTGTGAAAGGGACATGGTGTGAACATCCCAGGATTTCTCTGACACTTATCTCATTGTGTTAGATTAATTTGTTCTTTTTCAGAATACAGTGAGCTTTTTGGAAGCAATTTCTCTTTCGCTTTGTAACAACTGACTAGGAAACAGAAATCTTTGTGATTAAAAGCTAATTGCAATTTTTTATTTGTCCTTTGCTTGGAACAGGTGCCTATTCCCTGTCTATTCGAGACTGGGATGATATGAAAGGAGATCATGTCAAACATTATAAGATTCGTAAACTTGACAATGGTGGATATTATATCACAACTCGGGCACAATTTGAAACACTTCAGCAGCTGGTTCAGCATTACTCAGGTAATTTTTCAGATAATATATGGCACTCTGAAGTATTTTAAAACAAAAGTGTTTGCTACTGAGCTGATGTATGTGTGAGATGCCCTAAAGAGTCATTTGATCTATGACTCTTGCTTGTTGTAATGCATCTTCTGTTATCCCTTTCCCATTAGAGTTACAAATGTCTTTGAGTGCTGTTCACAGGATACAGCAGCAGAGCTTTTAAAACCTGACACTTTACTGTGCTAAAGGTTTTGCCAGCTCTCCCCCTTCTAAGCAAGCAGAATGACCAAATTTGACTTGCACATCTCCAAGCATGAATTCCCTGTGAATAAGAGAGTGCTAATATGTGCCATTTTGCAGCACACTATTGCTAATAAAGCAAATAGGAATTGCACTGTGGAATTCAGTCACCTAAAACAATGGCCAAAAGGTTTGCATATATTAGATACATTACATATATTTTCCCACTGGATTTTTGTTCCATGTGCGAAGTATTAACATTTAAATTATTATTAAATAATTAAGGCAATATGCATGTTTTTTTTATGCACACTATTTGTGTCCATCCACCAAACTTTTTTTTTTTATTATTCCTGTGAATAAAGTGTGGCATGCACTATTCCACCCAAAAGTACATCCTGTTGTCACTGGCAATTGGTGTACAACAAATGCAACTCCAAAGCCCCCCAGACCTCTGCATAGGGCAACTGGTCCTTACACAGAAGATTGCCATGCTTCTCAGCATGGTCATTTTTAAGCAGAAATTATTTTGAATTATTTGCTCTTTGGGTTTTTTCCCATTTACTTTAGCTTTTCATAATATTATTAACAGATTACCCCAAATGCTTGCTGCTCAAAAACTTTTCATAATTTTTACTTGGGAAATCAACTTCTCTGTGGGGCATTTTTTCTGTATTCTTTGTATTCTGTCTGCTGTATTCTTATGCTATTCATACTAGACATCTGGCTGTCTTCTCCACCCAATTCCTGATGGGTGTATGCTGCCAGGGAGGATTTCTAGTTGTTTCTGGTGACTCTACTTCAAGCTAAAGAAGGTATAAAAACTCATATATAAGGAAGATAATTGACAACCTCACTGTACCAGTTGGTATATGTCAAATTTTAGTTTCCTTTGGTCACCTTATTTGGGTGGCTTATTTTCCATGCACAGATGCAGAAACAAATAGATCTGGAAACAACCATTTCTGTGCAACACGGAGGCATAATCAGTAGGATCCAGGCAGGGTAGCTCTGGAGGCATGGTACAGCACTCCAGAGGTGTCCAGGACCCAGGTGAACACAGGAGCCTTCATTCCATCCCAGCCCCAGCTGACTCAAACCATGAGGGCTCCCTCTGACTGCCTGCTCTGCACTCTGAATTCTGGGGGAGCCACAATGCACAGTTGTGTTAATGAGGCAGAGCTTGGTGTTGCAAGGAGCTTCAGTGCTTGCCCACCTTATGATGCTGAAACAACGCATTCACGTGCATAGAAAGAAATTCTGCTCAGAAGAATACAGATTATGTTTGAGTCTGAAGTGCAATTGCACTTCTCCAACCTGTTCTGTGGCACCTGCTTTAAGGTGCAAGTCTCTGTGCAGGCTTTATATTGTAGTCTGCTTTGTGCAGAGTGGTATACTTCTCATCAATATGTGTGGATATGTATTTCATATGTATGTATATATCATTGTTTTTACTCTTGCCAAATTATTTTGTGTGACTTTTGTCACAGTTCAGTCTTCTGTGAAGCTTTGCAAGAGATAATATCATGAACCTGGCTCAAACAATGTAGGATTCGCTGCATATGCTAATGAAGGTTTGCTCTAGAAAGAATGTCAGACTTGCATGACACCTACAAAGACACCTTTTTTACAGGCTACAAAAAGTCCACCAAATTTTCATGGCTGTGATTTTTCAGAAAAAGAAGTATCCATGTTTCTTTTACTCAGCACAGAAACAGATCAGATTCTAATTGACAGATTATTTTATAAAAAGCTATACTGTACCATAATAAACCAGTCACCCAAGAGGTTATCTTAATGCAGCATTGTGGGAGGAGGGAAATCCTGAGTCTGCAAGAGAAACCAATGTGGTCACCTTCCATTTCAGGCCATGCAGAGACTAAAATATTTCCTGTTCTGTCTCAAATGAATATGTTTCAGTGTTCAATTCCTAATCTTCCAGGATGCTTTGTGGTATGCAACTAACAGCTGTTGTGAGTAGCATTGTTTTTATGCTTACTGTATTTGTTTCATGTCACACTTTTTTTTCTTTCCTCTCCTTTGCTGTTGGCTTCACTTCTGGCTCCATCAGAGAGAGCTGCAGGTCTTTGCTGCCGCTTAGTAGTCCCCTGTCATAAAGGAATGCCAAGGCTTACTGATCTGTCTGTCAAAACCAAAGATGTCTGGGAAATTCCACGAGAATCCCTACAGTTGATCAAGAGACTGGGAAATGGGCAGTTTGGGGAAGTATGGATGGGTATGGAGCAAAATAATTACTCTAAAATAGCTCTCTGTGTGGGGATTACAAGATGGAAGGTGAAAATGTAAGACATTGTGACCCACATGAAAAAAAAATTAGTAAAGCTCAAACTGCTAGGAAAAATGTCTTTGAAATCGTGTCTTTGACTTTGAAATTCTTTAATCTTCAACTTTCGCTATAATTGATGGCAAAAGAAAACTGAAAATCCATGTTTCCTTGGAAGGTCTTGATTTTGACAAATTACCACTGTCTTAATAATAAATCAAGGCTCACATAGTAATCTCTTGGCTATACCAAGAAGCCTTTTTCTGCAAGCTAACAAAAGAATCCAAAAAACAGTGTTTGCAAATGAACTTTAATGCAGCACTGAGAGACCCTCACCTTCCATCTTTCTCAATGCATGCATAATTTTGGATTATAAGTGTGTTTTTTTTATTAATTTCCTCTCCTATAGAGAAAGCTGATGGTTTGTGTTTTAACTTAACTGTGATTGCTACGAATAATACCCCACAAACTGTTGGATTGGCTAAAGATGCATGGGAAGTTGCACGTGATTCATTATTTCTGGAACAGAAGCTTGGTCAGGGGTGTTTCGCTGAAGTGTGGCGTGGTAAGGCAGAGAATATATTTTGCTTTGGATGGATCTTTTAAGGCCCTCTTGGCAGAAATAAACATTTCAAGTATAGATCTTAAAGCTAAAAGATCAGAATAGTATGAAATGTTAGTTTATATTGCCTGAAACAGTCAAATATAAATACAGTAATCCATGGGGAAGCTTCCTTTCACTTGCACACAGTGATATGAGAAGTTAGGGCATTAAAATTCATTAAGTGCATTGGGTTTATTTGGGTGACTACACAATTGCTAGGTATTAAAATAGGAATGATGCTAAACCTGTAAGGCAGAATGGCTAACCAGAAATTAATCTGGTATGTAGACATTTTTCTTTCCTCGTGTAGTACTGATGGAATCAGACCCTGAAAATGTTTCCATCCACTCCCCCAGTTTAAAAATAATGACAAATGTCAGCAAGCTGATATTGTCAAATAGCTTTCCCATGCATCCACTTCTTCAGGTCTCTTTGAAATTTGTATCTGCAGCAGAACCCAGTAACTCAACATAGAGACCAGGAACAGCAGAGGCAAAACTTGCAGGCCCAGCTGAACCACTTTGAAGCCCAGAAATACTGACCTTTTCCAAATCCACTGACATTGTTTTCTGCACATTGCAAGCTTAACTTACCCATCATGAGCCTCATTTTTTTAAAGAGTTCAAAACAATAGAAATTCACAATTTACATAAATCTTAGTATGGCCATATCATTGAAACACAACATAGTGGCCATTTCATGAGATGTGGCTCAATTTCTGTGCCAAATTGCATTCTGTATAGACTCTAAAATTACCAGCTCAAATAAAGAATCACTATATGTTGTTTCTTCACAAAAATTTGAGGGGGCAGTTTGACCACTCCTTTTGTTGCAGTGACACAAAAATATGTACAGCCCAAACAGCCAGTGGGTTCTCCTGGGTTTTTGCAGCTGTTTCCCATTGCAGGACTACAGCAAGGAGCACAGCAGCAAGTCTGTGAGATATACAGAATTTATAGACTAGAAATATAGACATTTATAGAACCTCACAGAATTACAGTTGACCTGTTGCAAAGAAAGCTGCCTACATTTCTATTGGCATTTCCAGATAATTGCAGTTTCTCTTTCTTGTTCTCCATCTTGAATGCATGCACAAATTTCCAATTGATGTTAATATAATGGTCAGCTCTGTGTGCCATAGATCTTAAACCAACACAACAAGTTAAAGGAACAAATGTGGGGGAAAAAAATCAGCTATGAGAAATAAATTGCCAAGTACCAGTACCAAGTATCTGTCAGAAATGCAAAAATTATTATTATAATTATGAAATTACGTTTCTTAATGTATAGTAAAAAAACACGTTAACAACCCTGAAGCATTACCAAACTGGAGTAGATTAACACAGTAAAATTCATAAAAAACACATTAAGTAGTAACTAATTACATATGGGAGGAATTCAGAGAGAAGTCCATGCTACTTTTCTATTAGAGAAATATACCAAAACAGAATAAAAAAAATTAAGAATTTAAACTGGAATCAGGACTGAGAAGATAAGTTAACATTTTTGTTTGATTTTCTTTTCTTAAACTGGAGAAATTCATAAAAGTATCTAAAAACAGACTTACTGAAAATACTTCATGGTAATAGAACGAGTCCTGGGATTTTTATTAAAACAGAGAGTACACAATTAATCCTGTAAACATACGAGGTGAGACCCTATTTTATTAATGCTGGTCTGGTGCCCATGAAACTCTGGTTTTATTCCTGGTTCATATAATTTGTAGTACCTCTGCAAAGTGGCCCTGACTGATGGCACACTGCAGTCTGGAGCCTCAGTGACTCCAGACTCTCCCTGTCACCCATCACAAAAGATTTTGGCCACCCTGCTTGAAATTAGAGGCAAAACTACATCCTTCCCAGCTTACAGAGGAATGCCACTAGAGCAAAGACCTGCTTCACCTCTGATTTGAAGAACTGAGAGAAATTAGGGCTTCAGGAGTCCTTCTGAAGCATGCTGGGGTAAGCAGAGGTGGTAACTCAAGGAAATACTCCACTGACAGCAGAGTGCTACCTGGCACTGAACTGGCAGAAGGCAATCAAGGCATAATGAAAACCAAACTTCCACTGCACAATTTTGACTAATATGTGCCTCAAGCCCCCCACTCCAGACATTTGGGATTGCCCTTTAAGGTGAGGAGCAACACAGGAGCAGCAGCTCCTCTACTGCTCTTCTGCTATCCTCAGCCAGGCAAGGTGGACCTGGGACCTCAGCATTTGCACAAAAAAGACCAATTTTTTGGTTCCTTTTATACTCTGGCAGGTTGCAAAAGCTCATGATAAAGTTATTTTGGCCTAACCAGTTCCCATGCAGCAGCTGAGCCCTGTTATTGTTCATGCACTTTTAACGAAGACAAACTGGGTTATTTTACACATTACCTTATTTCATGACACAGCCTCTGGGTACTTTGTGGACTTTCTGCTATCCTCATGCTTAACTACAGAGGAGTAGTTTTTAATGTGATTAATTCCTGAAGTTGTTTAGTGTTGTTCTGCTTTATCACACAGCAGCTCCCTATCTGCAGATCACATTCAAAGCCATGTCAGCCCTGACTCTGGGGCAGGGTTCTGGCTAGTATGGGCAAAGGACAACCAGAAGGCAGTAGGAAAGTGGTATTTCTGTCCATTTTCATTTTCCTTCCTTTTCCTTCCCACACAAAAAAACAAACAAAAAACCCACTGTTAACATAAATAGGTCTTCTGGGTTTTCTTTCTTTCCAGTCCTCCTCCTCCCCCTTGGAAATACCCAGGTGAAGCCTCACCTCTTGCAGGATGCCCTGAGTCAGCCTTCCCCAGCTCTCTCAGGTCTTGTGCAGGCTTTTGGGTGTTCCAGAAGGCTTGGTAGGTGATGGCTGAAAAATTATGCAACTTGTCCATTTCACTGCTGACCACAAGTATAGAGCAAACTGAAGTGGACAGGAACGCCTCATTTTCTGTCAGCAGCTCCTGGGGATAAGGAGGGGAAGGTAAAAGACACATTTCAGTGTATTTCCAAAATAAAATCAATTCAGGATTTGTTTCTCAGGAGTTTTTTGGGTTTTTGTTGGGTTTTTTTTCCATCTGACCCAGAACAAAACTAAAGTGTTAAAATGTGTTGCAAGTGAGAAGTTCTGGTTTAACCAGTTTTGTTGTCCAAATCTCTGACTGGAGCTGTGTTGTTGTCTGTAGCAGTTTCTTGTTAGCAAGGGAATACACAAAGATGGGTTTTAGCAGTCTCACATTTCTTACTCAGAGAAGGTTTTTGTGGAGATCACTGGAAACCTTTTCTGAGTAGGACAACAGCAGTTGTGCCCCAGTGCCAATGGGAGTATTATTTTTCAGTGTAACAGAAAAAAACTAAAATATGAAGGAGGTGTGGGAGGAATATAATGATAAGAGAACATGGGAAACCAAACTTTTTTTAAAAAAACCTTATATTAAATGTCCTTGCTATTTTTTTCCTTGCTTACATTAGGCATCAGGCAGAAAAAGGAGCAGAAGATATTTAATCTAAGTGTCTGTGCTTGTAGGTACATGGAATGGAAATACTAAAGTGGCTATCAAGACACTGAAGCCTGGCACCATGTCTCCAGAATCCTTCTTAGAGGAAGCCCAAATCATGAAGAAGCTAAAACATGACAAATTGGTCCAACTGTATGCTGTGGTATCTGAAGAGCCTATCTATATTGTCACAGAGTACATGAGTAAAGGTGAAGCCAGAGCTGCTGTGCTTGATATTTTTTCTTTATTGGTTTTCCTTGGGGATACAGAGGGAGGTGCAGCGGGGTGCATGCAAGGAATAAGAGAGGGAACAGGAAGCTAGAGTCACCTCTGGCTTCAGGAGAATTATGAATTCCACTATGAACTGGACCCAAAACTTGATGTACAAAGAAAATCTGTACTTGCTGGGAGAAAGGGAAGTTGGTGCAGGCTAAGTGATTCCGACTGCATCAGCATCTAAACTTCCCTGGCAAGTGATATGCATTTTCTAAGTGATGATACTACATGCTGCTTCCCAAGATCGTAGCTTTTCCTGGCATCAGAGAGCTCTTTCATGACATCTTTCAGTGTTTACTTGTTGGCCTAGGATTTCTGTTTCTTCATTTAGCCAATCCTGAATCTTGTCACTGCACCTGGTTCTCAGATCACACTTCACTTTCAGTCCACCTCATTACCATCATCACCACCCCATCAATACATGATTTGCACATATTATTCTTTCCCTCCTCTTTTTCCTTCACTTTCCCCTTCTCCCTTGTCTCTTCCTCAAGCTACTTATCTGGTAACAGTGTAGTAAAATGAGAAAAAGAAAACTTTTTGCTCATCAGTTCTCCAGCAGGGGTGCTGAGAGCAGAGCAAAAAGTCTGCTTGTTTTGGAAAAGCAAATGAACCAAATAGGAAACATAAGTTTTCACAGGGAAGTTTCATTGTACATTGGAGGATACACTCTGAAATTTTAAGTGCATTCTTTCAGTCTATTTGGAGTTGACTTTTATTTTCCTGGCAGGTGCTTGCCCACCTCCCTCCTCAGAGGCATCCAAGCCCTGACTAACTCACACTTTAATCATGTCTCAGTGACAAGCATATGCTTTTTCCCTTTAAAAATAAAGACTTTTCAAAACCCTTCTGAAGTATGGGGTTTATTTTGGCTTACTTTACTGGTTTGTACTGTAACATTTTACATCTTTGGATCTGAGCGTGAGGCTGACGATTTATCAAGGGAGAAACGCTTAATCATCTGTCTTTTTCCTTTATTTATTAAACCAATTCTCTGACCTTATTTAAAGGAGACTGCTACACTTCTCTGTTCAGATACAAGATTAGGACAGAAGCTGTAACGTCCTAGGCTCTTTTTTTAAAGCAACAGGGTACTTTCTTGTTTTCTCTTGCACGGGAAAGCAATGTTCTTGTAACTTGCTAACATTGCTTTCATTTAATCTCTTCTTTGTCTTCTAAAATTAATGATGTTCATGCTGTATTTAGTTCTGGGTTACCTAGAGGAGAAGCACTACCAATTTCTAAGGAAAAATAGCCTTTGAAAATACTATCCCCCTTGGTCTCACCAGGCTCTGAGCTGACCTTTCTTTTGGAGCAGGTTGAGCTGGGATCTGAGATCTTCCATAACTTGTGTGGCTTGGAACTGAGCTGCTGCTTTGAGTTAGCTGAGGCCTTTAGAGAGCAGCAGGCATGTAGTTTTAAAGAGCACTGGAAAAGTTAAGAAAGATCAACTTTCTCAGTAATGGTCACAAAAATTTAAAACAATCCTGTTCCCTTTCCCTGCAACTCTCGTACTAGTGGCACATTCTTCTGCAAGCCAACTTAAAGAGTGAAGTGAGTACAACAGGAGAATTAGGAGATATTATGGGGTTTTTTGAAACTGTCCCTTTAACTTGAAACATTGCTATCTTAAATATTGCACGTATTGCTGCACCTCCATTCTGATGAGTTGTTTTCCTAACGTCTCTAATGTGTCAACTCTGCATTCACAGGGAGTTTGCTAGATTTCTTAAAGGATGGAGAAGGAAGAGCTTTGAAATTACCGAATTTGGTGGACATGGCGGCCCAGGTCTGTCTCCAGAATATTGAGCAGTGAGGTGTACGTGTTTTATAGCCCATGTGTGTACTGAGTTTGTTTTAAATGCATGGTTTGTCTTTCCTGCTGCTCGCAGGTGGCTGCGGGAATGGCGTACATCGAGCGGATGAATTACATACACAGAGATCTGCGGTCTGCAAACATCTTGGTGGGCAACGGCCTAATATGCAAGATTGCTGACTTTGGATTGGCAAGATTGATTGAAGACAATGAATATACAGCCAGACAAGGTAAATGCAGCAGCAGGTGTAGCACTGAGTATCGTTCTTGTGGCAGGGAAAGAGTGGAACGTGGTTTTGGAAAGTTCCCTCTCCTATGCTTCAGGGCTGCTTTCAGTAAATCCTGAACTCATATTAACTCCTAGTTAGAAGTTCACTGCCGAATACATATTCTAAAGGGAATGTCTTATTTTGTTGTCTAGTCTTTGAAAACCAAAATGAAACAAAGATGATGAGTGAGAGCACAGCTGGAAATGACAGCAAAAATAGGATCTTCATGGCGCCATAGAAAAGAGTATATTTTACTTACTGATTAGGAGAGTCTGAACGTGGTAATCCAGAAAATTGTATGTAGGGTATTTTGTTTGTAGTGTGCCTTCTAATATTTACTGACTACTATTATCACTCCTGTACTATTCTTACTATCTTGATTTCAAACAGGTCAAAGAATTGTGCCTCTGTGCAATGGAGCTGCCTCTTTGAGCATATATTTTCTTTCTTTCTTTCTTTCTTTCTTTCTTTCTTTCTTTCTTTCTTTCTTTCTTTCTTTCTTTCTTTCTTTCTTTCTTTCTTTCTTCTTAAAAAGTTGTTTTAATAGAAATGCCATTTTCTAGTGCTACACAAGGTGCTGGGCACAGACGACCAATGATACACTATAGAAATGTATCAAAGAGTTTTGTAGCTTTTTCTAAAAAGCATGTGTGTTCAAACTGAGCCATGTCACAGCCTCTTTTTAGCTATTCTTTACAAGTCATGCTTAGTTGTCAGATGTTGGTCCAAGCTGCAGAGCTACAGTTTTGTTCTCTTTCTGCTGGCAGTACTTTGGTAGTGCTTGCTCAATATGTGTTGGTAAACACGACTCCATCCTTTCAGTGCCAAAGCCAAAGAGGATGCCATTAAACCCTGTTGTACATCTCCAAAAAGCACAGGCCAGCTAAGTACTTCATAACCTGCCTTTACTCCCTCCTCTTGTGAGTTTCTTCTCTTGAGCAAAGTCCCTGTTTCAGCACGGACCCTGTCATTAGTTCTTAGGAGCAGCTAACCTCTCTCTGTAACTTTTTCTCTAAGTGTTGACAGAAGGAGCCAGAGAGTTTCCAGCGTGCCTTGCCCTGGCCTGGGAGCAGCAGCAGCAGCAGCTCTCAAGCTGTTCTCACCCCTCTGAACTGCTGTTGGCAGTACCCAGACACAGGGATGTGGACCACAGGCTGCATCCACCCTAAAAGGTGCCTGCTGCACAGTCAGACTGCAAGGCCTGGTTATTTTGGTGGGGTTCTTGAAGAATCCATGACAGATACTAATGCAGAGCCTTAACTACTATTGATTTCAGCCTGAGGGTGGGAATTGCTTCTTGTTAGAAAAAAAATAGGCTTTTCTCATTCTCTCTAGAGCAATAGGAGTGTCTGGAGAGGCTGTGGTAGACAGAAAGCTGCCTGCTTGCTGTTCCCCTGTGTAAAACAAGAGGAGTTTTCCCTGAATGAGGCAGGCAGATCCAGTCAGCAAAATGGCTTTGAAACGGTGTCCTATATTATCTCCATTTCTGCCTGGTTTGCTGCCATGTCTTTTGTTCCCTTTGGAAACCACCCAATGTATAGTTTTACATGACTAATTATTTGTTTTCATAGACAACTATGTGACCTACTTCTGGCCAAATCTCTTCAGGCTCCTGATCCCTAGGAAATCCTATGATGACCTGTTTGCCTCTCAGTGTAAACCTCTCAGAATAGTTTTGCCCTCTTCACATGTTAAAAAAGCTGTGAAAACCTGTCTGACTGTTATTGAGGAGAAGTTTAAATTTCTAAATAAAACTCACTGATTTGGGGTGGAGAAACTTTGAGAAAAATATAACACCAAGCCTGGCAGGGAGAAGGAGCATAGCAGTGGGTATCTCCTGCCCTTTTTTCATGGCAGAAATCACTGTATTGAGGAAAAAGTGTCTGAGAAGGGAGAACTAGTTTGGCTTTTAAATGGTCTGGAGATCTGAGTCATGTTTGCCTGGCTTCATGTCCTGGTGCCAGTATGGAGAAGTCACCCATCCTTTCCATGCTTGAGGGCAATGGATTATACTTCCTTCCCCTGACCTGTGAGTCAGGCTGAAGTCCTCCAGAGCTCCTTAAAAGAGAGATTCAAAGAGCTGTAACCACAAGCATCATGTAGAAAGGTTTTCCTACTTTCATTAATATTTTTGTCCCTTTCTTGAGGAGTAGGAAGGGCTGCTTTTTTTGACCAAGTAGCACAAACTCAATATACATTTCATGGCAATTAACCTGGCTTCCAAGTAAGGGTGAGCCTAAGACCTTTCATTTATTGAGGGAGAAACATAGTTTCTAATGCACCAATGGAATTTTTTTTCCAACTGGAATTCAGTTCTGGCTTGTTTAGTTAAGCTTCAATTTGAGCAATGTTTGTTGGAGACCACAGTATCAGGAGGAAATGGTTGCCTCTGCTTGTTTCCCATGACCTATTACTTCAGCCTCCAAGGGGATGCATCTAGGGACTGCTCTGTTTATCTAGCTGACTACTGCTTCAGTGGGAATTTTGACACAGGAGGAAAGCTTGGCCAGCAGAGGGGAGGGGAATGGGGAGCGCTCCAGACTGGCAGCTCCTGTGGGAGAAAGGAAATGTTTTTCCTTGCAAAATCTGAAGATTAAAGTCTCTGGTCACTTTCCTCAGCAGTCATCCTTCTTTTGGCTTATGTGTGTTAGTACAGAGCTCATTGTTGGCGTGAGGAAGAGGTGGTTTTTTCCAGCTTCGCTTGATCTCCTACTCCCTTCCCCCACTGTCACTTTTGTCTCTGATTAAATATTTTGAAAGGAAACAGATGGGGATGCTTTGAGCCCCAGCGGGCTAGAGTGCAGGATTCCTGAACCTGTGTGGGTATTGCTTAGCCTGGTGGTAATGTTTTACTGACCGGTTTATTTTCTTTTGCGTTTGAACAAAGGAGGCCTGACTGCTCCTGATTTATGAGAGATAAATAAAAAGCAGTTCATTGTCTGCACTGCCATTTCTCAGCAATTGTCAGGAAGGAAAGAGATGGTCATGCCACTAATGATTTAAAGTGTGTGACCAGCAGCTATACACTGCCATTAAATAATACCAAAAAACAAACAAACAAAAAAAAAGCTCTTGGCTTGTAATGAGCATTTGGCTCCTCTTGTTTTTCGAGGAAATGAGTAATCAAAGGGGAAAAACATGTCTGTTTAGAGTGACACCCATTTCAAAGGCTACACTGGGAGACTGTATTGCAGCCTGTCCCTTTGCTTCTTTTGGCTGTTGCTGTTGCAACATCTTCCCCACACACATAGTGTCAGGCATGGAGTCTTGCTTCCTTCCACTGGTCATGATGCTTGTGTCAACCCTGTAAGGCAAGACATAAAACTCCTGGTATCCTTCAGGACAAAGAGAAACTTCCCATTACCTCCAGCAAATGATTTCCCATGCGGTTCTGCTATCCTTACCCTGATATGGTTCACAGTTATGTGGAGTTTTGGCTGTGCACATGGCATTTTTGTGGAGAGTGCCAGTGCTCCACAGACCCACTGGGTTAGCATTGTTACTATTCTAAGCAGCAGCAGCTGATACGGATTTAAAATTTTCTTAATAAAAAAAAAAGTGCAGAGTTATTTCCCAGTTATGTTTCTACTGCACACACTAGCAGCACTTGCAGTAGTGCCACTCCAAGCACACATGAAACAATAAGGATCTTTCTGATGCCTTCCAGACGAGCCAGAACTATTTTGGGAGCTCTGTGTTTGTAAATTCTCAGATCATTTTTGCCTCTTTAACACTTAGAAGTAACTCCTTCCTGCCCTGCTTAAAATCAAGTGATGCTTCTTGGCTTGATTTCCTGGAAATAGGCAGGGATTTCCAGGCTCTCTGAGTGCCTTTGCAGAGACTTGTTCAGCAGCTAATCACGTTTTGTTTGTGACTGACTGTAGAGCAGGCTGTAGCACCCAGGGCTTTGTTCTCGCCCTTTACCTGCCATTCTCAGGGGCGGACAGGAGAAAGGACTCCTGGTTCTGAGCCAGGGGGTCCCGGGGGATCCCCGACCCGCTCCTGCAGAGCCATCTGCCCTGCCAGGAGCACGGCCAGGTCAGGAGGAAGGGCGAGGGGAAGTAGGCAGGGAGCCAAAGGGGTGTCCAGAGCCCCCCGCTCCCCGGAGAGGGTCTGCCTGCGGAGCCTGCTCCTCATCCTGATGTTTGCCAGGCTTGTCATTTCATGTTCGTTCTCACAGCACAAAAAATGTAATTGCACGGTCCCTCCCACACGGCTCTCATCATCGCCTGCCGGGGCTGACTCGTTTCCTGTTTCATGCTTGCTTCAGCACTTCGTTTCTACCTTTTGCAGCTTTCCCTTTCCAGCCCCAGAAGCAATTCAGTGCCACGCTACATTTCCCGATTGCTAACCCAAGAGGTCCCCCAGTTTTTGGGTCTTAGAGCGTGGAGTCCTTCATTGGGTTTGGTTTTAAGGTACAAGAAGTAGCAGCTTTGTAGCATTTCCAGAAATAGGATCATTATCAAGCTGGCAGTGGCTCTGGGGCATGAATTACAGAGGTTTCTACTTCATCAAGATTTAGATCTGAAAAGAAACCAAAGCTCTGAGGGATTTTCGTTTGCCTCAGAAGAAACCATGCTGAGAGTTGTATCTCAAGGTCACTCAATCATTCCAGCCCCCCCTACTCCTTCGTATCACATGGCCTGCTTCTAGCCAGCAAAGAATTAAAGCAGGGCCATGGATTGATTTTTCCCAAGGAAATCCTCCTGGGAGATAACCTGTGTGAATGCCTGGGCAGAGCCAGGCAGAGGTCCTAAGAATAGAGCTGAGCCTCACAAAAATCCTCACAGGATCATGGCTGGCTGCTCTAACCATAAATTGTATCTGCAGATTTGGTTTCACATGGTTGCAAGCAGTGCAGAAACCCAAAAAAGGCTTTTCCCAAGCTGTAACATTTAAAAAAAGGGGGAGACTGAGATAAAAGCTGCAGATTAGTACCTTGTTTTGGGGCAAAGACAGGTTATCCTGACCTGATGAATGCAGTGTGCGGTTGGTGTTCATGTGTGGGGTTACTGATGTGCTGGTTCTAAAAAAACAAGTTCCAGCAACAAAAAGAGAGAAATCCCTCCCCCACTGATGCAAAATCTGCCTTCAGAGTAGGAGATGGGTTGCCTTGTCAGCTGGGGTAATTTGGCTTATCAGATTTATTAAAATGCTTGTCAGTAATATGTGTTTTATCTGATGCTGTAATTTGTTTGCAGCACACAGTCAGTTTGTTGAATAAGCTTCTGAGGCCTGGGCAGAGAGAGGCCGAAGAGTTTATAAAACAGTGTATTGGGAAGAGAGTAAGTCCAGGAACCATGTGTCCATCAGGAACCACACACAGCATCCAGCCTGTGCTAACACTCCATGTTACATGCTACAGGAGGCTTCAGGGCAGTGCTCAACACATTTGGGAACTTTTGTGCTTACACAGCAGTGCACTGCCTCTGTCTCCAGTTCCAGGCATTGAATGAGAGGCAGCACCTTGGAGGGATCCCTGTTAGACACACACACCCCATTCACACAAGCTGTGTGTTATCTCCTTGTGTTATGGCAGTGCATGTGTTGTACCTGCAGGTGACCAGCCCAGTGTGTTCTCCCTGGTCTCTGCTCTCCCTTCACTGACAGCTCTGCCACACTGGGCTGCAGACTTTCTTGGACCATCTAGCCTCCAACATGTGTTGCAGGGCCAGAACACCATGAGGCAGGGCTCTGCTAGCAAGCTCTCTGCCAATCTTGCATTTTTCTCCTCCCTGTCTACCACTCCAAATCTATCATCTCTCAGGAAATACTGCACAAACTGCAGAACGTGATTTTTTATATTAGTTGCTTTAGACAGAGAATCATCCACAGCAGGGGCAACATAGAGAAGTAATGCATAGCTCTCCTGTCATTGAAAAATCCTCAGCACAGGCCATTCATCTTTCCAGCACTGCTCATCATACCCCAGTGAGGATTGTACTGCTCTAGTTCTCAGGAAATGGGATGTCCTGGAATTGATCCCCCTTCTCAGGGGACTACCTTGCTTCTCATTTTCCTGTGGTTTGACAACACACTGCATACTCATCTCCCAGTGACACACTGGCAGTAGGTCAAGGAAGACAAAAATACTGGGGCAGTTGGCCACAAAAGAGTTTGAAGATATTTCCTTCCTCCAAAGATGAGTTGTAGGTGGTTGCTGCCTTTAGATCTGAGTATGAAGCGCAGGGGAGTATTAGAGCAGATTTGGCTAAGTTTCTCAGGAAAAAACCACAGCTGATTAAAGAAAAACAAAATTGTTGAATAAAATGTGTGCAACATGTGAACAATCAAACCCTCCTGCACAGCCATCTCACACAGCACTATCCAATGTCCAAGGCTTCAGGCTCCTGGCCAGCCTGGAGCTGTTTCTTTGTTCAGCTGGCACGGGGTGTGTGTACAATCTCAGCTGCACGTAGGAGTGAGCAGAGGGACATTGGCTCTCACATTCAGGTCTGCCTGCACAAGCCCTCTTAAAGGCATGCACGGCAGACCTGGGCACCAGATACACACAACTTGCAGTTTTTCCAGGGATGGGCATGGGCTGTACAGCTCCATGATCTCCCAGCAGCTGGAGCAGCCATTTGCCAACCCCACATGGCTGCTGGTGCTGCTGAAGCAGGGCCAGTTCTAGGACAGAGGCTCAAGTGATGGCAGCCTCTGCTGCAAAGGACTTGCACAGCACAGCCAAGGCAAAAAGAGAAGATGAAGTTCTGCAGATTTTGAGTCTTGTAAACTAAGATTGGTCACACAAAGAAGTATAAGTGAAGGAGATTGAGACCAAAGCCAAGCACCCAAATTTCAGTTCTTGCTATATATCAACCAATGAAAAATCATAAGAGACAGACTTTAAAAAATGAACAGGCATCCAAAAGTCCTCTGGCACCTTTGCTAATCTAACTGGTGATGTGCTGATGCTTAACTAGACTTAAGTTCCTGATTTCAGGCATTAGGTGTCTGAAACTTTCTCTTGCATCTTTTTCACCCTTTAGCAGAACATTTTCAAGTCAGTTAGCAGGACTTACTTGAGCAACTGCAATACTCCCTAGGAAAATAATGTATTTGTACTAGAGTACTAGTCTCTCTTAGGATCATTTACATGTAGAGCAGAAAAAAATTTAGCACATTGAAGTTTTACTAAGTAAGGAGATGAGAATTACCATGTTTACATTTTACTCTAAGTCGCGTCAGATTGGGGTGTATGGCAGAAGACGCAGGACACTGAGCCCTGGATGTGATGGCGGAACAGTGCCAGCAGGGAACTCTAAACAGTGCCATAAGTTCACTCCCTGAGAGTGATTTGTCCACATTGTTACACTTTCATGCTCCTCCTGAAAGCAAAGGGAACTTTTATGAGAGGGTGATGTGAAGTCGAAGTCAGTCTGTTTCCAAATTCAAGAGTGTTTGTCACTTGGGATCAGCAATAAGCAATGCAGCTCTTTTGCCTGTATGTTAATACAAGGCACCAGGGAAATCTCTGCATATTTTTTGAACATACTATGAGTTAATTATTACCACAAGACTTTTCTTTAAAGTTGTACTGAAAATATTTTCCCTAAGAAAACAGCCAGTGATTGGAAAAGCAAATAAATCAGTGTTTAAAGGCTTGTTATCTTACTATCCTTACTGCAACTGGCTCCTGGCATCCTGATGATGGATGAGCACATTAGAACTGCACGTATTTAAGGCACTACAGGCTTTTCAGTGCCAGGAGCTTAAAGTACACTGTCAAGTTATAAATCACAGACCAAAATTGTGCCTTGACATCAAGCACTCCAAGCAACTCGAATGGCAGTATTATTTTAAAGTCCTTGCATGTTTCTAATGAAATATTGGATTTGCCTTTAATTTTTGTTTTCACCATGTTTGTTTGTTTGCATTTTGCTTGGCTTGAGCAGGCAAACTGGCAGGTACATATCCAGTATATCTCAGTTCTGCTTGTACGTGCTAACTGTGTTTGATTTGCAAATATTTAAAACACTTATGGGAGAAATTATTTCTATTATATTTGGCTTCTTTTTGAAACTGCATTGGTTTGGTTTTTTTCATTTTATAAAACTTCAAACTTGAGTTAAATGTCTTATCCTTCTCTTGGGGTGTGGGACAAATTGATCCCTTTCCTGCTTAGTCTTTCCTGATTCCCTACACATTCTGCCCAACTGTCCTCTCTGACTGTACTCTGGGGTTGGTTAACACTTGTCTGCAGCTCCTTCCACCTGCACATGTTGCAGAACACAAGAGTCACCTGTGGCCTGGTGCTTTGGTTCTGTCTCTGTTCTGGTTAAGACTCATATATTCTCTCTTTAGGTGCAAAATTTCCCATTAAATGGACTGCACCAGAAGCGGCACTGTATGGAAGGTTCACAATAAAGTCAGATGTGTGGTCTTTTGGCATCCTACTGACAGAGCTGGTAACAAAAGGGAGAGTGCCATACCCAGGTAAGAAAAATGTCCTGCTTCACCTGGAAAAAGGAGTGGGAATGGGCCATATGTTTAAGCTGGAATGTTTATTTATATTCTCTGAGCTAAAGGAGAATGGCTGTAATGTGTAAGTTTTGTGTATGCTTGGAAACAGTTCTTACTCAAAGCTGCTTTGTGATGGTCATGATAAAAATGACAAGGGGACAATTCATTTCTATTGTTTTAATTGTGCTCAATTAAATTAATATAATTTCTAGACAACTAATGAAAGCAGTGTAAAATTATTATATTCTCTGTAGTATTGCATTTTCTTAAAGACACCAATAGTTAAACTCCCACAGAGGACTTACTCTGTTTATTCTGTCAGTCTGGTTCACTGAAAGGTTTGATGACTGTCTGAATGTCTGGTACTATCAAATCTCTTTTTCATAAACTCTTAAATTTCAATCCTTGCTTTTGAGATGGATGGAAAGGGAAGAAAATAGTTCTGTAATGTGCAGACCTGAACTCATGGCAGGGTCACAGCAGGGCCAGATTCTCTGCATGGGGGAACTGAAGGCCCCATGGCTCTTTGTTGAAACCCTGCCAAGTGTCCAATGGATTAAGATTTTTAGGAGGGAGTGATTGTATCTGCCTATGCAGAAAGAGCTTTTTATTCTTGTTGCCCCCCTGAAGATTTTAGGCATTCAGGTGAAGAGGAAAGGGGTTAGGTGAAAGCCATGCATAACATTGAAAATAATTTAATCCCTTCTTTTTCTCATCAACACAGATATTAACAACAGGGGATGCCCAGCATTCCAAGATGCATCTAGCTGCATTTTTAGTCTTTTTATTAAAAAAAAAAAATCTAAATACTCAACAGTCTGGCTGTGTGCACTGCAGCTCATTTAATGGAAAGTGCTCTACAGCAGTTTCAATTTTCCAATCTGTGCTGTGATCAAGTAGTCAGATCCATATATCAAACTGAGCAGGAGAAGCATCAAGGTGGAGTTCAGTTTATCCTGTGGTGTCTCACACTACTTCAGAAGACTCAACACAGCAAAACTAATCTAGACTTTTACCAGGAATTTCAAGTTTGCTAGCACCTAGCAGCCAGTAGCTGATACTTGAGAAGAGAATATTGGGACTGGAAGGCATCTCATGATCAGGAGTGAACTTTGGCATGATTAACAGGGAGCAGCTTAGCAAAGGTGTGGCTGTGACAACTGAATGAGGTAGCAGAAAATATAAAATTATGTTTCTGTGGAATGGATGAGTCGCTCTAGCCAGCACTTCCCCATGTGGGGTGTTGGCTCCAGTCAGAGCAGCCATGTCACCAGTCAGCACAAAGGTCTTCCTGCCATAAGGATTCCTGGTAGTGATGTGAGAAAGCTATGATTTCTGCAGGTTTATGGAGGGTTTAAGCAGACATGGCATGCTGTGCAAAGGTCAAAGACAGAAAAAAATATGTATAAGCTTTAGTTGATGCGGTGTTGCTCGCAGAGGGTGGGCAATGTTCCTGACTGGGCTGCAGGAATTCTCTAGTCACTGCCAGCAGAGTGAGTGCATGGGGGCTGTCACCAGCCAGGGCAGAGTTAAAGTGAAAATACCATTCCATGCAAAAACAGCCAATTAAGCCTTATGTTTACTCACATGTCTGTAACTGAACACAGGGTTGGCCATGGCTGCAGAGGATGTCTGCACTTCATAAATGTTTCTTTCCCTCACCAAAGGAGAAAGAGTCCACAGGATGTGCGTTTAAGTGCTTGCAATATATAATTTCTTGTAGGAGCCATGACAGTAATCTCAGGCATGGGCTGTGTCCTGAAATTCTGGACAGTTTTATTACGTGGCAGCTTGAGCACATCAAAGACAGCCAGCAGGATCTCTCCTCTTTCAGCACCATCCTACCCCTTCATCCCTCACTACACAAAGCCCTCACATGCCGAAAGTCCTTCCGGCTCACTCTCCCCCACCTGCACTAGGAAGACACCAAGTAGCTGGAAGCAATTTTTAGTGTGTTACATATCACTAAGTCAGCAATTTTCTGGACAGTCATGTACTGCCTTGGTTACACCCTGCCCAGGCTCTATGCCAGGGCCATTCCTCCCCACCAGGACCCCCTTATTGCTCATCTGGGAGGCCTTAACCATTCTCATGGTCACCATCACTCCCCTCTCCCAGTTTTACATAAGGGCAGCCTGGATCTTACATTTAAATGTCCAAAGTCTTCACAGATTTCAGTCCACTCTCATTTTCCAGGTCCTAAATGGGAAAGCTTTTATAGGCTGAGGCAGCAGTGGAAGGGAACTGGGGCCTTCTCAGAAGGATCTGTCTTTGCAAGTGGATTGAAAGGAGAGCTTGGACTTCCCAAGGTGACAAAGGCCTCCTGAGCTCCTTAGAAAACTCTCTTTTCCCTTAACATAGAAAGGACCATCTATCTCCTGCTTCATTCTGGGAAGAGGAAGGACCTTGTGAAGGACAAAGTTTCATGAATCCCTGTCTGAGATAGGGAATAGGGTTCAGATGCATCCACAGGGTTTGTCTTGCCATTATGGCATGACTTGCACGAGGAGGAAAAATGGGATTTCTATCACCCTGAGAAGCAAGACTCAGCCCTCTTCACCCAAGTAGGCAACCCATAGGTGAGAGAATGCAGTCTCTTGGCACTGCCAGCGCTTTGGTACCCAAGATGTGACACTGAAAAGTGTCAGCCTTGAAACAAACAGGGGCATGGAGCTGTCTGACTGCTGTAATATCCAGTTTCTGAAATAGTTGTGAGCATGTTGTCTTGATATTCCTACTTACATCTTGTAGCAGGCTGAGGAAAGTGGGAAGAGTCCTTCAGACAAAAGGATTTCTCTCTTGCTCGACAAGCTCTTAGTGCCTGAGAGATGATTTATAGCACACATCTCAGTCCTGGACTGGTACCCATGCCTGCAGGAAACCATACCTCCTGCTTTCCCATATCTGGAACCAGGCATTGTTTTAAGCTTGTGTAGAAGGAGGAAGAAGCACAATGAGTAGGACAGAGGGGAAAGGCAGGCAGTTTACAGCAGAGAAGCAGACTGGGTGGAACAGAACTTGGCATTCTTTGTCCTACAGATTTCAACCAATTCCTGTCCTGATGCCCAATTTTGGAAGAGAGGCCATGGTGAGATACATAAGCAGTAAAGATTTTGCTGGTGGAGATAAAGATCAGTCTAGAGTTCTTAACAAACCCTTGCCCCAAACCCTATAGCTCCCATAAGCAATACCAATTTTTTGGAAGATGTCCTCATGTTCATACTTCAACCAAGCCTGTTTCTCTAATGGGCCACTGTAATAACTAATTTATGCCCTTTTTTATGCTTTCTTACCATTTTCACAAGGCAACAGATTCAAATAAGCAACTTTCACAATCTTTCACACAGAAGTTCTATTTTCATTATTACAGTGGAGATAGGCAAGAAGAGGAGCCAAGCTTAAGAAATAGTCTTCTTAGTGGACTTTTTTCATTGTCAGTTTCTTTTCTCTTTGACAAATGCCCTTCCCTAGCAGTAGTTGGAGAATTTGTGGCTTTTTAACATGCTACCTTTGGGATAGGCAAAAATCTCAGCCACACCAAACAAGCACCTCTGACCTGGCCCCTTCTGCTTTCTGCTGCAGTTGTCACATCAAGAGCATTTTCATTTTAACTCCAGTGTGACCGCCACCGTGATGCTACTCACATTGCTGCCTCTGGCCAGGCAGGTCTTTGAGCCTTGGCTCCAAGCAGCCCTGCAGCCTTTGGGCAGCTGTATTCAGCCTCCTCTTCCCTGGGGGAAGCTGGACCACAAGTGCCAGAGAGCATGGGGTACCCAAGCCTGGGGCCAAGTACATAAGAGTAAACCAGCTTAGGCAGGTGGGTGTAACATCATTGTGGATAGTAAATAGGAGGTTAAGAAAGATGTGTGCTCACCACATAGGATAGATAAGGTCAGGTGGGTTTATTTGTAAGCGAGGAAGCTCCGTTCACAAATGCTGTGCTCAACGTTGCATCTATTCATCTGTTATACCTAGCAAATAATAACTCATTTTTAAAAACACAACCAAAGCAAAAAACAGATATTGATAGTCTAGCTTTGAGGATGAGGAGATGTTGGGGGTTTTCAGGCTTTAATTTCTAAGTGGAGTGGCATGACTTCCAGAGTTTTAAAATTTGTTTGTCCTTTTCCACAGAAATAACTTGGTTTGCACTGCACTCAGTAAGAGCAGCATTCAGAGGGTTCTTCCCTTAGGAGCAGCTTTGCTGTTCCCTTCCTTGCACTGTATTAGTTTGATCACTGGTCTGAAAGCGTTCAGTGGGTCTGGAAGGAGCATCGTTCTCAGTCTGTGTATTGGGTTTGCATGGCCAAGCTCTCATAGTGGGGGGGGAAGTGCCTGAGAAGAGGCTGTGACCTTGTAGGCAGCCTGTGGAGAGAGGAGCCCCTGCTGGAACAGCCTGTCCTTGAAGGACCTTGAACTCCCACGCTGCAGCAGTTTGGAGAGGACTGTTGCCCATGGGATGGACCTATGCTGGAAAAGTTTGTGGAGAGCTGTGTCCCATGTCAGGACCTCATGCTGGAGTAGGGGAAGGACTCCTCTCCCTGAGCTGCAGGAGAAACAAGCAGTGATGAGCTAACTATAACACCCATTCCCTGTCTCCCTGCACCACCGAGGGAGGAGGTAGAGCTGGGAAGGAGGGAGGGGTGTGGATAAGGTGTTTTTAAGGTCTTCTCATTATCCTGCTCTGATTTTGTTAGCAAGAAATTCAATTGATATCTCTAGTTCTAGCCTGTTTTGACCATGACACTATTTGGCAAGTGATCTATCCTGGTTCTTATCTCAACTTATGAGCCCTTCGTTATATTTTCTCTTCCCTGTCCAGCAGTGGAGTGGAATGGAGTGAGAGAAAGGCTTTGGTGGGTGCTTGGCATCCAGCCAGGGTCAACCCACTGCAGTCTAAGAGAAGAAAGCAATAATAAAGTAGCCTAAAACAATCACTCTCCTCACTGGATTTCACATGTCCCAAAGTAGTCTGTATAGCTCATTAGTTTGGATGCAGGGACACTCCCTGGTTACAGCAGTGTTTCCTGTCTTCTGGAAGAGCAGCATTGCCCTGATCCATGCTATTTGCACATCTGCTGTGCTCCATCTAATCAAGCTCCTAAGACCACACCAAAGTACTTTCCAGTGTTTTCTTTAGCCACAAATGGAAAGTACAGATCCTTTTTTGTGTCACAGTAACTCTTTAAAGTAACTCTTAAAGTCACTGTAATTTAAAGTTCCTACAACTTTTCTAGGAAAAGCCAAGCAGTATTGCATTTCTGTCCCCAGTCCATATGGGCAGTAGATTTTTATTGTACTGAGCATTAGAGTGGCCATATTCTGTGGCATCCTGAGATTATTGAAGGTTTCACTAATAAAGCTGGATGGTGGGAGGTTATTTGATTTTTGGTCTTCTCAGGGAATAAAAAGCTAACAGAAAAGCCATCTTTTGGGAATTGGATGTTTTTTTGGCCAAATTGTAATTCTTGAAATATCATGAGCACAAGCTGACTTTTCATAGACTTCTACAATGATAGAATAGTCTGGGTTGGAAGGGAACTCTTAAAGGTCATCTAGTCTTATCCTAAATAAGCAGGGACATCTCAGGTTACTCAGAGCCCTGTCCAGCCTGAACCTGAATGTTCCCAGGGATGGGGCATCCATGACCACTCTGGGCAACCTGCTCCAGTGTCTAACCACTCTCATTTTAAAAAACCTTTTTTTCTTACACATAATCCGAATTTAGTCTCCTTCAGTTTAAAACCACTACCGCTTGTCCTATCTCAACAGACCCTGCTAACAGGCCCCTTTAAGTACTGAAAGGCCACAATAAGGTTTCCCCCGAGCCTTCTCTTCTCCAGAAGAATCCTGATTTTCTCAGCCATTTCTCATTTCAGGGCTGTTCTCTGGACTTCTCCCAACAGGTCCAAGTCCTTCCTGTGCTGGGACTGCAGAGCTGATGCAGCACTGCAGGTGGGGACTCACCAGAGCAGAGGGGCAGAATCCCCTCCCTTGCCCTGCTAGCCAATCTGCTTTGGATACAGCCCAGCACACGTGTGGCTTTCTGGGCTGCAGGTGCCCATTGCCAGCTCATGCCCAGCCCCTCATCCACCAGCACCCCAGGTCCTTCCTGCAGGGGCTGCTCTGATCTGTTCATCCGCCAGCCCAGATTGGTACCAGGTGTTGCGCCAACCCAGGTGGAATGGCTGTACCCCACAAAAGAATATTGCTGAGTATTTTATTCCACAGATTTAAGGATTTTAGGATAAACTTTTAAGGGGTCTGGAAGCATACTGCAAGCAGAATGTCATTTATTATTTATTAAGAGCTGAAACTCTTGGGTATTCATTAGGAGAGAGGAGTTGTACAGGCTGCTCAGATATTCTCTCTGGTGTTAGAAGTGCAGATATGACAGACTCCTGCTATCAAAAGAGAAACACTAAAACTTGCAGGCTAAGATAAGTCTATAGAATAGGTTTGTAAACATAAATAGGCCATTTAAGAGGTAAAATGTATACCTGAAGCACTGCTATTTTTATAAGTCTGACTAGTAATCCAATCGATTTAGAAATAAAAGTCTTTGGAACTCTGTTTTTAAATTAGCAGTTCATGTCAAAACTAACAGAATTTCTTTGGCAAATCCTAGGTGCTTCAGCCCTTGCTGGATGTATGAATTCCAGTGAGGAACATGAGGATTACTTGCTTTAGTTTCATAACTGGGGTTTGCTGTGAGGGAAGGGAAAGGGAAAAGGAAAAAGGAGAAAAGAAAAGAAGGGCATTTTCCTGGATTAAACTATGATGAAAAACCTGGCTTGACTCACTTTCCAGGGACAAAAAAAATGTCTCTTTCATGTTCTTTTTTCTACCTTTTTGTTAAACAAAGGAAAGTGAAGAGCTGTTTATGCTTTCCTCCCCCTTCTGTCTCCTCAGAGTTTTTCTTCCAGCACACAGTTCGTTATCAGGTTTCAGAGCGTGCTTTGCAGCACTGAGTAAAGCACTGGATAAAAATACCAAACATTTGATATCTTAGAACAACAAATCAGTTGGGAAGGAGCTTTTCTGCTGCTGTTGCTTCCATCCATGTTGTACTTAAGGATGTACTGCCAAAATAGAAGGGAAGAATGCAGTTTGTTAGTGGTTATGTGTATATATGAACAGATGAGTTACCGGTAACAGTTATTTTCATAGACTTTAATATGTAAGGGAAGTGAAGCACAGCAGAAGTTCTCACCCCAAAACACGAGGTAATTCAGCTGATTCAAAGACAAGGATATGAAAAAAAGTGCAGATTTTTGTTCAAAACACAAATTTATAAAACTAATGTTGAGAACACAACATGAACAAAATGCACATGTTTTTTTCTTGTAATATCTTGAAAACAACAAGGCCAGAAAGTTTGGGATGATGCTGCCTTGGGTTTGTGGTGTCTAACAGACAAGTAGTGTTGTTTTGCAGTCTAATGAAAAAGTAAATTATCTTTGGAAATTATCTTGCAGGATAGTGAGGAACACACAAATGTTTGTTCAGTGTGTTCTGGTTTGTTGTGAGCCTCTGAGACCTAACAACATCAGTTTGATGTCAATAATATAGGAGAACCTTAACTCTATGCAGAATATGATGTCTGCAGAGGCTTGTTATTAGTCTGTTTTCATAATTTTGAAGACCTGACCATGGTCCACTTTAGAAGCCATTCAAAGTGTTTGCTCCTAATCATAAACATCCAACACCAAACATAATGGTGGGTGGATGCAGCTGGTAAATGAAACACAAGAAACTAGGGCTGAAGTGATGGTCTGCAGGTTAGGGAATGCTGTAAATCAGTAATCTAACATTTCTTTTTGCAATTATCCCTGCGAAAGGGAGTGTTAAGGAGAGGCCTGTAAGAGTGTGAAACAGTTTTCTGGAGAGACTCCTTCATGCACAACAGGCAGCAAAAGAAACAGTGTCCTACTTCTCCTTACTCCTTTCTCCCTTGCAGTAAAACCCATATATGAAACTAAACCAAGTACTCCTCATGTTTGAAAATGGGAGATGCTGCAATAAGCTAAGCAGAATCATGCTGTGACCACGACATGGGTAATTGAGAGCCTAAATATAAATATATGGAATAAGTGGGGACACCATGCCAGGGGTGGTTACAGTGACAGGATAGGAATATGATCCTTCCAAGACGCTGCAAATGGATATCAGTAGGAGGAAATTACCCTGACAAGATAAGAGGAAAATGGGTTTTGTAATCCTAACATGAGATGAGAATCTAGATGTGGATGGTTGGAAAAGGCTGAATTTTGCAGATGTTTCTTTCTAAGCATCCTTAATAATTGAACACAGCCAGGACATGAGGATACAGACTAAATACCAAATCCAAGGTTACAGCCAAGTTACCAGCCTAAATGCCATGTAGTGTAGGATTTTACTCCCTGTCATAGCTTAACCCCAGCCAGTAACTTAAATACCACACAGCCACTTGCTCACTCCCACTGCCCACCCCCAGGCCCCCTAAAGGTGGGATGGGGAGGAGAATCAGAAAAAAGGTAAAGCTTTTCCTTCTTATCTTGACAGGGTAATATCCTCCTGCTGATATCCAAAAGGTTGAGATAATAACAGTTTAATAACTGAAATAAAGTAAAAGATAATAACAATTTTTATTGGAAATGAAAAAGAGAGGCATATAAGCCAAGAAAAAACAAATGATGCACAATACAGTTTCTCCTGGCTTCTTGTGCACCTCCTCAGTGGCAGAGCATGAGAAACTGAAAAGTCCTTGATGTAGGATAAACTCTACTTATCAACAACTAAAACATCAGTATGTTACCAACATTATTCTCATATTAAATCCAAAACACAGCATTGTACCAGCTGCTAGGAAGAAAGTTAACTCTATCCCAACCAAAACCGGACATTTCTACAAGTCGAAGCATAGAGTGGATAAATGAATCTCTATTGAAGAAGGTGATTGAATTATTCCTTACAAATAAGTTTACAAAAAATACAAAGCAAACTCTTCAAAAGGACGCCCTGCAAGAAGAAAGCTAACAGAAAGTGCAACAT
Source organism: Toxostoma redivivum (assembly GCA_013397375.1). NCBI lineage: Eukaryota > Metazoa > Chordata > Aves > Passeriformes > Mimidae > Toxostoma > Toxostoma redivivum. The sequence continues at coordinate 2,778,974 of VXBI01010137.1, read as the reverse complement.
CGAGGTGCTGATTTCTAGATTTAGCCACAGAGAAACTAAGGTGTCCCTGCTGGTTCTCCTGCAGAGCTGCTTGGCAGGACCTGCTAAGTCAAGAGAATGGATTCTGCAGATATTTTTTGTCAGGGGACTGTAGCAGGGCAAGCACAAAGCTTGCAGTCAGCATGCAGGCTTCCTCTGAAACATCTCTGCATGCCTGCAGTGCCAGTCTTACCCCTAGTTCTGTTAAAAAGAGAGTACTGGGAGAGAGATGTAAACTAAAGCTGAGGATGACTTGCAGTTAATGTTTGGTGAAAAGCACTTCAGCAGAGGAATCAAGGGGTTACATAGAAAAAAAAAAGTAGCAAAGGGCCTGGCCTTACTCTGAGAGTCAAGCAAGATGAGTCACCATCCCTGGAGATATTTAAAAGTCTGTGGATGTAGAGCTTAGGGACACGGCTGAGTGGTGGACTTGGCAGTGTCAGGTTAACAGTTGGACTCAGTGATCTTAAGGGTCTTTTCCAACCTAAATGTTTCTATGATTCTGTGAAGCTAATACAGCTTTTTATTTTTTTTCTCTTGAGAGAGAGAGCAAGCTGTGGTTCTTTAGTGGAGAGGTTTTTCTTGGCATTTGACTTGTCTCGTGATCAGCTTTGTTCTGTTTTGGTTTGGGAGCAGTCTAATATGGTAGAAACTGTATTAACCAGCACAGATGGAGGGAGCGCAGGTCAGCAGCAATGAGCTTCTGGGCTGACACTGAAGGCAATGCTACTGGACAACCCTGGTAGCCAGGAGTAGCAGGGTTTGTCTTGAAGTTCCTGCAGCATGAGTGCTTTCAGAAAGGCCCATGCTCAGTGTGAGGATTTCAGAAACTCATCTTAATTTCTAGAATTTTGAATTTTCCATTTTTTCTAAAGCATTTGTTTTCCTTAAGCTAATCACATATTAAACTTCACGGCTCCTGCTCTAAGAGAGGGAAAGCACCAAATCCTGCCCATTGTGAGTAGCCAAGAGGCTAACCATGGGAGCAGTGTTCTGCTCATCACTGGATCCTAAAACCCTCTACTGAGAATGAAAATAATCCAGGTTACCTTGCAGTAGATGAGGAGCTGAACAGGACGTCAGTGTGGTTGTGTTTAACTTGTCTTAACCAAAAGAAATTGGTATGATTGAGCAAACCACATGTGTTGTAGATATAGTTATACTTAGTTAATTTTTCTGTAATTTACTGTGGATTTGTATGCCCTTCACAGGCATGAATAACCGTGAAGTCTTGGAGCAAGTAGAACGAGGTTATCGGATGCCGTGTCCTCAGGACTGTCCCATCTCCTTGCATGAGCTTATGATTCACTGCTGGAAAAAAGACCCAGAGGAGCGTCCAACTTTTGAATATTTACAGGGTTTTCTTGAAGACTACTTCACTGCAACAGAACCCCAGTACCAGCCCGGTGACAACCTGTAAATCCCTGGTTTCCAGACACTGTCATGAATTACCAGGTGTTTCTCAGCCCCGTCCCACCTGCTCTCTACCTTCCAGCTCTGTGACAGCTTCTCCAGAGTGCAACATCTTCCAGCACTGCAGTGCACAGGAGGGGCTGAAGCTGGGAACTTCCACAGCCCTTGCCTATGACCACTTGTCCTAATAATCTGAATGTCCTGGATGAAAAGGAGAAAAACACTTGTTTTTTCTTAATCAGAGACTCCAAAACTGCATTGTATTGATGTTATGTAAACTGCAAAACCTCTGTTCATTGTAAATAGTAACTCAGTGCCAATAACTGATCCTAGTGCTTTCCTTTTTTTAAAATGCGAAACTTATGTGATTTTAACTAGTCTTCTCCTGATTCAACTAAAAGTATTATTTTCCAGAAGTGGCCTCTTTGTCTAAAACATTTTTTTTCATGTTTTAACAAATAAAAAATCAGGACAGGTGTTTGGGTTTTTGCTTTTTTATATATAAAATATATATAATATATATACATACCTGTATATACAGTATATGGGTGCTACTGCAGAGGAGGCTCATTTGGAATTGAATGAATCCTGCTGCAGCTGTACCCAGAAAGCGATAATTTTACTGCAGACATGAAAACACTGGTGGGATTCTGAAAGCCAGTGATCTAATTTTTGGCTTTTGCCAAGCATGATTTTTTTAAATTGGATTGCACTTTTTGTTTATGATTATGTACCTGTAGATGGTTGTAACTTTGCTCTTTCAGGAATCACGTGCTGTATTTACAGTAATGTTTCCAATGTTTGAGAAGTGTGTGATGATTTGTTCTTGAAATTTAAACCAACATATTTAAAGCAAGAAAACTACACCATCACCGTTTGAACTGGAAAATTGAAACTGCAAGGACTTCTTGTATCAAAACATGTATACTGAAATGTTTCAAAAAGATTTATTAAGCAGTGTAATCACATTCAGATGGTCTTAAAATAATAGCATTTTAGCCATGTCCCCCTGCTAAACTGTTGATCATGCAACTAGGATTTTTCTGTTTTATGTGTAACATTTTTCCATTGTAAAATAAGTGTGTTAAGTGTCCTGTACTGCTAATGAAATTACTTTCTCTGTGTCTGCAAGTTCTCCAGTGGAATTACTATGCACTTCTTTACATTTCATGGGGGATGCACAGAACAAAGTATTACCTTTTCAGTTGTCTGTACCAGCCTTGAATTACTTACGTTTAACCAAAAAACACAAAAAAATTCCTTTCTATTTCTATTGAGTTTTTAATACTGAGTTGCAAATTTTAAAGTCTTAATTACATTTTGTTATGGTTTATTCGCAAGTTTACATTTTAAAACTGTTTAACTTTCTTAATTTAGTAATTAAAAAAAAAGAGCATTTTACATTTGGATAGTTGTTTTTTTGTTTAAACTGTGGAGCTAATGGTGGACATGAGATTAAAAACTTTTCAAGAAGGGGTGTCATGCCATTTGGGGCATTATATTTCATAGGAGTAGGCAGACCAATTACCTATGGGACATCATTTTCCAAATTATGAAGTCAATATGTTTTTAAATAGCTGGAGTTCAACTGTAAGGAAGATGGCTGAATGGATAGCTAGTCTCTCATTTCTCTCTTCTACAGCAGTTTGTTCTTTATTAGTTCTGTTGCATTTAACATGAATATTTTTACATTTACAAGTGTTGCAGGAAAAGCTTCTCTATGTCTTGTATTGCTGTTACTGCTTTAAAAGATTGCGGCCAAGTAAGACTTCCTGACAGTTGAGACTTTTTTTTTATTTAATTCTTTAGTACTTAGATTGTGAATTCATATTCTGAAGATTCACCTATTTTCTAAAGAGAATCTTTCTTCATTTGTGAAAACTAACCCAATAATTAATTGAGATTCAGAGAACAAATTGTCATCATTGTTTTAATATTTTCTATACAAAACTTTGACTGAAAATCCTCTTGCAAAGGAGGCTTCCACACTTAGCCTTTCTCAAAGTGTGAATTTATAAGGCAATGTTGCTTGTTACCAGATTTCCATGATAAATTGGTTAACGTTTTACATGTAGAGTCTATAAGTAATGTTATGTACATTATATATTCAATGTTGCTGTACCTGTAGCTGTGGAGTACTGAAGAGGCCATGATCCTTGTTGGACATCTAGCTTCCTCTTAGTACTTACAAAGCAAGTCGTGGCCCTCTTTTTTTTCCTACAGCTACCCCCCTGCCTTAAAATATCATCCATGGAACTGAGGACTCCATAGTAACTCAGCGGGCTGGCGAAGCCAAAATGTCACCTCCTCAGCCCAGAGCCCAGTGGCGAAGCGTGGCCATTCTGCCAAGTTCCTTAGCAGCCTTTGCTATGCCACAAACTTAAGTGCAGTTTCCATCTGTAATGTGGGACGAGCCTAAAACATTAGTTTGCCTATGTTTCTCATTGGAAGTAAGACTCAGATGGGGCATTGTTGGGGTTTTATGGCCTTTATTTCTGATTCTTGGGTTTGCTGTTTCTTGTACTGCATTCAGTCTCTGAGTACCATGTTGGTCTCTGCCGGATCTCTGCCTGCAGCTGGCTTGTGTGCAGACTGGTGCCACTGTTGAGTGGCAAATCCAGACCATTTCTCATCGGTAGCTCTTCTGCTTCTTTTTCTTAATGTTGGGAGTTTTGTTGTTTGGGTTTTTTAATCTCTCAAATAAAAACATTAGCAAAAAATTTAAACAAGGTTGTTAGGTTTTTTTGCTATAAATTAATAAAAGCCTTTTCTTAAGCACGGTGTATACACCACAAGTAGTTGTGTGGTGACTGTAAAAGTAGAATTTATGAGATTAAGAATCTTCTGTTCCTTCCAATAATTTTTTAATGTAAGACTAAATAAATTCCACCCAGATAAAAACAATTGGCCAAATGCTCCCCCCACCAGTCCACCTGATTCCCAAGCAATCCATGGTGTGGTGGCTGAGTTCCAGAAGAGTTCTAGAAGACCTACCAGCAGCAGAAAAGACTCAAAGGGGTGACACAGGCATCTCTAAGCCAAATTTAATTCAAGACCAATCTCAGGAAAAGTGGCAGGTGGAAATGCGAAAGGGACTGTTAGTATGGTTATTATATTTCTGTGAGAAGGCAGTTATGTGAGACGTGGTGGTCTTTGAAAAAGACACAAGTTTTTCAAAGGCACTAACATGATATTCTTTGGCTTTTGTAAACAGTGCTCAATGTAGTTCTGGGTGATGCTCTGGTTTTGATTTAATTACCATTGTAGAAAAACAAAGTAAATACAAAACAGAAAAGTGATTAACTGCTAAAATTACAAGAATAATCACAAATGGAAAATCTGCCTCCAGTGTGAGTGTTTCTCCTGAAGCCTTTAGACTGGAAAGGACTACCTGCAGCCCAAGAAGGCAGATTGCTAAATATCTCGATCTTGCCACATGACTTCAAGGTGAGTGAGTTGCTCAAATCTTTTTTAACGTGCACCATCCTTTTCTCAAGTGCTGCAATAAAAAATGCAGCACGCTAATGAATGCTACCATATTGCACCCAAGAGGTTTAAGGGCCTCACACAAGGCTTAGCCCAAGCATGCAAGAGCTATTAGGAGATATACAGTAGCTCTTCTTCTAAAGTGTAGACAATATTCATTCATCAAAGAAGCCTTGTCCTGTCTAATGGGAAATTACCACCAGCAGTGCAGACAAAAGGATATTTATTTTCTCCAGTAGTGTCAGTTTGAGGGTCTGTCTGTCTTTTAAGAATAATTGAAGTCTGTTTGTAGCTCAGAAATCTCATTGTGTTCTGCAGTCTTGGAAAGCAGTGATTATAATTTCCTGTGACTCATACACAGGGATATTTTATCACTGAGGGGACTCCTGTCAACTGGAGCAGCATTCCCTGCCATCTTAACTGAAGAAAGGAGCACTTTAGTTTCAGAGTTTCCTGCATAGACCAAACCAGAACCCGTGTCCTTTCCACAGAAAAGGAAAAGAGGCCCCTTGCTGGGATTGCCACATGAGTAGGGTGCTAGTGTCTTCCTCTCAGTGCTTCTAAATTTCTCAGAACTTCTGACAGCTAAAACCAGGCTGCTAAGGTTAATTTTGAGTGTTAGAGAGGAAATGCTGGCTTCTCTTAAGTCTATGAGATATTTTTTGTTGACTTTTAATACAGAGCCTGTTCTTATGTGTGTGTGTACTATTATCTGTAAAGAAAATTCACACTTAAAAACACCTACACAAACACCAGTCTATCTCCTTGTATTCCTCCCCTGTAGCTGAATGCTTAACAAAAATGTAAAACTGGGACACGAGTAGATTAGAGGACAAAATGTTGTTAACAACAAAAGAGCTGCTCTTTTTTCTTGTTGTTGTTTTCCTTTTTTTTTTTCCCCCTCCCCTGCTGGTTCCCACTACATGATCTGTTACAATCCCTATTCCCAAACCAAGAGAGATGGTAGCAACAGCACTGCTGCTACAGCCCAGAGATGCTGTCTGGGAGTCTCTGGCTACTGCAATGAGCAGCCTGCAGCTGATTTTAAAGTCGGGGAGAGGAAACATTTCTCCCAAGGGCATGGCTGCAGTTTGGAGCCTGCAGCAGGAGTGTGCAGGAGTCTGAGAGAACTGCCCTCCCAGGAAAAGCAGGTCATTAGCTGGTAGGCAGTGCATCGTGTGGTGGAGAGGCAGAGCCAAAGGTTGCAGCAGCAGCTGTGTTTGCAGCACCAGCTGCGCTCACAGCGCCTGTGCTTCCTTGTGCCCAGGGATTTGGGTGATGAGATTAAAACAGGCTGAGGAGCATGAACTGTGGTTTCTGCTTCCAAATGTAAATATCTTCTCTGTTACAGTGCAGAAGAAAATAGCATATGTTTGAGATGGGGGATTGGTGTGGCCTGTGACTGTGAGGCAAGTGTTGGTTCTGCCTGACTGGGCCAGATGGAAATTTGATTGTTTGGCTCATTGTTGGGAATAACTCAGCATTAAGCTCTGTGAATAGCTAAAAGGGCAGAGAGTAAAGAAATTAGATTATCCTTCTTCCCCTACAGCCAGGCTAGAGCTTGCCAAGGGCTCTGGTTTGCTTTTTCGTGCATCAGCATTTGCTGCTGAGCTCCTACACCCAGAGCCTTGGGAAGTTTGCTACCTATTGTCACAGCTTCACACAAAATTCCTGAGCCCTGTAATGGATGGATTCTAACCTGGAAAAAGAAAAAAGAATGCAGGGCTGCTTTGTGACTGTTGGGGCTCAGCCTTACGCCAGAGCCTGAGACATTCTGTGAGCCCTGGTATTCCCTGTGCTTTATTCACTGCTGCAGTTCAGGCTCTGGGCTGCCTCTCAGTCCCACAGGCTGCTGGATTTCCCCAGTTAGAAGATGCTACTCGTATAGGAAGGGTCCCTGGTGCTGGGAAAGGTCCCAGCACACTCCTCCTGGCACCACACAGGACCTGGGCCACCACTGTTCCTGGGACAGGCTTCCAGGAGAGAGTGGCAATGCAGCTTCCCTGGAGGTCCCTCAGACACCCAGAGCTGCAGTGCTCTGTTGGCAGCAGCTCAGGCACAACTGCATGGAGCTGCTGACGGGTCTTGGGGTGACTTGGCCAGGGCTGTGTTGCTACAGCCCATAGTCCCAGACAATGGAGAAGCCGATGCTAAATCCTGCCCTCCTAAAAAAGCAAAGGCAATGAGCCACATGGGGAACAGCTTTGTGCTTAAAGAGAGAGGAGGATGTAGGTTTGATCACACAAGAGCTCAAGTGTTCCCTCAAATTCCCATGCCTCCAAAAAGCAGTGCAGCCACCAGCTGAGTTTTGTCTATGACCTCATATACATCCAGTGTATAAAACACATACCACATATTGCACATTTGCATATGTTACATGCCTTTTGTTCCACTTGGGTGGCCTTTTCCTCCCCTTCCCCCCACCTCTTGCCCCATTACTCTTCCACACAGCTCCCCTCATGTTTTTCTGGACGTGTCATTTCTGAAGGACTACACATCCCTATCCTGTGGAGAATGGGGGCTCTGTTGATTGTCAAATGCTGAGTGGGTAATGATCAATGGGTGACTAATTGGACACAAGAGGGAATAAAATAGGTATTACTTAGCTTCTGCTCTTAATTAAGAGGATACATAATGCTGTGGGGAAAAATCTTAACAAATGGCAGGAGGGGTTTTTGTCATTATGCAGGGTTTAATTACAAGCATTGCACAAGCTAACATCCAGGTACTGTTTTCTTTCCTTTCAGGTGTCTCTTTCCAGGGTGTAACTGAAAAATGCCAAAGCAAAAGCCTTAAAATAAAGTAAGTGGGAAATATTCTTGCAGGCATGTGCCTAGCAATGTAAATAGCAATACATGGAAGAAAGCCCCATTTTCTCACAGTGTAAAAGCAGCAAGGGACAAGCCACATATAGAGAGCCAGAGTGAGACTATCCTGCAAGTTATGCTGAGGCAGAGGGAGTTAAAGGCTTGCTTCAATGTCTCCAGGTTAATTCACAGCACCAATGTTAAAAGAGGAGCAACATGACAGTGCTTTATTTAAACAGTTAATCATTTGGAAGCAAAAACATTCATGATTTATTTCTCCAAATACAGAGATATGGTAGGAAATATGAGAAGGGGCACTCGATACCAACACTTTCTTCCTAATGAAAAAAGAAATATTACAACTCCTGCAGGATTAGGAACCTTTTTAGAAAAAAATAGGTCCATGTTACTTGCCTTGCCAATGAAAACCATCCTGCACTTTAATCTATCCTTTCTATGACAAGCACAACATGACTCATCACATTCTGCTTGTAAATAATGTACAGATGAGATACTAACTTTAGAGAGTTCAGAATTTTATCTGTCTTTCAGTGAAAGAAGTCAGTAGGGTAGGAGGACTTCAAATATATAAAAGAGGCCTTCAGAAGGCAATTATGATGGCTTCAGTTTTGGGGATGAGGGAGGTTTTTGAAATGCTGAAATAAACTTGAGTATCTGTTGTCCAAGTTTCCTAATCTAAAAATAAATTATTTGACAGCAGTTTCTACAGCTTTGTGGGAGGGTATTTAGGTTTGGGCTGGACCTTTGAAACCTACTTGGCAGACAGTGCTGTTAACAGAGTCAGCAGAGTGTAACTGTCAAGCTATTTTTCCTGTCTTTGTTAGGCTGTTAATAAAGTACATAAAGCTCAAGTGAGAGGAAACTGCTCCAAATATCTGCTGTTTTCTGTGACTCGGCAAGTTAAAGAGGGGACAGAGACTGGTTCTTTGGCCACATCTGCAGACACCATTAGGTCTCCATGTTTCTGGACCTGGAATTGCTCACACAGGGGACAGATCTCACAGCCAGAACCTTTCTCTCCTGGCCAACTGGCAGCTGCCTACAGGGGTGGCAGGTGGACACTGTTGTTTGCTGGATGTTACAGACCAGTGTCCACGGTTTGACCAGCGGAGAAGAGAGGACTGTCCATACCCATTATCAGTGAGGGAGGCCATCCACTGCATAAAGGGAGGTGCTTGATGGCTCCATAGCAGAGCCTTTTACAAAGAAACCCCACAAATGCCGGTATTGATGCAATGTTGCATGGGACACTGTCGAGTCTCCATGCTGGCTGCATTCCCTGAGGAACTGGACATCACACAGCAAACACTACATACATCCCTCACATACATCCCAGGAAGGCCAGTTAACTCTCCCTCCCTGCATCCATCCTTCACCAAGCACATTCACCAAGGTCCTGATTTTGGCTCCTGTGTGGCCATGCCCTCACTCACTGTGGCACACAGGTGGCAGTGGAGTCACCACTGCTCCCAACCAGGAGGCTGGTAGGAAAACTGGCAGGAGAGGCAGCCACTAAGCCCAGTGTGGTGCAACTCAGGGCTCAGGCAGCCTTGATGAAAATGCCGGCTGTCAGGGTGTTCATAGTACAAAACAGCTGTGCAGCACAGGCCAGGCCATGGCCAGAGGGATTAAACCTTCAGCTGGCTCAAAGGACTGTGGTTATAATGCAGCCACTCCAGCCACAAGCATCTACTGCTCATCACATCTGGGTCTGGCTGGGACCAGCAAGGACTGTCCAGGAAGTCTGGCAGCAGTCAAGGACAACTTTAGGATGCTCCAAAAGGGAGCCCTGGTGTCCTGCTGGCCTTTGCCTTGGTACAGGAGGGAGGAAGCAGGACAGAAGGTGGTTAGGATGGCCAGTTCCAGGGCCAGGCTGACGTGGGGTTTCTCAAGAGGGAAGGTAAGCCCAGGCTGCAGGGCATCACTGCACTGCCATCAATACAATCATACTTAAGTGTTCGGCTGGGAGCACATGCTGCTCCCAGCTGCTTGAGGTTTCCCTCCAAAAATGTTGGCAGTCATTCCCTGATGAGAAGAGATAATTGCCTGGATCACCGCTTTGTCTTTGGAGGAGAAAGAGGGGCTGGCAGAGTGGTGACTATCCAGAGACAACCCTTCCCAGGTGCAGGAATGCTGTGCGTGTGGCTCCTTCCTCCGCCCCCAGTGGCACAGGAAGGGGCAGGGGTGGCAGTGCCAGAGCCAGGAGCCTGAGGGTGGTTTAGATGTCCCTGTGCGGGCAGGCAGACCTGCCAGGCATCGAGGCAGCCTCTGGTCACTTGGAGGATGAGGAACCCCTTCTAGGGTTAAAGTAAGAAAATGAGGCTGGAGATGAGGAGGAGCTTCTCGGCAGGGAGATGCGCTGAGCGGGGGGGTCAGGACAGTGGTGCGGGCTGGACAAAAGCGGCCGGAGAGGCTTTCCTGGGGCAGCTCAACGGAGCTGCTCGGCTTCCCGGGGCTGTGAGAATACGGAAGTTTCAGCTTGTAGGAAAAGGGAGTTTCTGTTCCTTGAGAGTGTAGAAACTTGGAAGCGTCTAGAAATCGAACCTAAAAGAAAGAACCAGACGAGAAATCCTTTTTATGTTGTTCTTTATATAGTTCTTACACGCATCATGTGATGGTCTTCAGTAGTCTGAATCACAGCTGATTTAACATTCGGCACTGACAGTACGCGACCGAGGGCTGAAAGCAAGGGATGACTTTCCCGAGGCACAGCGTTTAGCAATCACACCGGGGTTCCCCCCGAGTTATTTATCCGCGGCCTCACGCAGAGCCCGCCCGGCTTCTCCCGGGAGAGGCAGCGAGCCGCACGCCGGCACTGCCAGGGCTCTGCTGTGAGCTCCGGAGTGGCACTCCCCCACGGAGGCTCTCCCGCCGCCGCGCTGAGCCCTGCGTGCCTCTTCCACTTCCTGCTGCAGAGCCAGTTCTGCCGCTTACCTGGGAGAGGCAGGGAGGGTGTCGTAAAAGCAAGGGAAAGCCGCCCGGCCGGCCGAGGAAGGAGCCCCGGGCGCGGCGGGGAGCGCAGGAGGCGCGCAGCCCTCTCGCTCTCCTCGGGCAGCCCAGCGCGAACCTCCCTGGCCCGCAAGGTAAGAAGTGTCCGAGGGGCCGCCTCTCTCGGCCCCTGTTTGCCATGAGCTCCTGACCCGCGCCTGGCTCTCGCTGGGGCTTCCCCCCCCACCCCCCTCAGATTGCTGTCTCGCTCCTTTTCTCCCCCCTCTCTCTGGTGTCATGAGGGCCCGGCTTTCACAGATGGTTACAACATGTTTCAGCCATTTCGCTGCAGTTTGTTTTGTTTGTTGATTCTTATTCTTTTACTTTTTTTTAAATCAGGAGGGGTTTGGGGTAAACGCTGGGGACGGACACGCCTGGTGTCGAAATGTTGTCCTGCCTATTTACGTAGTTGCCTGGCAATGCCTGGCGGCCAGGCCTGATCCCGATCCCGCTCCCGCCCTACCCGGCTCTGCAGGCTCAAGGTGGTGTGTTGGCCGATGGCCCTCTCCTCCCTCTCCCTGTCCCTTGCCCTTCCCTTTCCCCTTCCTTTTCCCTTTGTTTCCACTTTTTTTTTCCTTTTCCCTTTCCCTTTCCTTTTTTTCCTTTTCTCTTTCCCTTCCCCAGCTGACCTGGGCCTGCACAGGACAGGTCCACAGACCTGGTGAGGGAGAGGTGGCTGCAAGGCATTAAGAAAACAGGATCACGACCCTTTTTACCCTCTATAGCCTTGGCACGGAAACAAGTGGGAGCAAGGTGGTAGTATTTTTTTTTTTTTCCGATTAGGATAAAATCAGCCGTATAAAACCCGCTCTCACTTTGCCCAGTTTCAGGATACAGGTTTTGTAGGGTTAGCACTGGCTGGGCACTGAGATTGGCACATCTGGGCTTACTGGTCCTCAACTACCACCAGCAACCCCGAGACCAGAAATTCCCATTTCCTGCAAGCCTTGGGTGGATTCAAGGCCTGGACTGGCCACACCAGTGTCCCACCATGACCAGATGTTGCTGTGACACCCACAGCAGGTGATGCCAGAGACGGGTGCGAGGGGCACGGGTGGGTGGCTGCTGATGGTGCTGCTGCCTGCAATGCCATCAGCCTTTGAAGCCAGACTTGCCCTTGCGGAGTGCTGGCAGTGCCTGGAAGCGTGCTGTTTTGGTTTTTTTTGTGTGGTTTTTTTTTTTTTTTTTTTTCAATGGAATTGAGCTTGCTTTCTATTTTCCTAAGGCAGGAAGCAAGGCATGTGCAGTTATGGTGTTCGCGTCTGTCAGTGCCCCCTCAGCCCCAGCAGTGGCTTTTGAAGTTTGGCAGAGGGTACATGTCTGAAAGATACACACATTTCTGCACGTTTCATGACTGCAAGTGAGGGAGGCAGTTCTCACGCCAGCTGAGGGAGACACGTCAGGTCCCGCAGGCTTCCCTCGGCCTCCCCTCCCACCACCCACGCACCCTGCAGCCCTCGAGCTGCAGAGCAGGGAGAGTGGTTAGGGATGGGAGAGACATCAGCCCTGTGAAATACCAGAGGTTCTTTAGGAACCAGAATCTTCAGTGTAAGGCATGAAGCTGCAGGAAAGCAGGCTGAGGAAATTGATGCCTCTCAGGATGATCCCCACATCCCACCCCATTAAGCCAGCCCCAGTTTTGACAGGAATTTTGGATGTCCCAGGGCCATGGGATAACCCAGACTGGGGGTTCTTAAGTGCCTGTGAGTGTTTTATCAGCACCAGAAATGGGTGGGAAGTAGCCTCTGGAAAACAATCACGTTTTTAAGGATACCAAAGATAATTGTAGACATTTTCATATTTCACAAAGTTTAGAAAACTGGCAGGGAGTGCTGCCTATATCTGAGATGCCTGTTTGGATCCTGCTAGAGCGTGTCACCCCTTCTAGTTTCTTATCACTTACTGCCCAGCATTCCTTCAACGTGCGTATCAATGTCTACACTAAAAAGGGAAAAATACCAAGTCTGCTCTAGCCTTTGCACCATGGATTGTCCCATGAAGCAGCATTAGTGATGCAAAAGAGAATGTGATATTTGCCATGCAGGCAGGATTTGAAATATGTTCTCCTGGCATATGCAGATTTTCCTGCCATGGCTTTAGAAAATATGTGAGAGCAACTGTATAGCCAGAGGAACACTGTTTTCATATTCTAACTTTTCCATAAGCCATAAAAATAAACATTACCTGCCCTAGGGGGCTAAAAGTCTGGGCTGGGAATGTGACACGTTGCCTTAGTCTTTATGTGGGGGGTACCCAAGGGAGAGGGTCAGCGTCCGTGATGACAGCAGCCAAAATTTCTCACGATTAACCGTGAAACTCTGAAGCTTGGATTTCTTTGGCAGTGCTTATTTAAGTTGTAGACCCAAACCAGTTCCCACATTTGCACTTGCTCCTCCTGTAAGGATTTTTCTCTGGGTTTTTTGAAGAAAGTTGTGACTAATGTTACTGTAGAGAAAGCTGCACTTAGACCAAGTGGTCTTGCACACTAATACTCATCTCACCCCATGGCAACAGCATTCCTTGGATCTCAGCATGTGCATCCTCACAGCAGCTTGCAAATTCTGCATCCACTTACTCCCATCCTGCAGATGGATAAAAGCAGCACCAGTGAGCTTAAGGGATTCAGCCAAAGTACGCACGAATTATTTAGAAATCAAGAAATTCCTGTCTGTCCCCACCCCTTGTGATCTCAGCTTTGCCTTAATCTCTACCCATGCCATTTCAGAAATGCTGTGACTGGTGAAAAAAACCCCTGTCCTTGCACATTGTGCACCAAGGAAGGTGAGGTTTTTTTCTCATCCTAATGTTTTGTTTTAACAAGGTAGACAAATAAAACTTTGATCAAAAGAGCAAAGATATTTTCCTCCTCTCCAGAAGTGGCAGAGAGCACAACCATGCTCGTGTTGCAGTCTCTCTCTCCTCTGTTTCTTCATGACAGAAGGTTTCTAATCAAAAGCAGATAGATGGGTTAGTGTGTGTTGTGGAACAGTGCATCCTGACAAGTCTTTGTGCTGGGAAACAGATGACATAAATACCTGATGGATTTTGCAATCAGCCGCAAGAAAATAGCATATATAAGCTGAGCCAAACACCCTTCCCTTTGTCTCCTTGCCTCCCTGGAAGGATTTTTAGGGGACTTTGGCCATTGCTTCAAAGCACTTGAGTGCTCAGGCCTACCTCTATTGATCTGCAGAAGAATTTGCTCTCCTTCATTTATGGTCTCTCTGCAGGTTTCCAGGAGTGGCCATGGCCAGCAGCAGCTGGCTGTGAGCAGGAGGTCTGAGTGGTTTCCCCTGTCTCCCTGGCAGAAGCAGAGGAAGAAGCTCTCTGGCTGTGGGAAGCCACACAAGAAAGCTTAAAAGAGGTTCTTCCCAAGAGCTTGAATCACTGAGCACCCACCCACAAAGGTTATTTGCTGAATTAATGCGCACTGCAGAACTGGGTGTATAAGGAGAGGAAGGAAAGAGTGGTTTAAGGAGTTCCCTTGACATTTTTGGGAGCAGTCCAGGCTCTGTCCCTCTAGGAGGGGCCTCCTCACTTTATTACAAGCAGAAATATATGTAACAGCTCCAGCTGGTTATCAGTAATCTCCTGAATAGTCAGAGGTGCAGGGGGGATATTAAATTCATGACGTTTTCTGGCAATATCATGAACTGACTTGAAGTTGCAGTGTCTTTCCAAATGAGGTTGGTCACGATCTCTGCTTTCCAGCAGCCTCTGTGCCAGAGAAGGGATCAGGCTACAGGTTTCTGAGGGTATTTCAGTATGCTGAAGCATTCCCCTCCTCTAGTTATTCAGCACAGGAGACCAAGCAGGTAATTTTTCTGCCCTGTGCCTAACTGTATTTTCAGGATAAGCTAACTAGAAAAGTCGAAGGAAACAAAATTAAACTCAGCAGCACAAGGCAATGTAAAATACAGTGATAATGGGCTCTTTTGGGTCTTTTTCCAAAAGCCAAGAATCTTCAGCTGAGCAGAAATAACACCCTGAAGTACGGCTGTTGGAGGAGGATGTTTTTGAATTATCTGTTATATTTTCAGCTTCCCAGATTTCTCTTGGGAATTCCCATCCACATGCCATTGCCGGCATTGCTCAAAAAATGTTCAGCGTGTCCTGGGGTTAATTTATCCCCAGGGCCATCACTAGAGACAGAGCTCTGCTGTTGTAACAGCTTGTCTCTCCAGCCAGGGCTACTGAGGGTGGAGGAGGAAGAAGTCACATTTCCTACTTTTTTAATGCCAAAGCCCTCATCCCCTTGGTGCCTCCTACCTCAACCCTGTGAGAGCAGGGGCGGTGCATGGGTGTCAAAGCTCAACTTTTGTTTACACCCTGCAGCAGGGCCTAAGCAAAAACCTGTCTAAAAAAACTAGGATTTTTTGCAGGTAAAGGCATAAGTGATGGAATTGGTTGTCTCTTCTGTCTGACCAAATTATTTCACTCAGGTATTTGGAGTAATTTTTTAAGTTCGTGTTAGGAAAAAAATAAAGCTGTCTTTTAAATATTAAGTTATTTGGGAGATAAAGAGGCATTCAGAGGTTTATCCATTCAGAGGTTAAACAAATAGGAAAGACATTTTTGAAATATTCTGAAGTAAGACATTTGAAGAATTTGGTGGCTGATGATTTGCAATACAGTTTAATGAAGTCTGAATTTCCCTTCTCCAAAAGGCAGACTAAATACATTAAATAACAAACTTCGAGAAAGCAAATCTGAGTTTTTCTTGCCCATATTGTCCCTTTCATTAGATTCATGCAGTTCGTTTCATAGATAGCCAGGTGTAAGCAATAGAACTAAAAAAAAGATGAAAAGCTTTGGCGGTTGTAGCCTCCAAAGGAATTTAGTAACTTTAAAATCCCATCTGACACCCAATCCAAAACCTACAGAAGTCAATAGAGAGATTTCCATTTACTTTATTGAGCTCTGGATTGAGATCTCGGTTTCTCCACAGAAATGTGTTCTTCTTGTCATGGTATTAAACTAAAGGCTATTGAATATAGGGGATCTGAATTCAAAGTGTTTTCTACCATTTTCATCCAGCTACTTCAGAGACCATCAAAACAGTTTCTTAGTGTATGAGGCATTGCAAATCTGTTTCTGAAAAGTCCAGTTTGCATGTTTGCTAAGGATTTTATCGAATGGAGGGTTGATCAGACAATGCATGTGGCCTACAGAGTGGGAGCTGTACCCCAGTCCACAGCTGAGTTGTGCTCTGTGAACACCAGGGTGAATTTTGCACAAGGAACCAGTTTACTGGAGATGCTCAGAGGAGAAATAAGAGTTTGCAAAGAGATTTGTGCTGCTGGAGTGCACATCATTCACTTTACTATCCAAACATACTGAGATATCCAGAAGTTGAAGCATGTCTGAGCAGGAACTTCAAGGCCAGCTGATACAGGGGTCAGGTTTACAAAGCTGTTGAGGTAAGCAGAAGATAGGTGCTTTGCAGGGCATTTGACACCTCTCCTTCACAGGTGCCTCTCTGTCAGGGGACCACTCAGCAGCTTTACAGCCTGGTTGGTGTAAATCTGACTCTGCTGTACTGCCCTGGTGAGTCACCACCCCAGGGCAGTCATCATTTAAACCAACATCTAACCAAAGGTCCTGGGCAAAGGATGCTTTGCCACCCCCACACAGTACAGCATCAGGTCCCTGACACGGTCCTGTGCTGGTGCTGAGAGCTCGAGGTTTTTTCTTTCCCATCACATCAGTTATGCCTATCAGAAAACTGGGACTCAGCGAGCTCGGCTGGTGTTTGTAACCTGGCGTAGAGGAAAAGGGGTGCAAAACTCAGGGAGAGAAACATGATAGTGATGAGCTGACTGTCAGCTTTTCCAGCCTGGGCGCTGGAATAGCAGGAGCTGGTTTGGCACCAGACCCAGCACTCTCATGCAGGGGCTGCAGCTGTCGGAGCAGCAGCGTGTGTGCTGTGCTGGTGCAGCTAATAGCTGCTCTGAGGACTTGCCTACATGGGAAAATTTACCAGCGTAATTATCCCACTGTAATTATCCCAGGATAACTCTCCCTGTGGATGTGCTTAATATAACATAGGGTATGTATGAATATATGAAATCTTCTGCACAGATGGGGCTCAAGTTACATAGAGGAGGAATGTTTACATTGCAGCCCAGCAGCAAAGCACAGTTTATATCCTACTTCCCAGCAAATGTTACACCCAGAATTTTCTGTGGCAGAGGTACTTTCAGGGGGAAGTACGTGTTATTTGATCTGATCAGCAAAAATGTAAAGCCTCAACCTTGCCCTGTAACATGGAGCACAACATTTGCTTTTACAGAATCGCTGTGGAAGCCAGGGTGAGGGCTGGGCCCCTGCTTTGTACTTCTCTGTGATCCTGTTCAACTTTTTATAGAGTAGTCATCTCAATTTGTTCTTCATTTGACTTTTTTGTTCAAGATAAGGTGAAGTTGGGAGAAACTCTTGGATTGCTAAAAGCTCTTCAAACATGTTGAGATTTTGACTTTGTCTACCAGGCTTTCAGGCCAGATTCTTTTGCCAAATGTTGTCATTCCCATTCCTTGAGTGCTTAGTCCCCTCTCCTCTGATAACTCTCCTACTTGGGATTTTAACTTCAATCTGATAGAAGGTGAATGGATGGGGAAATGATGAGCACCAAGCGCATTTTTCTGTACTCCATGGTAAGAGAGAGAATTTGCTGGGAGGAAGCTGAGCTGCACCCTGTAAGAGGGTGAAGATGGCTGCACTTCCTGAAGTCTGCTTAGCATTCACCCATCACTGCTGCTGTCATCCTGACTTAGGGTGAAGCAGAAGTCTCCATCATCAGGCGTCACTTGGCTGGACCAGATTTTGCTGATAGCAGTCCCAAAAGAAAGTGGTATTTTTGTTTTGGGCCCAAGTCAGTTCTGAAGAGCAAAAAAATCCAACCAATAACTAATCTCCCTAAATTATCTTTTAATTTTCAACAGTTTAAAATAATGCGAGTCGTGCGATAATAGACTGGAAGAAATGGTACAGTAAATTAAGCAGCAGCACTTGAAAACAAGATTTCAAGTTGAATTACTCATATAGGTGTGTGGTGAAGTTTAGATCCAATGCATCAGCTGTTATTAGAAGGTCAGGAGTAAAATAATTTTAAGTGATTGTGTTGCCTGGATTATGCCTAAACCAAACCTCTAGACCTAAGCAGACTGATCTACTGTCAGGTGCAAGAATTACATCGGAGAGATAGTTCATCTGCTTTTGCCCCCTCCAGTGTCAGCAGGGACAGTAGGCTTCAGAAATCCCATAAAAAACATTTGATTTGCGCAACACAATTTCCAAAACTTTAACTGCTGTTTCTTTTCTAGCATCTAAGATAGAGTTATTTTAGGATTATTGCCCATGTGAAATTGTACCGTGTTCACAAGAGTTCTTTTTCTTGTTTTCCAGCTTGCTGAAAAATCCTGGCCTTGCGGTAAGGCAGCTGACTCACTTCCGGTTCAACCAAAAAATTTGGAAATGGCCTCTGTGTCAGGTTAGTCCAAATTATAACTCTCTACTAGCTTCACTCCATCTAACCCTTTACTTTCTTGTTTTGCCAAAAGTCAGCCAGACCTTTCTTGCTGTTTTCTGCTATCTTTTAAAAAAGCATTAAAGTATAAAGAATATAAAGAATACATATTGCTCTTCAGTATTCCAGCTCACAGTCACTGAAAGATGTTGGATGATGGGCATTCAACTGTGTGGCTGTCCATCTCCAGTGTTACTTCTCTCAATTTTTCAGGCACTTTTGTGGGTCGAAGCATACCAGTCGAAGTGGATGAATCCATGCCATGGTCCCAGTTACATGTCTTGGAAGAGGCTTTGCAGCCTTCTGGAGAGGATATAGAGGATAAGGAGGCCCAGAGCCCATGTGTTGCTCGAACACCTCAGGCTGATCCATCTTGCCTTTGCAGAGCACCAGCGTGTCATCACTCAGCATTGTCCGTGGAGCCAGACAGCAGCTTATGGTCAAAATATACTGATCCTGATGGAGGTGGACACTTCTGTTCCCCTGGTGAATCAATATCGGGAGTATTTCCCTCGAAGACACATTCTATAGCTATGGACAAACCAGGCATGCAGCCAAGATCACAGTTTTCAGCTGACCCCAGGCAAAACTCCAGTAAATTAGAGCAGATCTTGTCTGATGTTCCTGAGGACTCACTGGAGGGGAGCAGCCAAGGGAGTTCACAGTCACAGCAACCCTCAGGAAACAGACTCCTGGCAGAGCTGGGGCCTGTAGATACAGGGTACAACTCCCAGTCACAAGATGTCATGGGCATCAGGCATCTGGAGCCCCCGTTACCACTGGTGTCTGTGCTGAACCCCCAGGACCTCCCAGGACCACTGATCTCCAGAGAGTTTTTGGGACCTGAGCATCAGCAGTGCCCTATGTGCCAGCACTTGCCCCATCCCAACACACCCTCGCCAGCCCACAGCTGCTTCAGGCACCGCTGCCCGGCACAGCAGCCCCCCCAAGGCCCATGTGAGTAGCACTTCTCACTCCACAGGAGTTCTCTGGGTGTATCTCAGCCATCTTTCACCAAGGGTGTGTTCCCAGCACAGCATGCAATTATTAAGCTCTTTAAAGATCTAATTGCAGTCCATTTTACAGTTTCAGATTTTTGGGTTATGTCTCTGGACTCTCTGCTGCAAAACCTCTGAACCTCTAAGTTAAAGAGGTTGCAGTTACTCATCGAGTGCAGACGAATGATTTTGCCTAGAAACCAGTCTTTGTTGGTCACGCTGAGCATGCACAGCTTCTCCCTGCTGTTATTTCATATTCTAGTCATTTCCTTCCTCCTTGCATCAGTCATTCGGCAACCTCCTATACCGACTCAATTCCTGTTGTTTTCATAGATTTCCTTGCTCCCCCTTGGATCCCCAAAGTTGAGAGTTTCCTGCCAGGATCAGGATGGGAGGTTGCCCTTGATCTCCATAAATAGTATCTTCCAGCACTATGACCAGACTCACCCATGTGTTTTATTTCTATGTCAAAAGAGCGTGACATCCATCATCCTCATTTTTTTTCTGTTGTCAGCTGAAATGAAAGCTCATTACTTAAAATGGAGCCCTCTCAGCTGCTGGTGATTGTGTTGCTGAGTGCTGATGTGACTCCCTCAATATGGGCGTTCTGGCTCTGGGAGACTACAGTGCAGTTTACAGCCTGCTATTAATTAGTATTCCTTTAGAGCCTCTGAGATTTTTATCTGTTATGAAGTGAGCTTTGAACATTCAACAGCAATATCATTGTTTTAATATAATTTATATTACATTAGGCTCATGAGACCCTGACCTGTTTTGGGCTGGCTTTGTAATAAAAAGCTGTAGGCCTGTTCTGATAAACCCTTTTTTTTTTTTTTTTTTTTTTTTTTTTTCCTTATATTTTTTTTTGATTTTTTTTAGATTTTNTAAAAACCCTTTTTTTTTTTTTTTTTTTTTTTGATTCCACAGCATTTATATTGCATCTCTTTAAGGAGTTTTGTCATTCCAGCAATGTGTGCTGTAATTAGGTATATGAAAGAGGAGGGTTTCAGAAACTTGGTTTCCAGCTCTGATTCTGGAGCTTTGTAAAGGGGGAGGGGCTACAGATGGACTTCCAACATCTACAGCTTAACATTTGGAAAATGTTCTCTGCTTTTCTTTTCGTACCTTCTTCTTTTCAGTCCAGCTTTAAGCAGACAAAGAGCTGGTTGCACAACACCCCTCACTATTTACCTCCATTTACCTCTTCCACAAGCAGGCATCGTGAGAAGTAGGACATTTACTGAATGAGGATATTTTGTTTGAAAGCAGGAACTCTGAAAGGCTTTCTTCAGAAAAATCACTACCATTCCAGCCATATCCAGAGGGCAAAAAAAGTAAAATAAGCTCAGATGGCTGGAGCAGATTTGGTCAGGGCCACGAAGCTGGCAACTGTAGTTCTGCTTCTCATATGCCTGGTACAGCGTAAATCACCTCCTGACAGATCCTTGTGTCTCAGATAATTGTTGGGCAGTGGCAACCCACAGCAAATCTCTGCAGTTTTGCAACACGCCTTCCCTGGGGAATAGCAACTGTGCCCGGAGGCTCTAAGCTGGCTCGGGGCACCTGCTTTGAGATACAACAACAAAACTGCTTCTGAAGTAAAAGAAATGTTCACAATTCCATGTGCCTGGGGACCATTATTTCAGATATTTGTCTTTGAGGGATGTAGGGGTGTGTGGGCACACACGCCTGGCCATGCTGTGCTTTGAACTGTGGCTGCATCCAGTATACTGTAGCAGCATACAGATCCAAAGGAAGCTGGTGAAACATTGGCCTTAAACCTCCAAACCAAACTGAGTGTCCCAGACCCCTGTCACCTTCCCTAGAGCTGGTCATGAGGAATCCAGGAGGAGACCATAATGACTTGCAATATGGTTCTCCCAGACCCTTTCACCCTGTCCTCTTGCAAATAGTTAAGAGGGGGTGGGAAAATCTTCTAAACCAATCTCAACAAATACAATGTTGCTGACTCACAATTTCATCATGAATCTGTGTAATTATGGGGTTGGTTGGAGGGTTTTTTTCTTTCTTTTCTTGGAATTGGAATGTTTCATCAAAGCTTTGTTTTCTTTCATTATCCTCCCCTTAAAAAAAACAAAAAGATAGATAGTCCTCGTGGCTGCTAGGGAAAGGAAAGCATGACCCAAAAATAGCTAAAAGGATTTTAAAAAACAGTTTTGGGGAAAAGAGCATTTGACTACTGCAGCTTTTAGAGACAGCTCATAACACCATAATCATGCAGTGCTAATAAGTCCTGCCAGGCTGGACTTTGATCTGCACACAGCAGCTTGGAAGTGCACAGAGCTGCTGCCTAATGAAAACTGCAAGCAGGAAGACTGAGAGAAGAAAAAAAAAAAAACCTTTTCCCCAATTGGGAAACAAACAGCTTACGTTGCTTTCTCTTTCAGTTTATGCCAACAGTTCCGCTGTACGATAATTATTAATCAGTACTACGTGTGGCCAGTAACAGTAAAGGTTTTCAGAATTACTTGAGCAAAATTATCACTTTGGGCTTCCCCTGCAGCCTCTTGGATGGCAATGGGAGCAGCAGCAAGTCCTTAAAATGTCACTTTGACAGAAAATTCACACAGGGTGAAGTAACGTACTAAGCATTATTTTTCCTCTTTTCATTTACAATAATCACAGTCTGTTTAGCCTTAGTGTTGCAAACTGATTTGTTCCAGGATTTTGCATCTGCTTTCATGAGAAATTTGGGATGATTCATTTTCACAAGTCATTGCCAAAAAAAAATTTAAAAAAAAACCTACCAAAAAACACTGAGGCACAGTAAGCACAGGGACAAGGCAGCCCTGAATGTTTAACTGTCAGCTGTCCCAACAGCCCAACCCCGAGCAGGGATCTGAACCGTGACGTATGTGAATGGGGAAATAGCAAGCGTTAGACTCTAAAACATTCCTTCATCTGGCTTCTTTCAGAGCGAGATACCTGCAAATGCCTCCAAACTGCTCAGTTTCCTGAGACATGCCTGGAAAGGAATAAACACAAACTGAGGCAAAAATGTGTTGGCTGAAATGATAGTTGCTGCCTTTATTTTCTCACCCTCCCAGATGGCAGAGCTCCTTACCAACATTTTGCAGAGCCATCGCAACCACTTCCTCCTGTTCCTGGACCTTGCATGAGAGTTATCCGCCCAGCCCAGCAAGTCATCCCAAATTACTCAAACCTTCGTGCCCCCAAAGGCACTGGAGATCGACTACCCCAGAGGACGTGCTCCTCCCCTGGTCCTCCTCGATTCCCGTAAGTATGCCTGGGGGGGTGGGGGTTGTGGGAAGTGGAAGTCCCTCTGATCTGATTTTGTGGGCTTTCAAGCAGTAATTCTGAATCCTTGTACTTGTGAGCGTGCCCAGGCTGCAGAAGTACATGTGAGATGCGGTGTTGTTTTCTTTATTTGCTATTTTACACCCAATGAGGTCCTGACCCTCTCCTGAAGGACTTCAAAGCCGGATATCTGATACTTTGTTAAGAGCATACCCTGAAATACACGAGTTAAGGAAGATAAATGCTTGAAGGCTAAAGGTATAAGGGGTTGAAAAATATCTCAATTGAAACCTTAGAGCTGTCCTGCTTACGGGCAGAGGTTAATTTGGTGGCTTGCTGGGGTTTTCAGCTTTACACTGTACCAGCCTGGGACAACTCAATCACTGGCTTCCAGTGATTTCCTTCTTACCTCTTCTGTGGTACAGAGAAAAAGGGAGAAAATCCCATCAGCTGCTGGTATATCTCTGCACTGCAGTTTGCAGCCTGTTCTATAATTTTTCGTAGCAGAATGTCTGGCACTTTTCATCCAGGGCTTTTTGACTGATTTTCATATTTTAATTTACCAGGCCTTATATTCTTGTAAGTATCTCATTAGCAGATGGGAAATCCTATTCATGCAAGGGGTTCCTTCAGACTTCAGCTATCTAAAAATAAATTTTGAAGCTTCAGGTTTTGAGAATAGCTGAAATCAGACTGTTTTTATTCAACTGCCACAATACTTTTAGAGTTGTTAAACTTATAGGCATCTGTGCTTGAAAATGTCCACTTACGTGACATGGTCTTGGCAGGGAACTGTGAGAATAGGCAGGACAAAAGAGGGCAGACAGCTGAAATATTCTGCTCTGGCCTGTGAAAAGTTAAGGGCTGTAACAGAAAAGTGATAGCAAGATAAGGAGGTAACTGCAGCAGGGAGAATTGCACTGAAGAGTTTGTATGAAGATGTAAAACTATTGGGGGGTAGTGAGTATCCTTTGCAGTGGTAAAATTTAAAACCAGGCTCCTGATTTTTGGCACATTTGTTACATAAGGTGGAGTTTTGGAAAGATCTGTAAATTAGCCACCGGGTAGTGTTTTTGTGGCCATTGATGAGGCATGTGTTGTTTTTATTAGTACTTTCTTCTGCAAAAAGAGATCCAGAATACTTGGGGTCTGTCCTGTGGCTGCATGGCTGCTGCTTGCAGGCTGACTCCAGGAACAGCAGTTATATGTTGGTAATATTTGCCTGTAGAGTATTTTGTAAGAGAAAACATCTGCACCAAAATGAATAAACCAAATCTTAATGTGTCAACAGAAAACATGCTGCAACCAGCCTGTCATCATTCATTTAAAGAAGGCTAAGAAAAAAAAAAAAAAGGTGGTCTTGATTGACTAAACATCATGGCTCTGTGGGGAAAAGCTCCCAGAGAAATCTAAAATTCATCCAGAGAAACCTAAAATTCATCCAACAGATTCAACCCAGCAGATTGCAAGCACACCTCATGTAAAAATCTCTATATATTCACCTTCCCATTGACTTAAAATCTGAAGCCAAAGTGTAGTAGGGTAAGAACTGCTAAGCTTCCTAAAATCATCTCTTTCTGGCAGTTTACTACAATGGAGAAGACATTAAGGCAAAGTTATTGCAGCTCTGGAATGCCAGTCCCTGACAAGTGAAACCCTCATTTGGGTCTGCCATTGCTGGTCAAGAAACTACCTTTGTTCCTTTTGGCAAAACATTGGGTTTGTCCAAGACTGGAGGCCTTCCAGAGCTGGAGTGCCCATGTAGACCCATTTTCCCAATTTCCACCTTTCTCTGAGCCTCTTGTGCTGCGCAGGACATCATGAGAGCATCTGAGGTGCCATAAAGCATTCTTTACCTTTAGATAATGGGAAGAGGTTACCCAAGGGCCACCCTGCTCTTGTACGAGCATAACAACATCCACGACACGCCATTTTTTCTCACTCAGAAACAGCCTCTGCCTCTGCTAATTGCAAGCTGAACAGCTTTCAGCTATGATGTGAGTTACTTCCTGTGATTAATGTTGTTTCTCTGATAAACTGCTTCTTGTGGTAGCCTGTCACCAAGGTATTCGTTCCAAAGATACTGTAATAACTAAGCAGATGTGCTGAGCCAAGCATTTCTGCAAGAACTTTTCACAGCTAATACACAGATAAAGTTCTTAGTGTGCTATTAAAAGGAAAAGAAATTCTGAATTTTGCCTGAAAATAACTATTTTCTAAATCCTCCATTGCTTTTCTTTGTAGAAACCAGCTATACAACCATCTACCTAATGGTCAGCTGCCCCCCAAGGCATGTGGCCTAGATGAAGCATATGGTTGTCCTTCTGACAATTTTCCATCTCCAGCTGCTGTCCCGAGACCTCTCAGCAACCCTGCAGCCAAGGGAACTCTGAGAACCAGCAATCTGCCAGAGGAGTTGCGTAAGTGGTTAGCAAATTTGTTCTGTGCAAGATTTTACAACACAGCCTAACAGCTTTAGGTGGGAGAGCTCCAGAGTGTTGAAGGGGGAGGAGAAGGCAGGGGGAAATTACACAAGACACAAAGACAACAAGAAAAGAAAGTACCGAGTGTCACCACTTCTGTTGGGTGTGAGTGTCTGTGTTGGGTGGGATGGAATTATCCCCTTGAATCCTGAAAACATAATTGTCATTAATTACTTGTTATTTTGTTTACAAAAAGTAAATACTGTTTAGATTGTTTTCGTGACTCCTTGATAAACAGGAAGTCCCTTTGAGGCAGGAGGGGCTGGGACTTACAGTAAAAGACTAATAGCAAACAAAGCCTGAGGGATAAAGTGTTTCTCCCTGTCCCAAACCAGACAAATATGTTTAGCCTTGACCTCAGTTTTTCCCTGAACTGGTGAGTTTGGAGAGAGCTCTGGAACATGCTGAGAGCAGCACAGGCTCTGCCTGACATGCCTCTATGGCCACCACAGATGCATTCACCCTCCAACTCTTAGGGGAAAGTCAGGTTTCAGAAAAATAGTTTCTTTCTGAATGCAAAGCTGACTAGTAGGTGAGATGTACTATTGCTAAGAACCCTCCACCGCACTCCTGAGGTTTGGACTTTTCCTTTATTTTTCATTCTGCGTATCACCTTCCAAATCCAGAGACTCAAATCTCTCTGGCCTGTAGGAGTGTGGTATGATACCAGATGCCACTCTTGGATAGACCATACTTTATCAGTTAGTGTGTCCTAGATGGAGGAATAACTGGGTAAAACAGGGTCATCTCTGGTACATGCATAGCTGGATTAGATCAGCTAGCTGGTTTACCCTGATGCATCCATGAAAACCCCTCCCACAAGGGCAAGGACATTGCTGTCACCAGCCATGCATCCTGCCTGCACAGGAGGTTAATGCTGCTCCAAGGAGAGGCAGTATGACATGCATAACGGCCCCTCCAGCTCTCTGTCATATCAGTGGGTCGGGGGAAAGCTGTGCCAGCTGCAGCCAGTGCAGGTTAAACGAGCTGTGGGTGAGAGCCCAGGCTCAAGTGTGCCCAAGCACTGAGAAAAAGCAGCTCTGGCCACAGGGCAGGGGGAGCAGCAGAGGGATTTATTTACTGTCTGCAACTTGCCAGTAAGACAGGAGGAGCTCAAATCTAGAGCAGGGTTTTGTACAGTGGGTTGGTTTCAACACTGAGCCACTGCACTATCCCATATCCATTTCATAAACCACTCAAAGAGACCTAAATGGGCAGAACATGCAGTATGGTGGAAAAGGAGGGCTGTGACAGTCTCGCCCTCTGAATAGTGTATTTAAAGGAGGGCTGTGACAATCTCATCCTCTGAATGGTATATTTAAATGTGTTACATATTCATAAATACTCTCTCTCCCAGGCAAAGTCTTTATAACCTACTCAGTGGATACAGCAGTGGAGGTTATGAAATTTGTGAACTTCCTGTCTGTAAATGGATTTCAAACTGCTGTAAGTATTCCTTCCAGTAAGAATGACTTTCAACCAGGAAAGAGGCTTTTTTTAAAAAAAGCAGAGGCAATACCATTTAAATGTTTTTCTGGTTATCATCATATTTTGTAGGCTAAAGAAGATACAAATAGAATGAGCTAGCTTTGGTTTTGCAAGCTGTAATTTAAATGATCTGCTTTTTTGTTTATTCTTCTTTTAACTGAATTTTGTGCTTTGGAATATGTTTAATAATGACCCTGGAAAATTTCACTTAGTGACACCAGATGGGCAATAGTATGAGGTTGTGTGAGCTATTCCATTAATATTGTCTCATATTTGATATGTAATATCAGTATTACAAAAGGTCAATTTTACATTCATCCCATCCTACCTTTTTTTCATCCAATGCTATTACAATATTGATTTTTCAGATGTAACTTTCTGCTAAAAAAGATCTAAAAGTAGATTCTAAAATTCACACAGCTTAATGAAACAGTCCACCTCATGGTTTCGTTTGCTTTGTTATCCCTTTAAAAGTGATTTTGCTTTGTTATACTTTTAAAAGGGATTCTAAAAATCATTGGACTGAAAAGGTCTGTGTCATGCTGTCTAATCCCATAAGCCATTCAGATTTTTACTGAATTTCTCATGAGTTTGCTTCATCTTAGAGGCCCACAAAGGCTCTAGGATTCAGTGTTCATCAAAATCTTGATTCATATTTTCTTATTTCAAGAGCATATGCTATCTGACCCCTCAACCTTCACTCTTTGGCTCCAATTCAGGAAAGCATTTAAGCAAGTAGCTATCATTAAACTGAATGAGACTCAGTGGGGAGCTTTGCACATGCTTATTTACTTTCATGAATCAAAGATTTTTTTACAGAGACTGCGATTATACTTCTCTCCAGCAGTTCTGTACTATGACCAATTCATAAGAAGGCTTTTGGGCACCATAGCTTTACAGAGTAGAAGGCTCATTAATAGCACCTTTGCTGGACAGGTGATTCTTGGAGCCTGTTGCAGAATAATAAATACAGCAAAATAGCCCCAGAGCAGGGAAACAAGTGGGCTCTCTGCATTCAGAGAGGGAAAAAGACTTGAGAGCAGATCATGACTCTTATCTTGAAAACTTGGAGAAGTTAATACTTACTCTATTGGTCACAGCCACTGCTTCTGGTTTCTTGGTTTATTGGGTGTGCAAAGAAACAAGCAGTGTTGGTCATATTCAGTCCTATGAAGTCCTCCACTGCTCTGCTGTCACTGAAGTCTGGGTGACTGCACCCAGTTATCAGTGACCTGGCTGACTTCCCACCACACACTCAGAATATTTAGTTCAATATGAAACTAAAGCTTCAGACTCAGTATACCCTTGCAGTCAGAAAATAGCAAGTATTTGCAGCTATACAAGTGGAGAAGGTGGGCAGCACCTTTTTCTGTCCAGTGAAACATGCCTGGGAGTTGGGGGCTGGCAGGGCAGCCAGTCAAAGGGCCAGCTGAGTGGGAGCCCAGGAGTGTGCCTGCAGCAACCCCTTTCTGCCTGCCTGCTGCCTGTCCAGCTTGGCTCCAGACTGCACGGAAAGGGCAGAAGTGCCTGTACACATTTCTTTCCAAGGGGAATTGGGCATGCTTGTCATAAAGAAAGAAAGGAGTAGGTGCTCTATCAGTGCCATAAAATAGGGAGGAAAGGTGAAGGGATGCTCACCACGAACTTCATTCTCTTGCAGATTGATATCTTTGAGGACACGGTACGAGGTATTGACATCATTAAGTGGATGGAGCGCTACCTAGGTGATGTATGTAAGGGCAATTTAACCTTGTTTATAGCAGAGGTGACCTGAGGAAAATGGTTGAATTATTCTAATACACAGCAGGGATGGAATGGAAATGCGAGACCCTACTGTTGTCTTCCCAGCCCCTGTAGAAATGGCAAAGGCATTGCAGAGAAGGTGTAGGCAAATCTCACTCCCATCTGTATCTGATGGTCCCAGAGCTCTTTCTTTGAGAAATGAAGTGCTAATCCTGGCATTCTTGCCAAATTCAAATGCTGCCTATTACATCCAACCTGAAGCTGCCATTGGAAAACTTGTTCCTCCATCCCCTTTTAAAATAGTGGAGTTTAGCTGTGCTTGGTTACAATGATACCTGTATTTCATCCTAGGCTGCATAGTCATAACTAATGTTTGTCCTTCTCACCTGTAGCTTTTACACTGATATTTAAAACACTGAAGGGTTCTTCTGGATAAACCATCCTACATTTAAACCGGAAATTGGTATTCTCTTGGTTGATATATAGATTTGCTCTCATCACTTTGTATCTATCTAGGCAGTAAACCAGAGATTTATGTTGCTGCCAGTGCTGTCCCCTGCAGCAACAACCTCCTCTGAAGTTCCCCTGAGCACTGAGTGCACATCTCCTTTAGGATCAAGCCAAGTAGTTGGACTATAACAGCACAGCTGGGTGCAAACTGGCAATTCTGTCACTGGACAGAAGCCGTCATGGGCTGGCTTCCCTGGATTCTCACCTTGCTTAGTGGCCACTGGGTCTCTGACTCACTCTGGACAGATCTCCATGGTTCAGGAACAGGATGACAGAAGTGGTGGACTCTTCTCCACCTGAGCAAGGAAGCTCAACCATCTGAGCCAGCCCTGCACAGGTTTCCTGCAGGCGTCCATGCAGGCATGATACAGCTGCATGCAGAGCCAGGCTGGGACCTCTGCCATGGAAGTGCAGTCATGCCTACTGGGGCTTGCATCAAGACAAATTAGGCTTGGGCTCACTGTGTGTAATGTAGGTGATGAAACCCAAAGACAGGGTGACTTCGCTTTTGCCAAAAACTTCCTTATCACTTAAAATCCAAGCTGGCAGATCTCCTCTGGGACTTGTGCACAATCAGTAGAAGAAACTAGTACGAGCAGAGAACAATCTCCTGCCTCCACCTGAGGATCTTTCACTGACTACCCATCCCAGAAAAGTTTGGTTTCCCTCACTGACTGCAGAGGCAGTTTCTAACTTCAAAACCCTTACATGTGTGTGGAGGAAGGGACTGCTTGGACACAAGCAGAGGAAAGTGTACAACTGGGCATGTCTCTTGCAAGCCCTCAATATCTGTGAATGCTTATACACATGTCAAGCACAAGCAAAAGTAATTCTGGAGTATGTTGAGTCAGTGTAAGGGATAATGGCTCCTTACCATATTTGACCCTGTGGTGGGGCAGATTCTCTTGATACAGCTCAGAAGGAAAGAGTTAATTACATGTCAGACTGTAAGACTTGAAAGCCTTACACAGCCTGATGTGACGGGGATGAAAGGCAGGCCCCAGGTAAACACAAGTAGGAAGCTTTCATCTGCTACATTTTAACTGGCCTGCCATTAAGGAGGAGAGACCTTTCCCAGATATAAAGGAAGCCTGAAGTTAGTGTGGGGCTGGGATTAAACAGGTCAGAGGCAGGATCCAGGCTGTCCTACCAATGTGGAGAAGCATTGCCTTCAGCCCATCATGACAGAGCTGCCAGATACACCTAAACCTGCCCATACCATCCACAACAGCCCCCCTCTCTGCACAGCCACCTCTCTGCACACTTTGCCAGTAAGATCAGCAAGAAAATATGTCATTCCTGCTACTGAGAGCCTTAAAAGTAGCTTCCACAGACCACTGTCTTTAGTAGCTTTTTGTATAAAAAGCCATAGATGACTAAATAGATGCACTTCTACATAAGCTGTTGGAAAACATTTGGGTCTGAATTTGAAGACAAAAGTTTTCTGTGTATGCACATAGACACTTTACACTGACAAAAGTAGCTTTTTATGACAGGGATTCCAAGTGTCAACTGGTGGCTGCTAATACATCTCTTGACATTTAGGTTTTCTGTATTGAGATGTTGAGAAATAAGGAGGAGAATGAGTGTATGAATTCTCCCGTATTTCCTGCCAGAATGAATGAGATCCTCTTGTGTTTGCCAGGAACACAAAGATCACTTAAAAAACAAACTGGCAGATTTCCGATCTGCCTCTACCAAACATGCTGCGTTTCTCAATTTCATGAAAGTGCTTTTCTCCCTAACAGAAGACGGTGATGATAATCATAGCAATCAGTCCAAAATACAAACAGGATGTGGAAGGGGCTGAATCCCAGCTGGACAGGGATGAACACGGCTTACATACTAAATACATCCACAGGATGGTAAGCAAGGACATGAATTTGCTGTTTTACAAAGACTGTCTCTTCTTCTAAAAAGACAAATCTGTCTCCAAATGGCAGGTTCTTTGCTTTGTTTTCCCTAATCCCCATAGTTAAACACCCCTCTTCGGAATTCATTAATCCTTCCTCTCATCAGCTCAGTATGCTCATTAACATTTGCTAAGAGGTTCAAGGAAGAAAAATCCTATTAAACATGCTCATCTTATTTCTTCATATTCTTTATTGTTCAGTGTTTTTCCCCTCCTTCACCTTCTTGAGCCCGTGTATAGCCCTGAGCACAATCTTATCTAACAGTGCCTGACCTTCCTCCCTTTAAACCAGCCCCTGTTGCTTCAGCCATCCTGGAACTGAGGTCTTTTCGTAGGCAGTGATAAAGCTGACTGAAGGATGAAATTGCAAAGCAAAAGCCAGAGATGGAGTGTGAGGCTCCTGGGGAGTGCACAGTGCCAGAGGACCAGACACCCATCTCCACAGCCTGTCACAGGATGGACATTTAGCCCAGAAAAGCCCATAGAGCCATGAAGCTGATCCTTTTTCCCTTGGTTTGCAGTTAGCTGCCTTTCTCACCCTGTAACCCATCTGATCCCGCAGTTTGAATCTACAGTCGGTTTTCTCAGAAGCTGTCACCAGCAGATGAGCTCTCAGCAGTACTTTGCTGTCTGCACCACCCCTGGAATGCCTGTGTCCAGGCCATGGGGAACAGGTTGGACACTAGCTCAGACGCAGACCTGGCCTCTGACTGAAATCTTTCACCCGTTTGTAGGCCAAACAGGGGTGTTAGTCAACTCAAGGCTTCACCAGTTCGAGATGGATTTCATGGGATTGCACCTGCAGCTAAACCCACAATTATTTCACACCATGAAACTAAATGCTTAAGAAATGTTGACAGATCTTTCCTGTATCCTTTCTGTAGCAGTGAAGAATTAGGTTAAGTGGCCAACCCAAACAACACCGAGTCCACCAGAACAGATCAAATCATTTAACAGAAGAGCAGTTTAAGTAAGCAAGAAATGTTTTTATACATAGGGTTCAGATGCATGCAGAGAAAAATTGTCATGTCATTACAATAAAACTGGAATTTTGTTCTATTCCAGATGCAGATCGAGTTTATACAGCAAGGAAGTATGAACTTCAGATTCATCCCTGTGCTTTTTCCAAATGCCAAAAAGGTAACATACATGCATGCTTATATACTTGCTGCATGATTAAGTGCATATTATTTTGATCACAGTACAGCAGATGGAATCTTAAAACCCAAACATTCAATTTCTTGGTTCTTAATAGCCCGCAAGTAATATTCCAAAGCTTATAGGTTTATGTATTCCAAAGTTTATACGTTTATGTACATGCAAATAAAAAACATTTCATCCACAATATAAATCAGCGTATAAATGTATTTCTGATGATGAATGTACAACTAAAACTCAAATTGCCTTGAGCACTGAAAGAATTTAAATGGAGAGAGGCAATCTATCCAGGAAGCATGCTTTTTATATTAACCCTTTTATAATTTTGTCCAAATGCAATGCTGATGAGTGAGATGGGCAGGAATTATGATGATGTAGAGAGAGGGTCTGGAAGAGGGTGTGTTGAGAATATAAAAATAAAGAGTATAATAAATACTAAAGTATTAGGCTGTTGCTTGAACTTCAACAGGCCCATCAAAGGCAAACTAAGATTTTTTAGGATTTGCAATTTCATCTGCCCTCCTTACTTGTTTTGAAGATTCATTTGAGAATAAGAAATAAGCAATGCAACAGATTCCAGCTTTTCTACCTCACTGACAGAATCTCTTGGATTTTTCAGACAGAAATATTAAAAGGCTTCCGTTATAGCTTCCTCAATCTCCTGCATTATATTCATGTTCACTTTGCATAACTAAATGCTTTGTGGGCTGTTGGGTAGCTATCATGTTGTCCCTAAGTACAGCTGCATTTTTTAAAAGTATGGAAAATTCTTTTTATTTCATTGGGTGCCCAAATTTTGGAACATGAGTCAACATTTAAACAACGTTATCAATGGTTATAGGGCTGTGCAGTCCCACTGCACTTGTGGATTTTAATATAATGAAGTTCTTTATTTAAGCACCAATTTAAGATCAGAAATTTGAAAATATGTCCCTGGGTTTGTAAAATACGTGAGTCCTGTGGGTTGAACGGTACATCTGGTATTTCATGCCATTCAGATCCCTTCCTGAATGAACTCAGTCTGCTACTTACCTTAACTAAGTACCTGGAAGACAGCAATGGTGGGAATCAGGCAGGCCAAACAGGGAAGCAAGTCAGCAATTTCAGTGAGTCTTTGATGGGGGAAAGGGCTGCTAACCTTGGGGCTACTTGAGTGCCCACCATGTGAACAGATCACACAGTCTAGAGCCACTTGGCACCTTAAGGGTTGCAGGAGGCACTATAGCTGCCTTGGGGCTCTGAGACAGAACAATAAGTTATGTTAATTTGGGCTCAATTTTATTTATCAGAAGACTGTTTAGTGTATAGCAGTGGTTCTCTCAGTGGTCTGTAAGGAATTTCCAGGGTTGTTTTATCCAGCTGCCACTCTCAAAACATCAGGCTCCAGGCGTCCTTCCTGCACATCCTCTGTAGTCCACATAATCCTTCAGTTTTTCAAGAGGTGCCTTTCTCATTAAATTATGCAGATCAGCATTTTCTACTGCTGTTAAGCTTTAGTCTCTTTCTCCACATAATCCTTTGGTACATCACCTACCTTCATCTAGCTACTTAATGATAATGTAACTGAGGACATCATGGTGGAAGGAGAGCACCAGAGCCTGAACAAGTTGCAGTAATGAAGTCTGGAGGCAGTCAGAGGAAGTGAGGTACCTGAAAAACTGCCAAGTATATGTACAATTGGATGATGTTGGCAGCAAATTACTTCAATTTTGTCTTTTTTATTCTGTCCTTTATATGTTCAAGTATTAGCATAGCTGGCAGTGGAAAAGAGCAGAAAATGAAGATTTGGAGGTTTCATCTGGGGATAGGGCTATTAGATGAGTTAATCTCATACACAGCACATCATAGAGCACTGCTGGTATGTGAAAATTAGTCAACCTCCAACAGGAAGAGATCTGTGTGACCCAAGGAGCGTTCATTAGGAAACTGAATAATAAGGTGAGGAATGCACAACACACAGTTAAGGTGAAACTGGCATTTCCAGCTTCCAATCATACACTTTTAAAGAAAACATGGGTCTTGCTGGTTCCAGGTTTGCATCCCAACAATCCACAGAAATGTGTCCTCCTCATCTGGCCACCTGATGACCAAAGCGTTAAGCCAAGAGTACCCCATGCTAGAGTCTCCCTCTGGAAGTAGCCAAGGGGTGAGATGAACAGGGCTGGTGCCAGGGAAGGCAGGAGATATCAAACCATGCTCTGCTGTCACAGCCCTGAACAGTCCTGTCCTCTGCACTAATACACTCTGCCCTCTTCCTACCAGTTTGAACTGCAGAGTTATCAGATACTCTCCCTATGGCATAGAGAGAATTTCCTCTCAGCTCGCAGATACACAGCCAAATTTTAAAAATGTAAAGGACAGTAACCATTTTCCCATTACTCCCACCTGCAATGACAGATGCTGTTGCATGGCAAGGAAAAGCCCCTTTCTCACTCTGGATAAAAATAGCAGTTATAGCTGCCCTTTACCCCTACACACCTCCCTCAAATTAAAATTATTGCCAGAGCTGATTCATGTGCAGGTGCTTTTTGCACTGACTTTATTATGGTATTAATGGTATTAAATGATTAAGGGTATTAAACGAAACTGCACAAGCAGTTTTGGAAGCAAGGCACAGGGCTTGTCTCTAGATGTATAGTGCCTCTCTCATTATATCCCCACTTGCTGATTTCTTACCTACTACACATTTCTCACACTAATTTCCATCTCAACTAATGATTTACCTATGTGGATCTCTATCAAATGCATTTCTGAAATCCAGAATGACTATACCTACTGTAGTTCCTTTGTCCAAAAAATGTAGTTTCTTATCAAAGGCAGAGAAAGGGCTCATTTGGTAAAACCTGTGCTGTATTTAATTGCAATTCCTTGTATAGCTCTTAACAAGATTTAGTAAAGAAACAAGTTCTATGTAACAATGGTATGCATGTGCATGCAAACATAGTCATTTTTCTCCCAGTAACATTTGAGTCTCTTGGCCAATTCCAAAGAGCTTTGTCAAAGGAGTAAAATTCACAGATTAAAATCCATTCCTATGCCAAAATAAAAAAGACTAGTAGGTGAGGGCAAGAAGCCTTACTTTTGCTACTACCAAAGGGAATGCTGTGGGATCTTACCCTTGTGCAGTGAGATGTCCATCTGGAAGGCCCTCCACTTTAGGGAGACCACTGACCAAATCCTATCCTTTCTCAGTCACTGGAGAAAGAGGAAGGTCAGGCTTGATAGATACTTCTGCCAGTCACAAAGGTGTTTGTTCAGAAGCCTAGATGAGTTCATACTAACGGGTCTGTAGGTGCCTGTGTGACTTACCTCTTCCTTCCTATACATAAATCCTGTAGCTCTAACAGTGGTTGCATAAAATAACACAAACTGCTCCCTGAACAGGGAAAGCGATGCAGCCTTGTTCCTACAGCTGTACAGGCCAAGGAAAAGACAGCCAATTTGAGAAGCATGATCATGGGAATGAAAGGTTTGGACTGCAGCTAGGCTGTTTGCTGGCAGCAGGACATGTGTAGCCCATGCCAGGGCATCCCCTGGCGAGGTACCAGGGATGTGCACGCCAACAGTTTTTTGCTCTGTCCTCTTGGAGCTAGCTCCACTAGCTTGACAGGAACTGTGCTGCTTCTAACAGAGGCTGTCTTGGGAAAACACTGCTAAATAAGAGGTCCAGGGACCAAGTGCTGGATGTCCTGGCTCCTCATGTTGCTTACCTGCTGTCTCATTTGGGCTACGTTTTGGTGTCTCCAGTTCCAAAACAAATCTCTGTCTCATGGTGACCATGAACTGATTTTGGTCAAGGATCTGTCCCTCTGTTAATTAGTGGTACTATAATAGCCTTTCGCCCCTACACATCCAGGCTATCCATAAGGAAACCTCCCAAGGCTGTGGGAGCACTGGATATGAGGTCTGAGCGGGCTTGTCTCCCTCAGCCGGCTGTCACTCTCGAATGTCATGGTGGTCCAAGCTTCAGTATATGTTAATGGACATTAGCCAACCCCTATGAAGGACTGCACCTTTTCCAGGATGCAGGGATTGGTGGAGGTTTGACCCTGCTAATCTGTAGATGCATTAATCTCTTCTCAAGCTCAGCATCAGCTTCAGCCTTCTACTCAGTTGGTCAGAGCACACCATGATTAGCGAAGAAAGGTGCAAGGGGAGGGGGAGAGGGCTACCAGCATGTGAAATCTTCCTGTGGGATCCCAGTCTTTGCCTGTTGATCCTCATCCCAATGTTGAATGTGCTGTATGGATCCTTTAGCAGCTACTAAGATGGCCTTTCCTGCTAGGGGT